>QAOC01053006.1:34464-60026 GCA_003255005.1 Begonia fuchsioides | reverse complement strand
CATGCATCTTTCCACTGCCCTTCACCCGAGTGTCTGAATCTTGGCAGTTCTGTCGACCAATCTTCCATCTCTCATATCTTTTATTCTACCCATGATTTTTCCCTCCAACCAAATGCATTTCCTTCCTCTTTCGTTGAAGGTAATTTCTGCCAATTTCCACCTTCCCAGACTCCCTGCATTGGTAGTTGTGTAGAGATCATCCCATACCTTCTGCACTGCCTAAGACAGTTTTCTCTGTTTGTGCACCAGAAAATCACCCCGTGCCATTTTAAGTTATCCACGTGATTTCACTCTGAAACTTTAACCAAAGTTAGCCCATTATCTTTAAGTCCATCAAATATTAGCCCAAACGCACAGGTCCATTTGTGGCCTCGTCCAGTATTCTCCCCTGTTTCTGCTGACCCTACTGTTCTCGGCAGATTGCAATTGTGTTCGCATTTGCCTTATCTTCCCCGACACCTCCTCCTACCCCGAGTGTGTCAAAGGGTGGTTTTGTGGAATGGTTTCTCGATTGTTTTTGTGTGAAACTCCACTTCGAGTCATCATCAATTCGAGTCATCATCCCTTAATTGCAAGTGTATCACCGGAGTTTGATCGGAAGGGAGCTTAGAAAATGTATTCCAAAAAAATGTCAATGCACTCTAATTTTTAATAGCACAAAGCTGCTTACAACTATCCTCAAGTGAGGTATTTGTAGACTCTAAGTACGCTGAAATTATAGGCACATTGGTTGAATGAATCAACCCCAGCTGAGTGGCTACATTCATCTTGAAAAAAAGGAGGGAAACTAATTCTAGAGACTTCGTAGCAGCTCACTAACATCACATGGAGGAAAATAAACTTCCACAATGTGAAGGGAGAGAGTTGGCTGCTAATGAAAAAGTAAAAACCCATAAAACCCATAAGAAACCCATAAAACCCATAAGAAACACATAAAAGCCATGTCATTCCCATGAGCACGAAATTAAGCATGAAATGAGATGATACTAAAAACAAAGTTTGTAAATGAATAACATGGCATGGGCCATGCAATGCTTGAAACTAGGTGCTCCAAATGCTATCTTCTCGGGTTTACAATCTTCTCAGGTACACTTCACTTCTCCTAGATCCTTGCATAAAATATGATGCTTGGGTTGCTCTTGATCGTTAAAAGAGGACTCCATAAATGATATTTCTAAGCTCAAAGTCCTATGCCCCAAGACCTAGCCATAATTTTAAAGAACAAAGCCCCGAAATATAAGCCTGAATCCCTAATCAATCAAAGAAACACTTAGCACAAAGCTTTAAGCACAAAGCTTCAAAAACAAAGCCCTAAGCCCTAAGACTTAATACATAAGCACTAAGTCCTAACCAATAAACTTAAAGCCCAAACATTAAGCCCTTAGCCAAAAGTATAAAGCCCTTATCCCTAGCCCCCTAGCCTTAAATGTTGGTAAAAAATCACTAAGCCTATAGCCCTGAGCCAAAAATCTTAACCAAAAAGCTCTAAGCTCAAAGCCCAAAGCTTTAGGCCCCAAGCCTAATCTCAAAGTCATATGCCCAAAAGACCTAGCCATAATTTTAAAGAACAAAGCCCTGAACTATAAGCCCGAATCCCTAATCAATCAAACAAACACTTAGCGCAAAGCTTTAAGCGCAAAGCTTTAAGCGCAAAGCCCTAAGCCCTAAGACTTAATACATAAGCACCAAGTCCTAACCAATAAACTTAAATCCCAAAGACCAAACCCTTACCCAAACCCCAAAGCCCAAAGCCATAAGCCCTGATTCCTAAACCTTAAGCCTAAGACCTAAGCCCAAAGTCTTGAGCCCGAAGCACAAAGCCATAATTCCTAAGTCCTTAGCCCTAAGCCTTGAGACCTAAGCTAAAAACTTTAAGCCCAATGCCCTAAGCCCAAAACACAAGCCCTAAGTACTACGCACTACACCTTAAGCCCTTTAACCTAAGCTTTAAGCCCTAAGATCAAAGAAGAAATCCAAAAGCACAAAGCCAAAGCTTTAAGCCCAAATCCTAAACCCCCTAAGCCCTAAGCTTCCCTAAACCTTAAGCCCTATGCTAAAAGTGCTAAGTCTTAAGCCCTATGCTAAAAGCCCTAAGCCTTAAGCTCAAAGCCCAAAGACCTGAGCTCAAAGCCTAAAGCTCTAAACCCAAAGTGCAAACCCTAAAGCCCTAAGCCTAAATCCATAAGACCTTGCCCAAAAGCCGAAAGCCTTGAGCCTCAAGAACAAAACCCAAAGCCCAAAGCTCAAAGCATTAAGCCCAAAACTCATTGCCCAAAGCCCAAAGCCCAAAGCTCAAAGCCCTAATCCTAAACATGTAAGCTCTAAGCCTTATGCCTTAAGAGTTTGCCATAAGCCTTAAGACAAAAGCCCTAAATCATTTGCCTCAAGCACTAAGCTATAATCCCATTAGACAAAGCCCAAAGCACAACTCAAAAGCACTAACCCAAAAGACGTAAGCCTTAATCCTTAAGCCCTAAGCTACAGCCATAATCTTTTAGCCCTAAGCCCTAAGTCCAAATCCTAAAGCCATAGACCTTAAGCCCCAAGCCCAAAGCCATAAGCCTAAAGCCCTAAGCCCTAAGCCCTATGCCCTATGCCCTAGGCCCTAAGCCCTAAACCCTAAGCCTCTAGTCCAAAACGCCTATACCAAAAGTCCAAATTCCTAGGCCTTCAGCCTTAAGCCCAAAGCCGAAGGATCTTAGCCCAAAGCTGAAATTCCTAAGCCCTATGGCCTCAGCATAAAGCCCAAACAACTAATCTCTATGCTCTAAGCACTAAGCTAAAAGCCTAAATCCCTAAACTCTAATCCCAAAGCCCTAAGGCATATTCCTTAAGCTTAAACTAAAAGCTCTAAGCCCTAGTGACACGCTCCAGAGGTGCGGAGGTGCCAGAAATAAGTGTGAAGATTGCAATCTGCCCGGAAGGACAGGGAGTAAGGCAGAACAGGGGAGTGCAACGCTTATTTCTCCAAACGCATACAGGTTTAGGTTATAAAACTCAGCCAACTTAAACTTAAGGGCGTGGACTAAGTTTTGACCAGATTTGCAGCTTACAAGCACGTGCGAAACATTAAAATACAAGAAGACACTTTCAGATGCACAAGCAGACAAACAGGAAGAAAAACAGTGTAGGGGTGATGGGGAACTTCTACACAACTTCCAATGCAGGGACTCTGGGATCGTGAAAATAAGCAGACAATAACTTCAATCAAAGGGGAAGACAATGCAAGTGGTTTTATAGAAAGCACACAGGTAGGCTGAGAGTTATGCTTAATATAAAATTAATGGGCAGAATTGCCCAATTTTAGGAACTCGGGTAGGAAGCAGTGGGAAGACACAAGCATAACTTTTAAAGGGAGATGGCTATGGCTAAACGGAATGAACCATTGATTCATGCCATGAAAGTGGGACTCACTGCTAGAAATTTGGGGGCTTTGCTCACAGGAAACAAAAATGGCACGGAATGGACAGTTGGAGTTCAAAGTCCACTCGGGAAAGTTCAAAACAGCAAACAACTCAACTAGCACAAACAAATGTAAACGCAAGTGGAAGGTAGGCTATGGGGGTTCCAAACTCGCCTTTGATCCTAACAAGTGAGGAAGGGAGGTTGAAATATGGTTTAATGACCCTAGCAAGATCATCAACACCAAGACAAGAGAAGGTTGAGGATATTACTCACCAAAACCTTGAATTGCCGTGAGAAAGGAATGGAGATTGAGAGCACTTGGCTTCTGCAAATTTCTTCTATTCTTTTCTGCCTCTAAAAGACGTGGGAGAGGGGTTTTGATACCCACTCACCGATTACATCAAGAAAGAAAAAAACAAAAGAAAAGAAAAATAGGACTAATGAGTGTTTAGTAGGTGTTAGGTGGGATTGGGGCCCACCCAAGCTTCCTAAAAACACCACAAGACTCTAGACATAAGGCCACGTCCAGACATCAGCCAAGAGAGAGGCCAAGTGGGGAATTAGGGTTTCCCTAAGATCCAACTAAATGGGCCATGGGTTTGGTTCAAACCAAACCAAAATCCCTCTCAAAGGCTTAAACCGGACCATCAAGGTTTACAACAAACAAAACAGCCCAACATATTTATAATTTACAAATACAAAAATCAAACATCACTTGACCATCCCTTGGAAGACTTCATCTCCCCAAATGGTGATGCAAAACGGTCTCCATTGTCCTTGAAACCAAGTGTAGTTATGTCCCGGGAGGTGAACTTGGCAAGGAAGATCTTGGATTTTTGACTAACTCCTTCTCTTCTTTATACTTCCATTGTAAGCAATGTTTTGGGGAGTTCTTGATCATGTTGTGAAGGAATATCTAGGAGCTCCAATGTAGGGAAAAATGTACCTGCAAAATCAACAAACATATTAGCTAAAAGTCTTGCACGGCTTCGAGTTGTTGCTCCTTCCAGTTGATGATGAGTCCCGGGCACATCACCTAGCTTTAAGCCCTTAGCTCCAATCCCAAAGCCCTAAGCCTTAGCAACTAAGCCCAAAGCCGTGAGCCAAAAGACAAAGCCCTAAGACCTAAGCACTAAGCCCTATCCCCTAAGCCCTAAACACTACGCCATTAAGCCTTGTCCTAAGTCTTATGCACCAAGCAATGAGCACTAATCCTAAATCATAGAGCCTAAAGCCCTAGTCGAAAGACCTAAGCCTTAAGCTCTCAACCCAAATCCCTAATCTTTAAGTCTTACTTCCAAAGCCCTTAGCCTAAAGATCTAAGGCCAAAGCATTAGCCTAAGCCCTACACCGTAGGTGTAACCCCGAAGCCCTAAGCAAAAACCCCATGCCCTAAGCATTAAGCCCAAAGACCAGTGCACAAAGACCAAAGCTCTAAACTTAAAGTGCAAAGCCAAAACCCTAAGCCCAAATCCCTAAGCCCTAGCAACAAAGCCCAAATCCTTGAGCCCAAAGCCCATAGGCCAAAGCCCATAGGCCAAAGCCTTAAGCCAAAATTTTGAAGCCAAAAACCCTTTGCCTAGTTACATAAGCCTTAATCTCAAAGCCCTAAGCTCTAAACCTTATGCCTTAAGAGTTACGCCCTAAGCGTTAAGACATAAGCCCTAAATCATATGGCTCAAGCACCTAGCTATAATAGCATTACACAAACCAAAAAGCATAACTCGAAAGCACTAAGGCAAAAAAACTAAGCCTTAATCCTTAAGCCCTAAGCCCTAAGTCCAAATCCTTAAGCCCAAGCCCCATGGTCGTAAGCCAAAAGGGCTAACCCCTAAGCCCTAAGCCCTACGCTCTAAGCCCTAGGTCCTACCCTAAGCGCTAAGCCTTTAGTCCAAAGGCCTATGCCTAAAGCCCAAATTCCTAGGCCTTCAGCTCTAAGCCCAAAGCCCAAGAATGTTGGCCCAAAGCCAAAAGTCCTAAGCCCTAAGACCTAAGCACTAATATCTAAGCCCTAAGCACTAAGCCCAAACCCTAAATCCATTAACCCTAATTCCAAAGCCCTAAGGATAGTGCCCTAAGCCCAAAACCCAAAGCCCTTAGTCTAAAATCCCTAAGCCCTAAGCCCTAAGCCCTAAGCCTTAAGCTCCAACCCCAAAGCCCTAAGCCTTAGCAACTAAGCCCTAGGTGCTAGGACCTAAACCCTAAGCCCTAAGACAAAACCATAAGCCCTAAGCCTAAAGTTCAATGACATAAGCTGACATGCCACGAGATGCCTTGCATGGAACCATACCTCAAGGAGCAATCACCCGAGCCCGAGCTAAGGAGTTTTGTAATCAATTTGCTCTTTTTGAAGGAATTAATGAGAGCGAAATAATTATGAAGGAACCAACCCCGAAGGACTTGGAGCATCCCAAACTCTCCTCACATGGGTAGTCTTGGAAAACGAGGCCGAGATTGAGGCATCTTCGAGCTTGGAACACCTTGGAAGAAAGTTCAAAACCAAAGAAAGGGAGGAGGGAAACCCGGGTACAAGCTGGGTCTAGGTTGAGTACAGGTCGGGGCCCATGGAGCATGGCTCAAACCCGATCGGCCTTCCCCTTTTCTAGCTTTATTTTGTTTCCTTTTTAAATTTACAGAAATAATTAATTAGGGTTTTGTGGGTTTTTCATGAGTTTGGTGTGGGTTTCCATGGGTTTGGAGTGGTGACATGCTCCAAGATGCGGAGGTGTTGGGAAGAGAGGAGATGGCAACAATCTGCCGAGAGAAAGAAAGGTAGGCAGCAACAGGGGATTGGAGCAGGGAGAACTCCAAACGCATACAGGGGCTTTAGCTAGAAATTGGAGGACTTCAACCTTTGAGAGTGGGCTAAGTTTGACCAAATTTACAGCATCAAAACACGTGCTGATCAATAAAATACACGGAGGCAATTGTAGGTGCACAAACAGACAAAGCTGAAAGAAACAGTGTAGGGGTGTTGGGGAGACTTCTGCACAACTTCCAATTCAGGGAGTCTGGGAGGGTGGAAATTGGCAGAACTTAACTTCAACGAAGTGGGAAGAAATTTCAAGTGGTTTGAGGGAAAAATCACGGGTAGATTGAAAGATATGCAGGATAGACAATTGATGGACAGAACTGCCCGATTTCAGGAGTTCGGGTAGAAGGCAGTGGAAAAAGCATGCATAACTCTTGATGGGGAGGGGCTGTGGCTAAACTTAAAGAACAGTTAATTCAAGCTATGAAAGTGGAACTCACTGCCATAAAATTGGGGACTTTTGTTCATTGAAAACAGAAATGGCACGAATTGGACTTTTGTTGCATAAATTCACTCGGGTAAGCACAAAAAAAACAGCAACCAACACCAAAGACAAACACAAATGCAAACAACAAATGGAGGAAGGCTATGGGATTTCCAAGCTCGCTTTTGTTCCTAAACAAGTGAGGAAGGAGGTTGGAATAAGGTTTAGTGATCCTAGCTAATCACCAACACCAAGACAAACAAGAATCAAGGATGTTACTCACCTAGATTCCCAAATGCCGTGAGAAAATGGAAGGGCTTGAGAGCTTCAAAGCTTCTTCAATTTACCAAATATCTCTTTTCTGCCTTTCATCCAACGTGGAAGAGGGTTTCATACACCGTCCAAATTACACAAAAGAAATAAAAAAAATAAACCTAAATTAGGGACCAATGAGTGGCTAGAGTAGGAGTTAGGTGAGAATTGGGTCCCACCAAGCCTCCTAATCCAACAACATGGAACTATCAACTAAAGCCACGTCCGAAGCATATCTAAAAAGGAGGGAAAAATGGAAACTTAGGGTTGGACCTAAGTTCCCTCAAANCACCATGGATGTTTTGATCACCCTTCCATGCCACGGGTACACTAAGTACCCTTACATGTGCACAAATTTAAGCTACTAATTATCCTCCTAATTATTACATAAAACTAACTAAATTATTACACAAAGTTGTCAAAAGGAAAACATGCTTTCCCCTTCATGTTTTGGTGATTTGGGGCCACCATAATGTGCCACCCTTGAACTCCTCTTCCTTCATCAAGTGTGGTTGGCCCGTGAAATGCATCAACCCCACTTGACAACTAGGGCTCACCATGCCCTTCATCTTTGGCTTCTTGATTAAACCTTTATAAAACAAGCTTCCTACAAAATCAACAAACTCATTAGAAAATAGTTTGCTTCCGCTTCTAGATGTGCTAATCCGTGGCACATCAAGTGGGTTTTTTCTTTTGCATGGGTTTGTACTCTTGGGATTGTTTGGATGGCAGCCAATGGAAGAGGGAACCAAATTCATGGACCACTCTTCCTTGGTCTCCTCTAAATCGGGTATGTGTTGGGAGGTCCTTTCCACCTTTCTTTTTGTGCCACACAAAATCGGGTGAAGCCTTTTTAGGCCATCCGATCAAGGAGCCATCTCCCTCATGTGAAGGAGATTAAAACTACCTCATCACCAAACATTGGACTAAGTTGATTTTGAAATACAAAAGTTCTTTTTGCCTTTTCTCCTTGGCTCTGTTTTCTGGCAACCAAGACTCGTTTCTTGAGGTGAGTAATATCTGGCGATCCGAGAGTGTTCCTTCAAGGTTTTGGCTTCGCTTCCAAGCTAGGATAAGCTAGGCCGTGCTACATGTCTTCAGCCACTCTCTCGTGGTCTTAGGGTAAGCGAGTAATCCCCATTAGCTCACCTCCATCTCCGGTTACTTCTCATTTTCCGGCCAACCCCATTTCTTTTTCTGATAACCACCTTTTTGGCACCCGATACTCCCCTTTGCTTAATATCACCCCTTTTTGGCATCTTTTTGCACACTCTGTATCCAACCCGAGAACTCCCTTCTTTAATATCACCTATTTCTGGCCAATTTCTTTCCTTCTTTCTCACCTGAAACCCATTTTATTCCCCTTCCCTTGTCATTTGGTATCAGAGCAATTCATCTCTCCCCACCCTTTTATATGTCTAGTGTTTTGGCTATCTTGTTGCGTTGAATCATGATGACTCGAAGTGGAGCAAACCACAACCCCAACCGAGACCATATTCCACCACAAAACCCACCTTCGGTGACCCCTAACCCGGAAGTTCCGTAGTCGAGCATATAAGGATAACTAGATGAGATCCATAAGAAGTTTGAGATGGTATTCCAAAGGTAGGAGGCAGCCTTTCCTCCAATGAGGCCCCCTCCAACCCCTGCTCCAAGGAGAAGGCTCGGGAATGGCATGAGGAGGCCATGACATCAAGCAACTGAGGACTCCGATTAAGAGTTGTGTTACAATGACCAACCCACCAGTGAAGATTAAATGAAAAAGATCAAGGTAACCATTCCACCTTTAATGGTTCCTGCAATGGTGATGTGTTCCTTGATTGGGTTGAAAAAGTAGATAAAGTGTTTGATTGTTATAAGTACTCGGAACATTTGAAGTTACAATTGGTTTCTTTGGAGTTAACCGGGTACGCTAGCATATGGTGGGATAATTTGAAGGCCCAAAGGAGGTGTGATGGTGAGGATGATATTCCTACTTTAAGGGCCATGAAATTTTTCACGAGAAAGAGGTTCGTGCCGAGCCACTACAAGCAAGAACTCTTCCTCCAACTCCAATCATTGAAACAAGGAAGCCTCTCGGTGGAGAAGTATTTGACAAAATTTGAAACACTTAGGATTCGGTGTGACATAGATGAACCTGAGTAGCAGATCATTACAAGGTTTTTACGCAGTTTAAACAAGGAGATTGGAGATATAATGGAACTACAACCGATTTATACCATGGATGTGGTCATTCAACTTGCCATGAAGGTGGAGAGGCAAGTGAAGAGAAAGGGAAAGGGGGTGGCTAACCGATTTGTTCCCAAGACAGCCCCTCCATACAAACCCTTTTCTAAGGTCGAAGAGAAACCCCCTTTTGTGAAGCCTTGGTCCCAAAAGAAAGAAGGCGAGGGAAAAACTATTGATGAAAGCAATCGGCCTCGAGCAAGGGAGATCAAATGTTTCAAGTGTCTTATCTTAGGCCATTTTGCCTCTCCATGTCAAAACAAGAGAGTCATTGATGTGCAACGGGAGCACACCATGGAGCATACCGGGCAATCCCTTGATATCCGGCGCGATCCCCCGATTCTCGACGGCAATCCAAGATCTTCTCCAAATTCGCCCGAGCAAATCCGTGATTGACCAAGATTTCAGCTAACTAAGAGTGCATAAAATCCACGAGAATCTTCCCGAAGCCAATCCGAAGCGTTCGATCAATCTAAGGGCCGAAAGCATTCATTCGTTTTTAGTAGTTTTATGCCTTTAAATAGTGTAATCGACCTCCACTTTGAGGTAGAGAGAATTTGAATAAAAATTGTGCTTTGCACCTTCAAACCTTTGGTTGAAGCTCCCTCCGACGTTTCCCCTCCGGTGAGTCATATCCGGCCGAGTTCGTCAACCCTCGAGCGTACGATCGGTGAGTCACATCGGAGTGCACCCGAGGTCTACCTTTCTAAACACTTTGATTGCTTAAGTGTTTAGATTGTCCGATCATCTCCTTCCCGAATTTCCATCCCATTACACTTCCGCACCCCAACTTTGAATTTCGCCCGAACCATTTTTGCAAACGCCGTGCACGACATCCTCACCGAATCCCGTTTACGCGCTTTGTCCAATCACGGTGCGCCGCTCATCGTTTGACGGCACATCAGTCATGATTCTTAGGGAGGACACCAAAGAAGTGGTGAGCGAGGATGAAGTGCTGAAAGAAGCTCAAGAGGAGCAAGAACCCGAGGAGGAGATTTTCCATGCTCAAGAGGTACCCTTTTGATGGTGATTCGAAGAGTTCTATCCTCCGAAGTCTGAAGTGAAGAATTCCAAAGGGAGAACATCTTCCATAGTAGATGCCTTATTCACAGAAAGATATGCTCTCTTATTTAGTAGATGCCTTATTCAACTTGCACTCGAACCCTTACAAGTTGAGATGGTTGAACGAGAAAGAAGACACCAGTAAGGGAATACAAGCATTACATGGAGTTTTTGAATAGGAAGAGAAATATGACTCTTCCCAACTCAAGTCAAGCGAAGCATAGTGAGGAAGGAGTTACTAAAACAAACGGGAGGGGAGGCTCAACCCGGAAGAAACTAGTAATCCATTCAAGTCAAGAGGACTTTCAAGGTAACCAAACAAGTTAACTTGGAGTTTTCAATTGGTGGATACAAGGATAGAGTACTTTGTGATGTGGTGCCGATGAGTGCAAGCCACATCTTGTGGGTAAGACCATGGAAATATGATTGGTGGGTCCTTCATGACGGAAAAACAATTATTACCCTTTCAAGTTCGAAGGAAGAGCAATCAAGGTTGCTCCCCTTGGCCCGGATCAAGTTGTTAAAGATGAGACCGCAAGGAAGGAAGGTATGACTAAATCCAACTTTTTCATATCTAAGAAAGAATTGTTGAAGTCTATCTTGAAAGGGGACCGATTGTGATGCTAATGTTCTGAGAGAGGAGACTTGAAAGGCAAGTGCAAGAGCTCCTAGACAAGGGCTACATTTGGGAATCCTTGAGTCCTTGTGCCGTGTCATCCCTATTGGTCCCAAAGAAGGATGGTAGCTTCCGGATGTGTGTGGATAGCCGAGCCATCAATCAAATCACAATCAAATACCGGTTCCTGATTCCTAGGCTCAAAGACATGGTTGATGAGCTTAGTGGAGCAACTTATTTCTCCAAGGTTGATCTAAAGAGTGGTTAGCATCAAATTCAGATGAAGGAGGGGACGAATGGAAGACGACTTTCAAGACCAAGTACTGTCTCTTCGGATAGTTGGTAATGCCTTTCGGGCTATGTAATGCCCCTAGCACGTTTATGAGACTTATGCATTTAGTGCTTAAAGATTTCATGGGCAAGTTGATGTCATCTTGGTATATAGTGCGGATTTTCATACTCATTTTGGACATCTTAGATTATTATTTGAAACTCTTCGAGCTACTAGATTGTTTGGTAATTTGAAGAAGTGTGCTTTTGTGCAAGAACGGATCCATTTCTTAGGGTTCATTATTACTAAGAATAGTATGTAAGTAGATGATGTCAAGATTGAATCAATTTGGGAATCGCCCACTCCTAAGAGTGTTTCGGATGTAAGGAGTTTCCATGGGCTTACTTCTTTTTATGGAGCAACCCAAACATCACCTCACATGGGAAGTCTTGGAAAAGGAGGTCGAGATCGAGGCATCTTCGAGCTTGTAACACATTGAAAGAAAGTGCAAAACCAAAGCAAGGGAGGAGGTAAACCTGGGTACACGCCGGGTCTAGGCCGGGTATAGGTCGGGGCCCATGGAGCATGGTTCACACCCGATCGGCCCATTCTTGAAGCTTGTCATAAGCCCTATGCTTTAAGCACTAAGCCCAAAGCTTCAAGTCCTAATCCTTAATCATAAAGCCCTAAGGTCAAAGCCCAAATGCCAAAGCCCTAAAGCCAAAGCCCTAAGTTTGAAGCACTATGCTATAAGCCCAAAGCCCTTAGTCTAAAACCCTAAGCTTAAACCTCAAATCACAAATCCCAATGGCCCAAGGTCAAAGGGCTAGGCCAAAAGTGGTTGGTCGAAAGACAGCATAAAGCCCAAAGCTTGAAGACATAAGCCTTAAGCACTAATCCCTAAGGGCTAAACCCTAAGTCCTAAGTCTTATGCCCTAAGCTCTAAGCCTAAATCCTAAAGCACAAAGACCAAAGCCCTAAGCCTTAGGCCTTGAGCCTTAAGTCTCAAGCTTTATGACCTAAGCTTTAAGCCCTAAGCCTTAACCCCTAAGCCTCAAGCCCTAAGCCTTAGCCCCCCTAAGCTTTAGGCCTTACGCCTTAAGCTATAAGATCTAAGCCAAAATAGTCATAGGCCTTAAGCATTAAGCCCTAAGCCCTAAGCTTAAAGTTATAAGCTCAAAGTCCTATGGCCAAAGTGACATACCACGGATTGGCATGCCAAGCGAAGCTATCACTTGAGCCGGAGCTCGAAATTTTTCTAATATGTTTGTTAATTTTGCAGGGAAATTAATTGAAGAATTATACATTTCTAAGCCAAATTTGGAGGATCAAACAAGTCCAAAACACATGATAATTTGGCATGGAGAAAAAGTGGATTTTCAACGAAAAATTGAGAGCTCCGGAATCAAGCCCGAACCCGAACCCGATTGAAGTATCACGTTGCATGGCGAGTTGGAGTCCCATGCAAAAGTGATCAAGGGTTCCACGACTCAACTCACCAGCATTTACATGGATTGAAGGGATTTTATCGCATTTTTAGCTTAATTTTTACGTGAATTTTACGTTGGATATTTGGAGAACCCGAGAGGGTTTCTCGGATAGGTTTTATGTTGTTTATTTTTGCATGCTTGCATGGGGTATTGCATGAGGAATTTTTGGCTGAGAGAGGGTATTTTGGGCCAAGGAAGAAGGGAAAATTGGCTGAAGAGATTCAAGATCACGTGGCCTTCACATTCTTGCAATCTCATTGGTCCAATTTTCTCTCCTTTATTTCTTTCCAGCATGCAAGTTGCATGCCTTTGGCCCTCAATTTTCCCTCCCTTTTTCCCACTCTTCTCAGCAGATAAAACCTCCCCCATTGCCTGATTGTAAGGACAATTTGGATTTGAAATTAAGAAGCTTTTAGCTCTCCCCCTTTTCGGGGATCTTCCAATTTCAGCCGGCAGCCGGAATTCCTCCGGCCACCGTTGGTTCTTCAAGAGATTCCTCCTCCGAGCTGGGGTTCTCTTCTTGCTTCAAAGTCTCCAGCCTTTCTCAAGATCATAGGGTGAGATTGAAGTCCATAAGCTTCTTCATTCATCGTTGATTTCGTTTGATATTTCAATTCTTCCGCCAGTTGTCAATTTCCGGCCACCGCTGACCACCGTTACTGTTCCATCGCATTCCGACCGATCCTTCCACGTGATTTCCTTCATTTTTTGAGGACTATCACCTATCTTCTTGCCAGAGGTTCCACTCAAAATTTCCTGAAACTCAATCTTATCGTTGACTTATCGCCGTCCAAATTTCAGTCCCGATTCTGGAATTATCGGATTATCATTTTCCAGAAGCTTAAAGCCTAAAGCCTAAGCCTTAAACCATAAGCCCAAAGACTTAAGGACAACACCCCAAGGTCAAAGTTTAAAGCCCTAAGATGAAAGCTCAAAGCACAAAGGCCTAAGGCCTAAGGCCTATGCCCTAAGTCATAAGCTATAAGCCTTAAGCCTTAAACCATAATCCCTAAGTATTCGGCCTTATGCTCTAAGTCCTAAGCTAGAAGGCTGAAGTTCTAAATCTTAAGCCCTAAGCCCTAAGCATTAGACAATAAGCGCTAAATACTAGGCCCTAAGCCCTGATGTGCCATCCAAAATTGACCGGCGCACCGTGATCAGATTTTGTGCGCACACGTGGCTCGGGGAAGAGATAGTGTGCGGCGGTCGGAAAATGGGTGTGTACGAAATAGGGATTTGGGTTACAGAAGTGAATTGGGCTGTATATGGTGGAGAATGAAGGTAAGAATATGAAAATGGCTCGGTTAGATATGAGGGTGGCTCGAAGGGGAAGATATGGACCGGAATCAGCTTGTGGAGGGGGTTGATAGCTCGGGGATGGAAATGGGTTTTCAGGAAGGTTGAGATGAAGGGAAAAATTGAATAATTTGAACACTTGAGCAATCAAAGTGTTTGGATTAGTAGACCTCGGTAGTGTTCAGATATGACTCACCGATCACACTCTCGAGGGTTGACGCACTCGGCCGGATATTACTCATCGGAGGGGAAACGTCGGAAAGAGCTTCAACCGTTGGGAAGAAGGTGCTAAGCACAATTTTCATTAAAATTCTCTCTACCCTCTAAGTGAAGGCCGATACATTATTTAATGCAAAACAAAATGAAAAAGAGAGGGATGGGTTTTCGGCCCTTGGATTACACGAACGCTCGAGATTGGCTCGGGAGAGATCTTCGTGGACTTTTAGAAGACCAAGGACGCTCTTCTTCAGCTGAAAGCTCAAGGGTTTGCGCGGCTAAGTTTGAAGCTTGACCGAGGAAGACTTGTGATTGACCGAGAGGATGCACCGTGTGGGCTAGCTCCAAACTTTGAAGGATTGGCTCGAGCCAAATTAGATATGGAGCCACTAAAATGCTCTTAGTGGTTTATGTTGGGTGTCACGTGGTCTGTATCCTCGGTTGGTCGGCAATGGCTCGTAAATGTGTGCGGGCTTGTTCAAAATGGTGATCGAGTGGATAATGCTCCGGACATCGGGGGATTCTCTCGGGCCATTTTGAATTGAAGATCTTGGTTGACCTTTAGTTGACTTGAGAAGAGTTGTGCATGGTGTCGTTTGAACTTAAATCATCGGATGGCCGATGATGACTCATGGGCGCGCGCGGCTCGTTCAAATTGTTGACCAGGGTTGACCGTCTTCCGTGCACTTCGGGATTTGCTCGGGCCAAATTCAAACACAGCTCCCAGATATCTTCATGACGTCCAGATACATGCGCGCGGAGACCATATTTGAAAGAAGATCTTTGACGGTTGCCGATGGTCGGGGAGCGCGTGCGGCTTGTTCAAAATCACGACCATAGTTTGACCTTATCTCGAACATTATGGGATCTGCGCGGGCCATCTTGATTTCAAACCTTTGGATGAACCTAGGCTGATGGAGTGAGAAGATTCATGGCCGAATCTAGACGCTGATCTTTCTGTTTCCGCCGTTGGCTGGGAGGTGTGCGCGGCAACTTCAAATTGCCGACCGGGCATTGACCTATCTTGGACAATGAGGGATCCGTGCGGGCCTTTTTGAAATGCGGTTGCCGGACACTCCTCCATGAATCTGGACATTCTGAACTTGGCCTCCTTTGATTGAAAATCATGGATTTTTTGCTGGTGGTTCGGTGAACGATCTTCGGGCACGTGGACGTATTCAACCTCTCTGAACATCATGGGATTTGTCAGTGTCGTTTTGAAAAGTCGTTCTCTGGCCATCTTGTATTGTCCGAATGAAGACATTGACACGGTCAATTCGGCTGCAAAGCCTCGGTTGTCCTTGGATGTCTTCATTTAAGCGCTGCGAGTGTCCATGCTTCGGACACTGAATAATCTGTGTGTGCTAATCCGAAACTTGTCCTTTCCTTGATCAAATAAAATGGTTTCTTGAGATTTGAAGTCGAGTTGCCGATGGGGTTTGTTCAAGGTCTACGAGTTGACTAATGTTGGACTGTGGCTTGACCGTGGTTTGACCATGGCTCGGTCGCTGCGGTCCTTCGTGAGCTTTGTGCGTTCTTCTTCTTTGGGCTTCCTTCTCTTCCTTCTTTAAGTCTTATTTGCTGAATAAAAACAAATGTGGTCGGGCTCGGCGTTGGGTGGGCCGAGGACTAGGTCTTCGTGATAGAACGCGGGATCCGTGAGGATTGGACCGTGCGTTCTCTTACGTCGGCCACTTATAGGATTTCGACCACGTCGACGGCCTGTTGCTCATTGGTCGCCGTGAGGTTGTCGGGAGGTGGGCCGATGGATGCGTCGGAGCCAGGAGCGTTTTGACACCAAGTGATCGAGAACTTGGGCCGTTCTTGATCAGGCTCGGAAGGTGTTTCCAAAACCAAGTTACCTGCAAAACGAGCAACTAAGTTAGAAAATTCATCCGGGCTTGTTGGGCTTGTTGGGCTTATCGGGGCTACGTCCATGATGGGCTCCGGTTGCACATCATCCTCCCGGGGTACTTGAGGATTTGTCCCCAAATCTACCCGCTCCTCGTCCAAGTCATCATGCTCCTCGTCATCCAAGTAAGGGGATAAATCTTGTACGTTGGCCGTGGTTGTAACGCCGTACTCGCCCGGGAGTTCAAGCTTGTACACTTTCGCGTTGATCCGTTCCGCGATCCGAAAAGGACCCTCGGCCCTTGGCAATAATTTGGCATGCTTATGCTTAAAGTACCGAAGCTTAAGCCACACCAAATCTCCGACTTGGAAATTCTTTTCTTTGCGGCCTCGGTTAGCCGCCCTTGCATATTTCTCATTTTTCTTCTCGATGGTCTTCTTGACTTTCTCGTGCAAATGTTTGACCATCTCGGCCTTGCTAAGCCCATCGGGGTTAGCATACTCTTGGCTCGGCATCGGGAGTAAGTCCAATGGTGTTGACGGGTTGAATCCGTAGGCTACTTCAAATGGTGTCATGCCGGTTGTGTTGTGTTGGCACCGGTTGTGTTGTGTTGGCACCGGTAGTGGTAGGTATAGTCCTTGAGCTAGGGTTTGGGTCTATGCTAATGTCTTGCCATGAATGATTTAATTTAAAACAATGCAAATTATTTCATTTTCGTGGTGTGGATCCGCCCCCCATATGAAGACCATCCACAAAACTCGATTTCTCTTTTGGGTTTACATATCGTACATATCATTAGGAGATATAACAACCTACCACACAACTCCATTGGGCTCACGGTAACATGGACCCATAGCCATTACCAAGGGCGTCTTTATTCTCCTTTACATAACTTATATCATTAGGAGATATAACAACCTACCGCACAACCCCATAGGGCTCACGGTAACATGAACCCATAGCCATTGTCGAGGGCATCTTTATTCTCCTGTATCGTAGATGTCTTCATCGAATCAATAGAGATATTGCAGGGATGAATGTAGGCATCAAAGAACCCCATGGGCAACCTAACACCCAATCCGCCATCCCCCTACTACTCACTTATTATAATTCATAGTTTTCATGCATAAAAATTCATTTTTTGTTGTCATTCGTAGAAAACATGATGCATGATGTCCATAACATGTCAATAAAGAAATCTCATAGAAACCTATCAATCAATCAATACAAGGCACACAAACAATCCTCAAATGACTTGAGGTCGGTGTATTGTGCATTACACTCTAACCAGTTCATGATCAATCAAAAATCATAAAAATACATAACCTTTGCAATGTAGACCTCTAATAGGCCAAACACATACAACACATACTTTGATTTCTGATGTCTTTTGTTTCAACTTGGCAATGCACACTAGAAGCTTGAGAACATATATTGTCAAACCATTCAAATAAGTTTTTATACCATAAGTAACTATTTTCATTATAACTTCCAAAATTCATAACTTCCTCTATATTGATTCATTTGTGATGCTACGGGCGTCAAATGATTCCTTAAAGAGTCCACTATAACTTCTTAGAAGACACCAAGTTCATAAAATTATTGTAGCATAAAGTGTTGATCAATGTTGACATAACAGTGAGTATGCAACACTGGAAATCAAGGAGTTCTCGAAGCTTTGGGCACGGTGGGATATGGGCTTGGCCCATGTTTGTCCGAGTGAGTCTCCTTTCGGACACGTTCCGGATATCTTGGGATTTTCCGCGTGCGAATCCTCTTCTTTAAGCTGCAGAGGATCTCTTCTGATATTGTCTTGACGTCCGAAGAGTTTGGCACAGGAGATTTATCTTCGTGTTGCTGGATGTCCGAGTGTCCAAGATTCGGCGCGCAGAATCCTAGATTCTGCGTGTCTGTCCGAGAGCGGCGTTGCTGGGCCTGGCTTGCGCGCGCGCTGGCGCGCGTTCTTGAAGTCACTTCCGATCTTCTCCTTGATTCTAATGACTCCTTGGGCTGGGCTTCCTTCCTTCTTTATTTGATGGAGATCCACGCTGCTCGAAGACCTCCATGTGGCACTTGGCCACTTATTGGCTATGGGTGGCCGAAGGCCTAGCTAGACGCGGCATGGGCCGCGCCATCCCCCGGATGCCATGAGAGCAATGTCACGGGCTGCTCCCTATCATTCTCGGAGGGTGTTGCTGAATGTAATGCCCCTGCAAAACAAGCAACCATGTTAGTAAAAGCCTCGGTGGCCGAGGGCCCGTAGGTGTCACGGGCTTCGGTGACCGAGGGGGCGGGCGGATGGGTCGTGTCATGAGCCTCGGTTGGATCGGTTGGCACATCATCCTCCCGGGGTACTTGAGGATTTGTCCCCAAATCACTCTCGTCGGGGTCCCCTTCGTCATCAACGTACGGGGAAAGATCCTTGACATTTACCGTGGCTAAAACTTCGGATTTGCCGGGGAGTTCGATCTTGTACGCATTCGGGTTAATCCTCTCGATTACCCGGAAAGGTCCCTCGGCTCTTGGGAGTAATTTTGCATGCTTGTGCTTAAAATGCCTTGTCTTGAGCCAAACAAGGTCTCCCACTTCGAAGATTTTCTCCTTACGTTTCTTGTTGGCCGCGGTAGCATACTTAGCATTCTTCCGCTCAATGGTCCGCTTGATTTTCTCGTGCAATTTCCGGACTAGCTCGGCCTTTTGAAGGCCGTCTGGGTTAGCGTAGTCTTGAGCCGGTAAGGGTAATAAATCCATGGGCGTGGTCGGGTTGAATCCGTAAGCGGCTTCAAATGGGCTCAAGTCCGTGGTTGAATGGCGGCATCGATTGTAGGCAAACTCGATGAACGGTAGCTTCGTGTCCCAAGTGGTGATCTTCTTTCCGATGACACTTCGTAGTAACGCACCTAGTGTTCGGTTAACCACTTCCGTTTGCCCATCGGTTTGGGGGTGGAATCCCGTGCTAAAAAGTAGCTTGGTGCCAAGCCTTGCCCATAATGTCCTCCAAAACGTGCTGAGGGACTTACCATCTCGGTCGGATACGATGGATCGAGGAATGCCGTGGAGTCTCACTATCTCCTTGAAAAATAAATCTGTGATGGCCGTGGCGTCGTGGGTGGTATGGCACGGTACAAAGTGGGCCATCTTCGAGAAGCGGTCTACAACGACCATGATTGAGTCTCTACGGTTGTTGGTCCTTGGAAGGCCGACTACGAAGTCCATGCTTAGGGCTTGCCATGGGTGATCTGGCACGGGTAGCGGTAGATACAAGCCTTGGGCCGTGGCGCGGGTCTTGGCCTTTTTACATACCGCGCACCTTTCAACAAACCGGTGCACGTCTCGAAATAACTTGGGCCAATAAAAATGTTCTTTAAGGGCCTCCCACGTCTTTTTCTCGCCAAAATGTCCCGCAAGGCCGCCTCCGTGGGCCTCGGTAATGAGAGACTCTCAGAGACTACTTCTCGGGATGCAAATTCTTCCACCCTTCATGAGATATCCCTCGGACACTTTATAACCGAGGGCTTCCCCTTTAATTGCCGCATCAAAAATAGGCCCAAAATCTGCATCATCATGATAAAGGCCTTTAATCCACTCAAATCCAAAGAACCTTACCTTGAGCTCGGTCAAGAGGACGCCCCTTCGGGAGAGTGCATCGGCCACTACGTTCGTTTCCCCCTTTTTGTACTTTATAATATACGGATATCGCTCCAAAAATTCAATCCACTTGGCATGCCTCCGGTTAAGCTTGCCTTGGCTTTTGATAAACTTGAGCGCTTCATGATCCGTGTGAATAATGAACTCTCTCGGTAGAAGGTAATGTTGCCACACTCCAATGGCTCATATGAGTGCATAGAGTTCCTTGTCGTAGGTGGAGTAATTAAGCACGGCGCCTTTGAGCTTCTCGCTAAAGTAGGCGACCGCTCGGCCCTCTTGCATTAGGACCGCTCCAATGCCCGTGCCCGAGGCGTCACATTCAACCTCGAACACTTTGTTAAAATCCAGGAGGGTTAGCATGGGAGCTTCACATAATCGGGCCTTGATGTGCTCGAAGGCCGCTTGGCATTGTTCGGACCATAAAAAGTCTTGGCCCTTTTTAGTGAGCTCGGTCAATGGGGCTACGATGGTGCTAAACCCCTTGATGAATTTCCGGTAGAAATTGGCTAATCCATGGAAGCTTCGGATATCCGAGACGGTTTTAGGAATCGGCCACTCTCGGATGGCGGTGATTTTGTCGGGATCCACCTCGATGCCGTGTCCGGACACAATGAAGCCGAGGAAGTGAATCCGGGTTTGCGCGAAGGCGCACTTCTTCCGGTTGCTGAATAGCTTCGTTTCGCGCAACGTGATAAATAGCCGCTCCAAATGTGCTAAGTGGCTTGAGAAGTCCGAGCTGTAAACCAAGATGTCATCAAAGTACACAATTATAAATTTGCCGAGGTATTCCCGCAAGACGTGGTTCATTAGGCGCATGAAGGTGCTCGGCGCATTGGTGAGGCCGAATGGCATGACGAGCCACTCGAACAATCCGTAGCGTGTCTTGAAGGCCATCTTCCACTCGTCGCCTTCCCGCATTCGGATTTGGTGATAGCCGGATTTAAGGTCCACCCGGGAGAACACTCGTGCGCCGCTAAGGTCATCCATCAAGTCATCGAGCCGAGGCATCAGGAATCGATACTTGATGGTAATGTCGTTTATCGCTCGGCTATCCAGGCACATTCGGAAGGATCCGTCCTTTTGGGCACGAGGAGGGCCGGTACCGCGCATGGGCTTAGAGATTCTTTGATGTAGCCCTTGTCCAAAAGCTCTTGGACTTGGCTTTGCAATTCTTTAGCCTCCTCGGGATTGAGCCGGTATGGGGGACGATTCGGTAAAATGGCTCCCGGTTGAAGATCGATTTGGTGTTCGATCCCTCGGAATGGTGGGAGGCCGTCGGGGAGCTCATCCGGGAAGACATCCGCATAATGGTCCAGCAAGGCTAATACGGGCTCCGGGACCTTTTCTTCACTTGGGCCTTCGGATTCCCTGTGTATTAAAATGATTAGGGGCGTACCTTGCGTGAGTGTGCGGGCTAGCTCCTTTCGGCCCATGATAAGGGCCATCTTCGATCGGGCCTCTTTCTTGTCGGCCTCGTCCTTGGCGATCTGCTCCGGGGTCATTGGAGCAAGTATAATGTTTCGGCCATCCAACTTGAAGGAGTAATGGATGGATCGGCCGTCATGGTGAACGTGTCGGTCGAATTGCCAAGGCCGGCCGAGAAGTACGTGCGTGGCGCTCATTGGGACAACACACTACCGTGTCTTTATATTTGCCGATCGTGAATTCAACCTTCGCTTGCTTGGAGACGCGAATATCTTCACGATCGGTGATCCAACGGAGCTTGTATGGCGTCAGATGTTCGGTGGTCGGGAGGCCGAGTTTCTCGACCATCTCTCGGGAAGCCACATTGGTACAACTCCCGCCGTCAATAATTAGCGAGCAAACCTTGTCTCTAATCAAACAACGGCTGTGGAAAAGGTTCTCGCGTTGGAAATCCTCGGGGTGTCTTTGGGCTGAGAGTGCACGCCGGATTACCATAAGCATCGGACCACCTTGGGCGTGGTACACTTCTTCATCGGGCAACTCCGGTGTTTCGACCTCTACTACTGGGCTGGGCTCGGATGGGGCCTCTTCATCGCTAACAACATCGCCCGTGTCTTCGATGATCGTCATGATACGGCGATTAGGGCATTGGGCCGCCATATGCCCTCGGCCGAGACACTTAAAACACTGAATGTCTCGTGATCGTGGGCCTTCTTTTGAGCCCTCTTGTGGTTTGGACTCAATGTTTGGCCGAGGCACCCATGGTTTAGGTGCCGTGCTCGGGGGCTTGGTCGTGGTCCGGTAATCGGCCATTGGTGCGGGCCGGTAAGGCGCGGGTGGGCGTGTCGCGTTCGGCCGGGGGCTCGGACCCTTGTTCTTTCGTTTGATTTGCCGCTCGACCCTTAGAGCCATTTGAATGAGCTCATCAAAGGTTTCGAGGGGCTGCAGCTCTACCATATCCCCAATCTCTCGGTGGAGTCCTCGAATGAACCGAGCCATAATTTGCTCGGTTGGTTCGGCCAAATCACATCGAATCCGCAATGTTTCGAATTCGTTCAAGTACTCATCAACGGTGGAGCTTCCTTGGCGTAGGCTTTGAAGCTGTAAAAATAAATCTTGCCGATAGTGGCTCGGGACAAAACACTTCCGCATGTGGGCTTTCATGGCTCGCCAAGTCACAATGTCTTCCTCGTGTTCTCGGCGCCGTTGTGCTCTAAGACTATCCCACCATAATGCAGCATAATCCATAAGTTCAAGAGAGGCTAATTGTACCTTTAACTTCTCGAAATGGTTGTAAAGATCGAATATTTTATCGACCTTTTCAACCCAATCCAAGAATGAGTCGCCGTCGAATGTTCCCTTGAACGAGGGTAAATTAAGCTTCGGTAATTTCCAATCTTCGTCTCGCTCCGCGTGGTGATCAGGATAAACTTCCTCGTCGGATCTGTCGGAGTCGCGGGGAGCGGATCGACGTCGAACTTGACCCATCCCGGGGCGTCGCGCTGGCCGGGGGGCATCTTGGGGTGGTGCGGGTTGAGCTTGAGTTGCCGCATTATCCAATCGCTGGAGAATTGCATCCATCCTCCGGTTAAACGCTTCTTGCTCGTCCATTCTCCGATTTAGAGCGTCAAATCGTCCTTGGAGGTGAGGATCAACTTCGTATTGTTCGGAGACAATGGTTGGGTCGGATGTGGTGGCTTGATCACGGCCACCGTTATGGATCGCCCCGCTTCGGGTCATCATGAGTAAAGGTTGGATTTTTAGGTCAAAAATCGTACCTTTCGTCCTCGGAGAGTAACCTACGCTCTGATACCAAGATGGTGTGCCTCCTGTCACGAGGGTCGTCCTGAGGCTTACCGTGGATGCGTTGGGGTGCGCCCGGGAAGAAGAATTGGGGCGCGGATGGTGTAAACTCGGGAGTTATGGAAACGGGTGGAATAGTCGTCGGTAATATGATGGAAATATGGAGTATGGAGGTGTGAGGCAGCGGATGGCTCGAAGGATTCGAGAGGTGGTTCGATGGGGGCTAAGTGGGTCGTCGGGTGATTACTCGGGAACGGAGCGAATATATGGAAGTAGTCGGAAGTGGATGAGGGCGGCGGCGATCGTAACACTTGAGTAACCGGGAGTGTTTGGATCGGTAGGCCTAAGGCAACGCTCGGATATGACTCACCGAAGTCGCCGAGGGTTTTGATTACGCTTGGCCGGATGTGACGCACCGGAGAAACGCAATCGGACGAGGGAGTTTGATAGAAGGCTCTCGACTCTTGAATATCAAAATTTCACTGCCTAAAGACTAGGGTTTACAACCAATTTAACGACAAAATTTGTAAAGGAAATAGAATGGAAGGGCGCTCGGCCGTTGGATGGCGATCCGTGTGAAGGAGTTGAACGGCGCTCCTTTAACGTGCATGGGCCTGGTCCAAATGCGTGTGTCCGAATAAGGCAAGAAATGATCAAGCTAGATTTGGAGTCGCTCAGCTGAATATGTCCGAAGATACGTGATCGGATGAGATCCCACAAAATCCGAGATACGCGGGGATCTGGCACGCTGGCCGAGCCGGGCTGGATCATGAGGCGCGCGCAAGCTGGGCCGTGCGCGCGGGGCCGACTAAGTGTCTTCTGGACTTTGACTTGTGCGAACTCCTATCTTCCGCTTTGGTTGGACTTCTCCGCTCAGTAAAGGAGTTCTCGAAGCTTTGGGCACGGTGGGATATGGGCTTGGCCCATGTTTGTCCGAGTGAGTCTCCTTTCGGACACGTTCCGGATATCTTGGGATTTTCCGCGTGCGAATCCTCTTCTTTAAGCTGCAGAGGATCTCTTCTGATATTGTCTTGACGTCCGAAGAGTTTGGCACGAGAGATTTATCTTCGTGTTGCTGGATGTCCGAGTGTCCAAGATTCGGCGCGCAGAATCCGAGATTCTGCGTGTCTGTCCGAGAGCGGCGTTGCTGGGCCGGGCTTGCGCGCGCGCTGGCGCGCGTTCTTGAAGTCACTTCCGATCTTCTCCTTGATTCTA
This sequence comes from Begonia fuchsioides, assembly GCA_003255005.1. Taxonomy (NCBI): domain Eukaryota; kingdom Viridiplantae; phylum Streptophyta; class Magnoliopsida; order Cucurbitales; family Begoniaceae; genus Begonia; species Begonia fuchsioides. The sequence goes on along the minus strand of QAOC01053006.1, from coordinate 35,953 downwards.
ATGACTCCTTGGGCTGGGCTTCCTCCCTTCTTTATTTGATGGAGATCCACGCTGCTCGAAGACCTCCATGTGGCACTTGGCCACTTATTGGCTATGGGTGGCCGAAGGCCTAGCTAGACGCGGCATGGGCCGCGCCATCCCCCGGATGCCATGAGAGCAATGTCACGGGCTGCTCCCTATCATTCTCGGAGGGTGTTGCTGAATGTAATGCCCCTGCAAAATGAGCAACCATGTTAGTAAAAGCCTCGGTGGCCGAGGGCCCGTAGGTGTCACGGGCTTCGGTGACCGAGGGGGCGGGCGGATGGGTCGTGTCATGAGCCTCGGTTGGATCGGATGGCACATCAAGACCACCTTGGATATTGTCTTCGGGCTATGTTTCCTGCAAAACGAGCAACTAAGTTAGTAAAAAATCCCGTGCTCATCGGGGCTATGTCCATGATGTGCTCCCAAAGACAGGGGAGGAAAATGCATGCGTGTGTTTGGATTAAAATTTTTGTGGACTTAGACTTTAGGGAATGGACCAACTGACATGCCCGAGAGCCACCACCACCTTGAGGGCATGATAACCCGAGGCCGTGCAAGACAATTTACTAACTTGTTTTTTGATTTTGTAGGTGTGAAATTTCCTTTAATGGACCTCTTAGATGATGACACGCTCGGGGTTAGGAGGTGTCGAGATAAAAGGGAACAAATGGAAAGACAAGGCAATCTGCCGAGAGAACAAGAATCACTGGCAGAAACAGGGGAGTGAACACACTAGAGCTCCAAATGCATACGGGCCCTTGGGCTAAGATTTGGAGGACTTAAACTTTAAGGAGTGGGATAACTTTGGCCAAATTTTCAGAGTGAGATCACGTGGAGAACTTAAAATGGCATGGGGTGAATTTCTGGTGCACAAACAGACAAAACTGTTTTAGGCAGTACAGAAGGTATGGAAAGATCTCTGTAAAAATTTCGATGTAGGTAATCTGGGAAGCCAAAAATTGAGAGAGAATAACTTCAATGAAAGGGGAAGAGAATGGTGGGTTTTCGGAGGCAAACTCACTACTGGATTACAAGTTATGAAAATTTGAAATCAGGTCGACAGAATGGGCTTGAATTGATTAATCCACTAGAAAGGTGGAGAAAGGAACGTGCACAACTTCGAATTGAAGAAATCTGGGAGTGACATGTAAAAACAAATATTTCTAGATGTGAATGAGGAACTCACAGCCCAAAATTTAGGACATTAGCACACGGAAAAACAGAAGTTTGCATGGAGCGGACTTTTGATGCACAAATCCACTCGGTAAGGAAACAAAGACAACAATCACAGCAAAAAACAACAAGACCCGAAAACCAATAAGGTGGGATGAGGGCTATATGACTTCCAATCTTACCTTGATCCTAATCAAGTGAGGAGGAAGGTTGGAATGAGGGCTAAGTGATCCTAGCAAAATCACCAACACCAAGACAAACCAAAACAAGGATATTACTCACCTTGGATGAA
>QAOC01053006.1:20212-33496 GCA_003255005.1 Begonia fuchsioides | reverse complement strand
CTTAAGGGAAATATTATTTCCCATGAAGTTTGAGTTTGTAAAGTCTTTTAGACGTGGTTTAGGTCTAGGGAGTGTTTGAGTTGGGAGACAAGTTAAAGGTGGGCCCCTTTTTCCCACCTACCTCCTACCTAGCCACTCATTAGTACTAAATTTAGGTTTTTAATTGCTTTTGTCTTTTGTGTAAGTTCTAAGGGTATGAATCCCTCCTCCCACGTCTAATGAAGTAGAAAAGAATTTGGTAAATTGCAGAAGCTTGAAGCTCTCTCAATCCTTCCCTTTTCTCACGGCAAGATTTGATTTTGGTGAGTAATATCCATAATCTTTCTTTGTCTTTGGTGTTGGTGTCTTCCTAGAGTCACTTAGCCTTGATTCCAATCTTCCTCCACACTTGTTTTGGGTCAAGGTAAGCTTGGAAATCACATAGCCAACCTTCCATTTGTTTTTTTGAGGATTATTATTGTTCTTGTTGGTTGCTGCCGGTTCTTTTTTAACATAATTCCAGTTTGTGTCACAAAAGTATCATCCGTATAAACTTATGTTTCCCTTGTGCTAATTTCCTAAAATTTGGACTGCAAGTTATTCATTCGTGTCTTAAAATATTTGGTCTTTCATTGTGTCCCTTGTTTCCTCCATTTAGGAGTTGTGCCTTCATCTTTCCATTGTCTTTCAACCGAGTACCTGAAATCCGTCCATTCTGTCGACTGATTTTTAAACTCTCATATCTTGTAATCTACCCGTGTTTTTTTTGTCTAACCACTTGCATTCTCTCCCTCTTTCATTGAAATTATTTTCTGCCAATTTTCTCATTCCCAGACTCTCCGTATTGAAAGTTGTGCAGAAGTCTTTCACTGCCTACTGTACTGCCAAGTCCTGTTTTGTCGGTTTGTGCATTAGAAACTAGTCCCGTGCCATTTTAAGTTTTACATTTCATTCTGAAAATTTGGCCAAAGTTAGCCCACTCCTTAAAGTTTAATTCCTCCAAAATCTTAGCCCAAGGGCCTGATGTACAATGGGACTCCTCCCCGTTGGGCCGAGAGTTTTACGCTAACTTAGTTATTTATTTTGTAGGAAACATAACCTCGGAGTCACCCACGGAAGACGACCAAGAAAGGCCCAAGACTTCCATCACATGCCTGGACGCGAACGTGACCGAACACGCCGGGCCGGACATGGCAGCCCATGACGCGGAGCGCACGACCTTGACCGCACACGCCGCGGCCTTGACCGCATACACCGGGTCGGATATGCCGGCCCATGCCGCGGAACACACGACCTTGACCGCACACACCGGACCGACGACCGCGACGTTCACCTTGACCGACGACCTCGCGCCCCATCGATGGATCAATCGGGCCACGTGACGCGGCCCACGCCGAGACCCATTAGGGTCTCGGCCATCTTCAATAAGTGGCCGAGGATGGCCGAGCACCACATTTCCCTTCAGCACTTAGAGACTTAGAGAATGAAGAGGATCAAGCCTAGATATCAAGTGGACGGACTTTCAGCCCAAGACCCAGCCAAGGCCGAGGCCGATGCAATGCTCAAAGAAGCCCACGGCATCCTTCAACTTTGCCCGTGTCAAATCTTTATGAAAAAAGGCCCTTAGCTGGAAAATAACAACCAAGAGGATTTGGGGGGATTCGCACGCACAAAATCTCACAAATCTCACAAAGCCTCGAAGGTCAGCTTGGGCCGAAACCAGAAATGTTGTTTTCATCAGCATGGATGTTTTGATCACCCTTCCATGCCACGGGTACACTAAGTACCCTTACACGTGCACAAATTTAAGCTACTAATTATCCTCCTAATTATTACATAAAACTAACTAAATTATTACACAAAGTTGTCAAAAGGAAAACATACTTTCCCCTTCATGTTTTTGTGATTTGGGGCCACCTTAATGTGCCACCCTTGAACTCCTCTTCCTTCATCAAGTGTGGTTGGCCCATGAAATGCATCAACCCCACTTGACAACTAGGGCTCACCATGCCCTTCATCTTTGGCTTCCTGATTAAACCTTTATAAAACAAGCTTCCTACAAAATCAACAAACTCATTAGAAATAGTTTGCTTCCGCTTCTAGATGTGCTAATCCGTGGCACATCATAGGGGGTGGATTAGCATCCAACTTTTGCAATAACAGCTCTAGCTTCTTATTAATTTCATTAATTTGTCCTTGGTAGCTAGATTCAGCTACCTCATGAATTGGTGTGGTAGAAGGGTTGTTTTGTGAAAAGGTTTCTTGGTTGTTTTGTTGTGAAACTCCACTTCGAGTCGTCATCATATCGAGTCATCATCACTTAATTGCAAGTGTGTCACCGGAGTTTGATCAGAAGCAAGCTTAGGAAATGAATTGCAAAAAAATGACAACCTACTCTAGTTTTCAACATCACAAAGCTGCTTACAACTAGACTCTAAGTAAGCTGAAATTATAGCCACATTCGGTTGAATGAATCAACCCAAGCTAAGTGACTACATTCATCTTGAAAATAAAAAAGGAGGGAAACTAATTCTAGAGACTTTGTAGCAGCTAACTAACATCACATGGAGGAAAATAAACTTCCTCAACGGAACAGAGAGAGTTGGCTGCTAATCAAAAAGTAAAAACCGATAAAACCAATAAGAAAACCCATGTCATTCCCATGTGCACGAAATTAAGCATGAAATGAGATGATATTAAAAACAAAGTTTGTAAATGAATAACACGGCATGGGCCATGCAATACTTGAAACCTGGTGCGCTAAATGCTATCTTTTGGGTGCACTATCTTCTCGGGTACACTTCACTTCTTTTCCTTGATCCATCCATGAAATAAGATGCTTGAGTTGCTCTTGATCATTAGAAGAGGGCTCCATAAATGATATTTCATTCGATATGATCCCTGCAAAATGAACAAACAAACTAGGAAATCCTTTGGCTCAACTTTGGGTGATGGAAGTCTTGGGGTGAATTTCTGGTGCACAAACAGACAAAACTGTTTTAGGCAGTACAGAAGGTATGGAAAGATCTCTGTAAAAATTTCGATGTAGGTAATCTGGGAAGCCAAAAATTGAGAGAGAATAACTTCAATGAAAGGGGAAGAGAATGGTGGGTTTTCGGAGGCAAACTCACTACTGGATTACAAGTTATGAAAATTTGAAATCAGGTCGACAGAATGGGCTTGAATTGATTAATCCACTAGAAAGGTGGAGAAAGGAACGTGCACAACTTCGAATTGAAGAAATCTGGGAGTGACATGTAAAAACNCCCGAGGCATGTCACCTAAGCTCTAAGCCCGAAGCCCTAAGCCCTATGCCTTAAGCCCAAATCCCAAAGCCCAAAGCCCTAAGCTCAAAGTCCTATGCCCAAAGACCTAGCTTTAATTTTAAAGAACAAAGCCCTGAACTATAAGCCCGAATCCCTAATCAATCAAACAAACACTTACCGTAAAGCTTTAAGCACAAAGCTTTAAGAGCAAGGCCCTAAGCCCTAAGACTTGATCCCTAAGCACTAAGTCCTAACCAATAAACTTAAAGCCCAAAGCCCAAACATTAAGCCCTAAGCCTTAGGCCCCTAGCCTTAAATCTTGGCAAAAAATCCCTAAGCCTATAACCGTGAGCCAAAAATCATAACCAAAAAGCTCGAAGCTCAAAGCCCAAAGCTTTAGGCCCTAAGCCTAAAGCTATTGGCCCAAGCCCTATGCCTAATCCCTAAGTCTAAAGCCCCAAACCTAATGCTCAAAACCTAAAACCCAAAGCCCTAAGCCCAAAGCCATAAGCCCTAATTCCTAAACCTTAAGCCTGAGACCTAAGCCCAAAGTCTTGAGCCCAAAGTCTTGAGCCCAAAGCACAAAGCCATAAGTCCTAAGCCGTGAGACCTAAGCTTAAACATTTAAGCCCAATGCCCTAAGCCCAAAGCACAAGCCCTAAGTACTACGCACTAAGCTTTAAGCCCTATGACTTATGCTTTAAACCCTAAGATCAAAGAAGAAAGCCAAAAGGACAAAGCCAAAGCTTTAAGCCCAAATCCTAAAACCCTAAGCCCTAAGCTGAAAACCCTAAACCTTAAGCTCTATGCTAAAAGCCCTTAGCCTTAAGCCTTAAGCCAAAAGACCCGAGCTCAAAGCCCAAAGGTCTAAATCCAAAGTGCAAACCCTCAAGCCCTAAGCCCAAATCCCTATGCCTTAGCCCCAAAGCCCAAAGCACAAAGCCAAAAGCCTTAAGCCCAAAACCCTTTGCCCAAAGCCCGAAGCCCTAATCCTAAACACGCAAGCTCTAAGCCCTATGCCTTAAGAGTTACAGCATAAGCCTTAAGACATACGCCCTAAAACATTTTCCTCAAGCACTAAGCTATAATCACATTACACAAAGCCCAAAGCACAACTTGAAAGCACTAAGCCAAAAGACGTAAACCTTAATCCTTAAGCCCTAAACTAGAGCCATAGTCTTTAAGCCTTAATCCTTAAGTCCAAATCCTAAAGCCATAGACCTTAAGCCTAAGCCCCAAAGCCATAAGCCAAAATCCCTAAGCCCTAAGCCCTATGCTCTTGCCCTAGGCCCTAAGCCCTAAGCCTCTAGTCCAAAGGCCTATGTCAAAAGCTCAAAACACTAGGCCTTCAGCCTTAAGCGCAAAGCCCAAGGATCTTAGCCCAAAGTTGAAATTCCTAAGCCTTATGGCCTAAGCACAAAGCCATAATCACTAATCTCTAAGCTCTAAGCACTAAGCTAAAAGCCTAAATCCCTAAACCTTAACCCCAAAGGCCCTAATGCCCTAAGCCAAAAACACAAAGCCCTTAGTCTAAAAGCCCTAAGCCCTAGCTTTAAGCCTTTAGATCGAATCCTGAAGCCCTAAGCCTTAGCAAGTAAGCCCAAAGCCGTAAGCCAAAAGACAAAGCCCTAAGACCTAAGCATTAAGCCCTAAGCCCTAAACCCTAAGCCTTATCCTAAGTCTTATGCACCAAGCGGTGAGCCTTAATCCTAAAGCATTGAACCTAAAGCCCTAAATCGAAAGCTCTAAGCCTTAAGCCTTGAACCCAAAGCCCCAAGCTTTAAGTCTTATATATAAAGCCCTTTGCCCAAAATTTTTGTTTTTTTTATCATGCATTTGTAAAACGCATAAAACTTTGAAACACATTTATAATCAAAATCTCTTTTGGAAGAATGCATGATTTTCATGATCTTTCTAAAATACATTATGATAAAAATCCTCTCATTCGTTGCTTTGACAACATCGTTCTAATAGCCACGTAGCCATGGTCATGGGAGTACTTCGTCAACGGAACGTTAGCATCACCTACACAACAAAATTCATCTATGAGCTTAGTGCTTAGTAAGTAAAGCATGCAATGTATGAATGCGTACATGATTTGCATAAATAAAATATTTTCTTTTCATTTTATTCTTGGTCTTACTTTACTTTACTTTCCATGATCCTTATCATTGGGGCTTCCTAACAACGAATGAGAGAACACAAACATGAGTCCACCTAAGGGGAGAGCCAACTCGATTCCAAGGGTTGAGAAACTACAAACTTGAGTCCCACGTAAGGGGACAACCAACTCAAACCCCTTCTCAATGACATTTACGTAACTTTCTCTTTCTTTCTTTTATCTTTGTCTTTCATTGGTTATTTGAGCTCAACCCAAAACAAGAATTTTCATATTCTGTTTCATATGAAATCTCATGCATGTAAATAGTTCTTAACTTTCTTGAAAACATGATGCATGATATGCCCATGAACATGCATAATATAGATGGACCAAGGAAATCATTAACATGTGTGACATAAACATAACAATTCATCACATCATAGTAAATATCAATTCCAATAACATTTTGTAAGCTACATTAGCTTAACTATTTCACAATTGCTAAGGGCATATACTTATTCCATTTTGACATAAACCAAATCTTCGTCACATTAACATAGTTGCAACATGTCATCTAAAAAGATGACATTGATAAATCAATCCAAATTAACAATTCAAAACATATCTTTGAGCTAACATATTCTATCTAAACATTAAACAATTCATGTCATAAGAAACAAGCATAACCTAACACTTCATGGTGTAGGCCCAAAGAGGCAAAACACAAACATAGCATTACTTGCCTTAGGTTTTTAGCAATTAGGAAACACATAATCAATGCCTTTTAATCAATTCACAACCTATAAATAAAACAACTATTAATTGTAACTCGTAATATTATTCACTGTTTTGCAGCAACTTCAAAGTATCATAACTTATTATATACAACTCTAAATGTCTTCATTCCAAAGCTCAAATCTCGCCCACGGTGTATAATTTAACGTGATAAAAGGCATTGGCCAGTGACTTAGTCTAACTTAAGTTTTGAATAAAAAACCCAAAACTTGATATATTTTCCAATTTTTAACCACTTTTGTATAACATGGACAAATATGAACTAATTTATTTATCTTTCATATATATCCACACCTAAGAGACTATAACATGATTATATATCATTTTTATAGAACCATACACCATAACCTCCAAATTTCGTGCACTCAATATAGCCAATCATCATATCATCAGTAAATTCTCTAAAAACCACAGTTATTCTTTACTTATTCTATCCTTCATCACGATTAATCTAATCCATGCATAAAATAAATATTACCTCATGATTTTTAGCTCAATAGATTCTGCTTGATGAGAGGAACACATTTCCTCGAAGGTTTGGAAGCAAATTTCTACTCCTTCCCCTTCAATTTTAACTCTCTCTATAAAACCCTTTCTCCATTTTTTGCTCCTTTTTTTCTTTTCTCTATCTACAGCCACGAAAATGGCTGATACTCTGCCATTTCTCTCCCTTTTTAGATAGAGTTTAGGATGAATTTAGCTTTTAGTCCAACTTATCCTATTATGTTTACTATTTCATCCATCTTTATCTATTTAATTGCTAAAATACCTTAATTAGTGCTTGAAAACATACTTAGCTTAACTAATTAATCTAGATTAGTACTAATATAATCCTTAAGATTTACCTAATTAATCGTGATTAACAAACCTTAATTTCCCCTTATTCACTCAGTAATGTTAGGTCTTGAGGCTTAGGGTTTAAGGCATAGGACTTGGGCCTATGAGTTTAAGGCTCTAGGCTTAAGATTTATGGCTTTGAGCTGAAGGCTTTTGGCTTAAGGATTTTTTTTTTTGTGTTTTGGGAAGGCTTAGTGCTTAGGTAATAGGACTTAGGGCTTAGGGCTTCATGCTTAAAACTTAGGGCTTAGAGCATAATGGGTATGGGTTAAGTTCTATGACTTAGGGCTTAGGGCATAGGGCTTACTGCTTGGCACTAGGGATCTAGGCTTAGGGCGTAGGACATAGGCATGTTTTTCTCAACTACATCATAAAACTCATCTTAGGGCTTAGGACTTAGGGCTTTGGTCTTAGAGCTTTGGGCCTAAAGCTTTGTGCTTAGCGCGTTGGACTAAGGGATTTTGCTAATGGATTAGGGCTTAGGGCTTTGTGCAGTAGAATTTATGCTAAGGCTTGGGTAATAGGGTTTTGAGCTTAGGGATTAGAGATTAGGGCTTTGGGCTTTGGGTTTAGAGATAAGGGCTTTGAGTTTAGGGATTAGATATTTTGACTTAGTGATTAGGACTTAGGGATTAAGGAAAAATGCTTATCGCTTATTGCTTAGAGCTCAGGGCGTAAGCCTTAGCGCTTTTGGCTTAGGACTTTTGGCCTGCGACTTTGGGCTTAGGGGTTAGGGACAAGGACTTAAGGCATATGGCTTTGTGCTTTAAGCTTAAGGCTTAGGGCTTTGGGATTAGGGATTTAGGCTTTTGACTTAGGGCATTTGCCTTAGGGCTTAAGGCTTAGAGCTTTGGGCAAACAAGTTAAGGCTTAGGAATTTGGCTTTAGGCTTTGTGCTTTGGGATTATTGTTTAGGGATTGAGGTCTAAGACTTAGGGTTTTGTGCTTTGAGCTTATGGCTTAGGGCTTAGGTAATAGGGCTTAGTGCTTAGAGCTTGGGCACTAGGGAATAAGGCTTTGAGTTTAGGGCTTTCAGATTAAAGCTCTGTGCCTAGACTTTGAGCTAAGTGCATTAAGATTAGGGTTTAAGGCTTAAGGCTTAGGGCTTAGGTCTTAGGGCTTAGGTCTTAGGGCTTAAAGCACTAGGCATAGGGCTTTGGGCTCAAGGCTCTAGTCTTTGGTCTTAGAGATTTGGGCTTAGGACTTAGGGCTTATTGGCTTTGTGTTTAAGGGCTTCGCGCATAAGATTTTGGGCTTAGGGCTTATGGATCAAGGATTAGGGCTTTCGACTCTGGGCTTTCAACATAATGCTTTGTGCATTGTACTTTTTAATTAGGGCTTAGTGCTTGGGGCATAAAACTAATGGCTTAGTTCTTAAGGCTTCAGTTTAAGAGCTTTGAGCATAACTCTTAGGGCAAAGAGCTTATGCCTTAAGCCTTTGAGCTCAGGGCTTAGGGCTTAGGGCTTAGGTCATAGGGTTTTGAGCTTAGGGCTTTGGGCTTATTGCTATGCGCTTAGGACTTTGGGCTTAAAACTTTTGGATTAGAGGCTTAAGGCTTAGAACTTAGAATTTAGGGCTTAAGGCTTCGAGCTTAAAGCTTTGGATTCAAGGCTTTGAGATCAGAGCTTTGGGCAGCTTTTGGCTCGATTCTTAGGACTTTAGGTTTAACGCTTTGGGGTCAAAGCTTTGGGCTGAAGGCTTAGTACTTAAGACTTTTGACATGAGGCTAAAGATTGAAGGCTTTGGGCATAGGAATTAGAAATTTGGGCTTTCTGCTTTGGAATTTATGCTTTGAGCTAAGGGCTTAGTGCTTGGTACTTAAGACCTTACCCCAAAGTTGTAGGCAAAAAGTCATAAGCCAAAAGCGCTGAGGCTTTAGGATTAGGGCTTTGGGATTTGGGATTTAGGCTTTTGACTTAGGGCATTAGCCTTATGGCTTAAGGCTTAGAGCTTTGGGCCAGGGTTTAAGGCTTAGGACTTCAGCTTTGGGCTTTATGCTTTGGGATTAGAGTTTATGGATTGCGGCGTAAGACTTAGTGCTTTGTGCTTTGAACTTATGGCTTAGGGCTTAAGTCTTAGGGCTTAGTGCTTAAAGCTTAGGCATTAGGGATTTAGGGTTTGAGTTTAGGGCTTTCGGCTTAAAGCTATGCTCTTGGACTTTGGGCTTAGTACATTAAGATTAGGGTTTAAGGAACTATGCATAGGGTTTTGGACTCAAGACATTGGGCATAGGGCTTTGGGCTCAAGGCTCTGGGCTTAGGTCTTAGGGCTTTTGGCTGAGGACTTATGGCTTTGAGTTTAAAAGCTGTAGGCCGACGACTTTGGGCTTAAGGCTTATAGAACAAGGCTTAAAGCTCAGAGATTATGGATTAAGGCTTAGGGCTTTCGACTTAGGGATTTGGGATTTGGGCTTTGGGCTTCAAGCTTTGCAATTATTACCTAATGTTTGGGGTATACGACATAGGGCTTACAACTTAGGACTTAGAATGTAAATCTTCAAAAATAGGGCTTTAGGTTTTTGCTTAGTTCTTTAGGCTTAAGCCTTATACCTTTGTGATTTAGTTTTTAGAGCTTTGAGCATAACTCTTAGGGCATAGGTCATAAGGCTTTGAGCTTAGGGCATAACGCTTTGCGCTTAGGTCTTTAGACTTAGTATTTTTGGATTAGAGCTTAAGGCTTTGAGCTTACAGCTTTGGATTCAAGCCTTTGGGATCAGAGATTTGGGCTGCTTTTGGCTAGATTCTTAGGACATTAGGCTTAGAGCTTTGGGCTTAGGGATTTAGCCTTAAGGTTTTGGGCTTAGCACTTCGGACTTTAGGCTTAGGGCTTTTAGCTTAGGCCTTTGGGCTAAGGACTTTGGGCTTAGAGATTATTTGTCATGTCTTAGGGATTTGGTTTTAAGAATTAAGCCTTTGGGCTTAAACCTTTGGGCTCAAGGCTTTGGGATCAAGGCTTTGTTGTTAGGAATTAGTAATTTTGGCTTAGGGTTTGGACTTTGAGCTTAGTGCTTAGGGCTTTGGGGTACAAGCTTTGGTCTTAAGGCTCAGGGCTTGATGTGCCTTCCTTGGGGGTCGGCGCACCGTGGGTTGGGAGAATTCGCGCACACGGGGCTCGGATGAACGTCGTGTACGACAAACGGAAAATCGGGTCGTGCGAATTGTGAGGTGGGGTTGCGGAAGCGTATTGTGATGTAGATAATGAGATTTGGTGGTGTGAAAAGCGGAATGGCTTGGATGAATACTGGAATGACTCGGTGGGTGATGATATGGGTGAAATCGGGTAAAAGGTGGGTTTGAAGGCTCGGGGAATGGAATGGTCAAACTCTTGCGAGTTTAGATAGAGGATGGATGGACAATTTGAACACTTGAGCAATCAAAGTGTTCTCCTTGGTAGACCTCGCCCGCACTTGGATATGACTCACCGAACGTACGTGCAAAGGTTGACGGTCTCGGTCGGATGTGACTCACCGGAGAAGTATTCGTCGAGAGAGCTTCAAACCTTTCGGGAAGAAGGTGCAATGCACAATTTTTATCTAAAAATTCACTATGTTGATTCAAGTGTAAGTGTTACACTTAAATAAGCAAAAACGTAAAAGATAACAAATCTACTAAAGATATACTAAGAAGTAAAGCTAAGCCCTTGATGCTTTGAACGCCTTGGATTAGCTTTGGAAGCCTTTCGTTGACTTTAGGCTTGGTTCACTTAGGAATGGCACGGTCGGTTTGGAGCTTGGACCGGTGGTGCGCGCGGTTGACCAAGAGGGTGCGTCGGGTGAGCGGAGCTCCGAACGAATGAGAGATTGGCTGGATCCGGGGCTTCTAAAGTCTCCTTGGAGGTCAACTTGACGTAGCGCACGGTCTGGTTTTTCAATGGCTCGAAGATGACTCGGGTGTGTGCGTGAGCACGTCTAGATGGGCCGAGCCGGCGGTTGGGCGTGGGCGAGCTTCAAGGGATCCGCGCGTTTGTTGAGGATATTTGTTGAATGAAGATCCTCTTAAGATTTAACAGCTGTTCCATGGATTTGGTGCATGGAAATCCCTTGTGGTTCGCTGGTGGTTCGGTGATCGGTCATGCTCGTGCGTCCGATGGGTGATCTACGGTCATCATCAAGATCTACTCGTGCCAATGTGATCCTCTTCCTATCCTTAACCAAATAACCAAAATACTTAAAGATTAAGTAAGTTTGGCCGATAGAATTTGGCTAAGTCTTTGAATGGGCCGTAGGTGGGCCGAGGCTTGACCGTGGGTCGGTCAATGATCGGTCATGGAGGTCCTCCGTGGGCTTTCGCTTGAGCGTTGAGTTCTCTTCCTCTTGGGCTGGCTTTCCTTCCTCTTCTAAGGCTAAATGCTTGCTGAAAGGAAATCTTCTACGCGTGACCGAAAATAGGGCCCATGGTTAAACTCTCAATCCAAAGGGTTTGGACCGTGCGTTCACCCATGTCGGTCACGTGCTCTTCTAAGGCCATAGCCCGTTGGGCGCCAGGCGGGTCTCGGTCAAAAGCCTCGTTTGCGTCGTGGGCTGGGCTGCCGGGTGCGCTGTGTGCGGGTGCGTCATATGTCTCGGCTGTGTCGCGGGCCGGGCTGCTGGGTGCGCCGTGTCTGGGTACGGTCGGACAGGGCCCGGTGTACGCGTCGGAGCTGGGAATGGCCGAGCACCAAGTAACGGAGTGCTTGGGCAGTTCCCGATCATGCTCGGTCGGTATGTCCGAGGCTAAGAGACTTGCAAAATGAGCAACTAAGTTGGAAAAATCACCCGTGCTCGTCGGGATCAAGTCCGTGGCCGTGATGGTGTCCGTGATGTGCTCCGGTTGCACATCAGGGCTTAAGGGTTAGTGCTTAAGACTTTGGACTTATAGCTTAGGGCTTAGTTCATAGGGCTTAAGACTTACTGCTTAGGGCTTAGGGTTAAGGCTTAGGGCTTAAGCCTTTTTGCTTAGACCTTTGGGGAAATATTTGTGCTCAGGTGACACGAAATTGAAATGCAAGGATAGGTTAATTCATTTGTTCTCGGATTAAGGACAAATGAACCAGTTTTAGTGAAGGTTGGCTGATTTTATGGAGGTCGGAATGTGATCGGGGATGAGGAATTTATGGCTGATTTTTGGAAAGTTTGTTGAAAGATAATGGAGAATTCTCTCCTTAAAAAATAAAGGTTCAAATCGAGATCAAGGTGGAGATATTAATAGAAGTTGGTGAACTCTCTCTATCGACTATTTGATTGAGAGAACTTGGATGAATGCATGGGAATGGAGGATATGATAACGAAATGGAGTGAAGAGCTAAATGGAACTTGCTACTAACCTTTCTTCCTTGCAAGGATGATGGAAAGCAGCAAGGAAAACTCAACTTACTTGCTCGGAAGTAAGCTGAATTGAAGGTTCTTCTTGGACGGCTGGATATGACTCACCAGAGTTTGAAGGGAAGGGAGCTTAGGAAATGAATTCCAAAAAAATTACAATGCACTCTAATTTTCAACATCACAAAGCTGCTTATAATTATCCTCAAGTGATGTATTTATAGACTCTAAGTAAGCTAAAATTATAGCCACATTTGGTTGAATTAATAAACCTAACCTGAGTGACTACATTCATCTTGAAAATAAAAAAGGAGGGAAACTAATTCCAGAGACTTAGGGCTTAAGCCTTATTGCTTACAGCTTAGTGCTTAGGGCTTAAAGCTTAGCACTTAAGGCTTAGGGCTTAGGGCTTTGGGTTTTTAGTTTAGAGAATTAGCCTTAGAGCTTTCGGCTTACGGCTTTGGGCATAAGGTGACACGCTCCAAGATGCGGAGGTGCCGGAAATAAGGGTGAAGATTGCAATCTGCCCGGCAGGACATGGAGTAAGGCAGAACAGGGGAGTGCAACGCTTAGTTCTCCAAACGTGACACGCTCCAAGATGCGGAGGAGGTGTCGGGGAAGATAAAGCAAATGCGAACACAATTGCAATCTGCCGAGAACAGTGGGGTCAGCAGAAAACAGGGGAGAATACTGGACGAAGCAACATATGGACCCGTGCGTTTGGGCGAATATTTGGTGAATTCAAAATTTAAGGGACGGGCTAGGCTTGGTCCAAAATTCAGAGAAATAGCACTTGTAGAACATAAAATGGCACGGGACTAGTTTCTAATACACAAACAGACAAAACAGGGCTTGGCAGGGCAGTAGGTAGTGAAAGACTTTGGCACAACTTTCAATTCAGAGAGTCTGGGAATGGGAAAATTGGCAGAAATCAATTTCAATGAAAGGGGAAGAGAATGCAAGTGGTTAGAGGAAAAACACATAGGTAGATTAAAATATATGAAGGATG
>QAOC01053006.1:0-20032 GCA_003255005.1 Begonia fuchsioides | reverse complement strand
GCCCCGGAGGTCATCCTGGGCCGAAACCAAAAGTGGTGCTATCATCACCTAGGGGGTTTGGATCACCCTTCCATGCCACGGATGCAAAAGAGTTGTCAAAAAGGAAGCATGTTTTCCCCTTCATAATTGGCTTCTTGATAAGCCTTTTATGAAAAGAGCCTCCTACAAAATTAACAAACTCATCAGAAAAATAGTTTGCTTCATCAATCGAGTGGTGCCATCCGTGGCACATCATAAGGTTTAAGGCTTAGAGTTTTTGGCTTAAGTCTTCGGGCTTTGTGCTTTGTGAATAAGGCCTAGGGCGTTGGGCTTAGGACTTATGGTGTAGGTCTTAAGGCTGAAGGCTTAGGGCTAAGGGATTAGAGCTTAGGCCTTAGGACTTTAGGCTTAGGGCTTAGGGCTTAGGTCTTTAGTTTTAGGGCTTTGGGCATAGGGCTTAAACATTAAGGTTTTTGGAATAAAACTTTGTGCTTAAGACTTTTTGCTTTGACCTAACGGCTTTGAGCTTTTGGCTTTGCGCTTAGCCTTTGGGCTTAGTGCTTTGGTTTTGCGCTTAGCCTTTGCGCTTAGCCCGGGCCAGGGGGAATCTACAAGCCAGAATGACCACCCCGGAAAACCTGAGAAGAAAGCAAGGGAGTGCAAAGACCTGAATGGAGAGCCAACATGCTGACTAACCAAATCACAAAAGGCCCGAGAATTCTGAGATAAGGCCTCACAACCAGAAAAATCGGCAAATAACATAAGTCAAACTCAAACAGAAAAGCAGCAGGAACAAAAATGATCAACTCAACCCAGTTGGCATCAAGTAGGGCACCTCGGGGAGGAAACAAAAAAGAAGATGAATAGCTAGGAATCAAGCTGGAGGCACAGCAGCAGCCAGGGAGGAGCGGTGAACAGGGAGTCAGTAGATCTGAGCAGGAAGGAGGCCGTCTTAATGCTTTGGGCTTAAGGCTTAAGTCTTTGGGATTTAGGATTTATGATTTGAGCTTAGGGCTTAGGGCTTAGGATTTAGGACTTAGAGCTTTGAGCTTTAGTCTTTTGGCTGATAGCTTTGAGCTTAGAGCTTTGGGCTTAGGTCTTTTTGTTGGGGGCTTTGGGCTTAGGTCATTAGGCCGATGCCTTGGGCTTAGGGCTTAGGACTTAGGGAATACGTCATACAACGTAAGGCCTAGGGCTTAGGGATTAGTGCATAGGGTTTACTACTTAGGCATTAGGGCTCTACTTAGGCATACGCCTTTAGACTTTGGGCTTAATCTTTTAGGCTTAAGGCTTAGGGCTTTGGAACTGGGCTTTCAAATTTGGCTTTTGGCGTTGGGTTTCGCCTCAGGGCTTTGATCTTAGGTTGTAACGTCAATCCTCACTCGAAATATGTTTCTTTTTTTACTTGAAGTGGAAAATATTTTCACAAAAATCGTTCAGTACAAACATGAAAACTAAGTTTTAAAAATCCATTTATAACATGTTAAGTCTAGTAAATTTTCATAAATTATATGTACAAAGTTGAAAACTTCTTTTTCTAACCAATATTTACAATTATTTAAGATCCTTGCCCACAGGTCAAAATCCGCTTAGATAGCATCAACCACCCATATGAACAAAGCAATCAATCTTCTACACTTCTCAGTCCACGTCTTTCTCACCTACATCATAAAACTCATCTATAAGCATAAGACTCAGTAGTATATGATATGCATTATGTATAAGTAAAACTTTTCTTTTCTTTGAGACTTCTTTCCTTTAATTTCCATACTTTCCCATCATTGGGGTTTCTTGGCAAGGAACGAAAGACCACAAACTTGAGTCAACCTAAGGGGACAACTGTAACGCCCGGTTTTTCTTTTGCTTAATTAATTTTTTTTTACACATGTACTCTCTTTAAACAATTTAAGGTAAAACTTATCAATTTGAAATCCTTGAGATAAAATACAGCGGAAGACTTTTATTTAACTTCATCAAAATCGATTTTATTCGTAATAAGTAACCAAAACATACTTGTACTTTAACATTAGACCAAGTTATTACAAAACAGTTGTAAACTAAACATAATATTATACATTAGTTATCAACAAAATCTTTCCAGTTACATGAGCCACCCACCGGTCAAAATCGCACTAACAGCCACAATCTCCAGCAATGGACGTACTTCACCACCTCAAGCATTTATCCCTACATTACAAAGCTTATCTAATGAGCCTAACGCTCAGTAAGTTAATCCATAATAATAAAACAATTATGAGACCTTCATGCATATGCTGCTTTATGAAAACAATGCAATTTTGGTATCGTTCATTTCATTTCTTTACTTTCACTTAACAGTCCAGTTAATGTGGGTAATACCGTCTAGGGGAGAGTAGGCACCATTTGGTCCAACCTCTTGGGACAGCCAAACTCAACCCGCCCAACATGTAACTATTTACGTACATTTCGTTCATTTCATTTCTTTCATTATTGATCGTTGAAGGTACCACGGGAGAGAGTAGACACCATTTGGCCTCCCTCGAGGCAGTCTAACTCGAGCTCCTCGTTCAATGACCTGTTGCATATTTTCATGAAAATCATGCATGTAAATCATTTTCGTATTTTTCTTAAAACCATGATGCATGAACAATTAAAATGCATGAACATGTATACATGCATATGCTGCTTTATAAAAACAATGCAGTTTCAGTATCGTTCATTTCATTTCTTTTCTTTCACTTAACAGTCCAGTTAATGTGGGTAATACCGTCTAGGGGAGAGTAGGCACCATTTGGTCCAACCTCTTGGGACAGCCAAACTCAACCCCGCCCAACATGTAACTATTTACGTACATTTCGTTCATTTCATTTCTTTCATTATTTGATCGTTGAAGGTACCACGGGAGAGAGTAGACACCATTTGGCCTCCCTCGAGGCAGTCTAACTCGAGCTCCTCCTTCAACGACCCGTTGCATATTATCATGAAAATCATGCATGTAAATCATTTTCGTATTTTTCTTAAAACCATGATGCATGAACAATTAAAATGCATGAACATGTAAACATGCAATAAAATATACAATTCAAACATTGCAAGCATTCTAAACATGCATCTTTATTCTAACACCAAAAATCAATCAATCATCAAACAAGGCACACAAACATATCCTCAAATAAATTGAGGTCGGTGTATTGTGCAATACACCCCAAAAACAATCTAGCATATTTCAAAATCATAAATCCTAATCTTTGTAATGTAGTCCCCTTAGGGCCAATCACATGCAACATTAACTTACCTTAGGTCCTTAGCTTTATTGAAAAACTTGATCAATATGTTGCTGCACTTGAAAACCTAAAACGCCAGTAACAAAATTCATTAACTTCAAACAATCATAACTTCTTCGATAATGATCCATTTGTGATGGTACGAGTGTCAAATTATTCTTTAAAGAGTCTACTATAACTTCTTAGAAAACACCAAATTCAGAAAACTAATGCATGTCGACTTAATTGGACAAACAAAGGGCATTCACTATTTCAACCCCCTATTTGGTTCGACCCAAACTGTGAGGGGTCGACCCATGTTGACAAATAGAGACGTCGCGTTTCTGAAATCGAGTTTTGGTCGACCCAAACTACAAGGGGTTGACCCAAACTCCCCCCAGTTTGCATACACTGACTTGCGACATCCATAACTTTTTCTATATAGCTCTGAATCAAGTGATTCTAACGGCTATGAATTACTCTAAGAGCCTACTTTAACTCTTATGAAGGAAATAAACTCTAATTCGTAATACATATTGACCGAATCTCCAAAATTATAACTTTGTTCATACTTAACTCTTTTCTTATCTCTCAGCATGAAGTCACTCATTTTTATCCCCCAATTCAGATACTACAATCGTATTATCCTTACTAAACTTAGAAGAACTTAAGAGGATAGAAAATATTACCTTGAACTTTGGTTTCCACGAGAGCCTTAGTGTTTTCGACTTCCCTTCACTTTCTTACTCTCTTTCTCTCACGAAATCCATTTCTTTCTCAGTCTTCCTCTCCCTTATCAGACGAGAGAACTCTTAGTAAATAGACAGGGAGAAGAGGTCGTGCTGGTAGGGAATGGCAGACCATTCCTTCTTATCTCTTAATTAAACAAAATCAATCTTCCTTTTATATTCATCAATCAAGATCCTCCACGTTTTGGCTGACTTTTCAACGGCATGTACGAATGTGTCGACCCCTCTTCCATTGTGTCGATCGAAAGTATTCCCAGAGGGCAACTTGTGTCGACCGCACGCTTATTGTGTCGACCGAAAGCGTTGCAGACAACAACTTGTGTCGACCCTTTCTAAGTCTTGTGGTCGACCCAAACAATATATTGTGTCGACCCCTCTTTAATCATGGGGTCGACCGAAACTATACTAAAGGACTGTTTTGTCTCGACGCCTCTTCGATCTTGGGGTCGACCGAAACTTCCATTTGTGTCGACCCTTCAAAATCCTGGGGTCGACAAGAACATACAATTGTGTCGACCCCTCCAAATTCCTGGGGTCGACCGAAAAGTTACTTTTTGTCAACCCCTCCTCGATCCTGGGGTCGACCGAAACTTCCATTTGTGTCGACCCCTTCAAAATCCTGGGGTCGACCGGATCTTACTTGAAGGTAATCCTTTAGTGTATTTAACCCAACTTACTTCATTACTTTACTTAAACCTAGCAACCATCAAACAAAGGACTTCAAATAAACACCAATCAAACTCAAACACTTGGGCCGGTGCACGGTGTAATACACCCCAAATAGAGTATTCTTCTTTTAATTATTCATAATCGTAACCAACATTCATAAAGAAAAATCTTAAAGACTTTCGTCTTAAAATCACAAAATTCTTAAAATAAACGAGGGTCGTTACAACAACCAACTCGATTCTAAGGATTGAGAGACCACAAACTTGAGTCCACCTAGCATGACAACCAACACAAACCTGATCCCAATGACATTTACGTAACATTCTCTCTTTTTTTTTTATATTTTTTTCTTTCGTTGGATATTTGAGCTCAACTGGAAATAATCGTTTTCATATTTTGTTTCATATGAAATCTCATGCATGTAAATAGTTTGTAACATTCTAGAAAACTTGATGCATGCATCATAACATAATTTTCATAACATTTCATATCATAAACTGAATCACGCTTTCCTACATCATTTTATATTTGCATTTCATCTTGACATATAAAACATAAAATAACATATTAAAACAAATTAATATTGTTCTACGATGTAGATCCAACTAAGGGCAAAATACACACAATACTAGTTACCTTGTTTATCCGTTTTTATATTAGTAGGTACAATTGTGAATCCTTTGTCAATCTATGAAAACTCCTAACCTCACTGCTTGAATTGCCTTGACCTTCGCTTGATCCATCAAAATTCCTTTTGATCCTAGAACAAAACAAAAAAAACTACTGAATCCATGCAAAAGTGCACTTCTTCAAGTTAGCATAAAGTTGATTTTCACGCAAAGCAATAAAAACCAAATTTAAATGGTCAACATGCACTTTTAAGGTTTTGCTATATATCAATATATCATCAAAGTATACAACAACAAATTTTCTGATAAAAGCTCTTAGCACATGTTTCATTAATTTTAATAAAAATTACTTTATGCAGTAGTTAGTCCAAACAACATCTATAACTACTCATAGAGACCATACTTAGTTTTAAAAGTTATTTTCCATTCATTCCCTTTTTTCATCCGTATTTGCTAATATCCATTGTTTAAATCTATTTTTGAAAATAAACATGAACCATGCAATTCATCAAGCATGTCATCTAACCTTGGAATAGGATGTCAATACTTTATCGTGATCTTGTTGATAGCTCGAAATCAACACACATTTGCCAATTCCCATCTTTCTTTGAAACTAAAATAACAGTAACCGAGCATGGACTAAGACTCTCACTCTCACAAGCCCTTCTCTACTAGCTCGTTTACTTATTTTTGTATTTTTTTTCTTCAAGATTAGCTCAGTAGGCCGGTCTATTGGGAATTGAAACCCCGACATAAAATAAATTTGGTGTTTGATTCCTCTTAAAGGCAGTAACCCACTTGGAACTTCTTCGGGGAATACATCTTCAAATTCTTTAAAAGATTACAAAAAACATATGGAAACAAAGGAGTTAGCTAGTTAGTAGAAGGATAAATATCCTTGTACCATAGTACAAGTACTTATTGTCTTGCTAGCATCACACTTTTCACCTCAGTTTTTCTTGTTATTCAACTCATTTCCCCACTCACCTCTTGTTTTATCTCTCACTCTCGTTTTCTCTCTTTGCTTTTTCCCACTCTCTTCTTGTTTTCTCTCACGCTCAATTTTTCTCTCATCGCTCTTTTTTCACTCTTTGGCTAACATATTGCCTTTTCTATCATTTTGAAATCTCTTATAATTTTCTCTTGATCTTCACTAGCTTCCTACATTTTGCGTGGCTTGAGAATGATTGTCTTACCATCTTGAACAAAGCTATACTCATTCTTAAACCCATTATGCTTGACTTTTCGATCAAATTTCCATGGTCTTCCTAATAAAATATGTGTTACTTTCATAGGAACCAAATCACAAAGAACGACATCATGATATTTTCCAATGGAGAACAATTTTCACTCGTTTTGTAACTTGACTTCACCGCAATCGCTCAACCATTTTAGCTTGTACTGATTTTGATGATTTTTTGTTTCCAATCCTAACTTATCTACTAACAAAGTACTAGGAACATTAGTCCAACTCCCACTATTAATTATCAAACTACATACCTTGTTATTCACATGGCATCTAGTATGAAATATGTGTTCTCTTTGTACTTCATCTCCATTGTCCTTGGCTTGAACATTGAGCACGCATTTATTGACTAAGAGTTCACCTCTCACGGGTTCCTCTACCTCCACATCGCTACAATCTTCTAGTGGGTATATCTCATCATCACTTGAGTTCTCACTTTCAACATCCCCATTATCACATATTACCATTGTTCTTTTATTCGAACAATTTGAAGCATAGTGGCCGAATCCTTGACAACGAAAACATTTAATTTCTTGAGCTCTAGTTGTTGGATTAGTTTCAATCGTACCTTTTATAGGAGCGGTAGTTGTTATCTTTCCTTTGAAATCCGCCTTAGGCTTTATAGTTTGTTTCTCATGCCTCCAAGTTGATCTCCAATTTTAGTTTGAGAAAGATTCATCCTTTGAATTTCCCTTTGATTTCAATTGTTGTTCGACCTTGATAGACTTGTGTAATAATTTCTCTATGTCCACATAGTGTTGCATGTCCACTATATTATAAATTTCTTTATTCAATCCTCCAATAAAATTTGCCATGCTTGTTTCCTCGTCTTCCTCGATGTTGGCTTTCATCATGGTTGATTCCATTTTTTTATAATAATCTTCCACATTTTTTTAACCTTGTTTAAGTTATTGCAATTTTCTACAAAAATCTCGATTATAACAAGTAGGAACAAATCTCTTAAGCATAAATGTTTTCATTTCTTCCCACGTGGAAATAGGTTTTACTTCGTACCTTCTCCAAGTTCTCACTAGTTAATCCTACCATGTACTTGCATAGTCCATGAATTCCATTAAGGCCAACTTGATTTTCTTTTCCTTGGTATAGTTATGATAGTCATAAATATGATACTTTTCTTACCCATTCCAAATATGATTCGGGATCACTTTTACCATGAAAAGAAGAAACGCCATCTTGATGATGCTTAGGTTGCCATCTTCTTATTTTTTTCTAGGATACCGCTCTTTTTTGTAACTGTTGCTCTCATTCTCGGACTCAACATCTTACTCTATTTCTTTATTATTTCCTTGTGCAAGGCTACTAGTTTGAGCCTCTAACACATTCAATCTTATTTCAATTTTTTTTATTTGTCCTTGTATGGCTTTCGTGTATGCCTCCGAATCAACAATAATTTGACTTTCATCTATACTCATTTTTCAATATAAGAAACAAAAGAAATTGTTAGCGAATAAATAAGGAAATAAGCGAACCTCACTCACTCCTCATGTTTTTACACTCACACTCGTGTTTCTCTCAAATAGTGGCTTTTACAAAATAGTCTCACACTCTTGCCTTTTTTCCTCTCAATTTCCTCTTTTAGTTTTTTATGTAAGAACCCAATTCAGGAGAAATATTTAGCAAGTAAAAATAATCAAGATCAAACTTTGAATCCAAAAATTTAAACTTCCAAGATCGTCAAAGTCAAATTATTTTGAAAGAAATAATGGGATCCAAGGAAAATGTACGTATAATGATGAATGATAATAATGAAGTATTGCTCTAATAATGTAAGAGCGAGAAAGTCAATGAATAACTTTGAAGTCACCAAAATTAGAAGAAGTAACTTTGGAACGAATATTGATGACGAAAGATAGTAAGCACTATTTGAAGTAACGAGTTTGTTTTTTTATATTAGTAGCGACAAAGAGAATAAGTAAAAATTGTTCATTTTTAACTTTTTTTTGCTTGTGCTTTTTTTTTTTGCACAATATTTTTTTCACATTTTTTTATACATTTTTTTATACTTTTTTTATAGTTTTTTTTAGAAAAAAGATAGAAAGATAGGAAATAAGGAAATAAGGAAATAAGAAAGAATAAGAAAGCTTAAATAAATATAGAAACTTGAATAGAGGAGACAAAGCAGAAAAAGATATCTGGATCGCCTTTGAATCAAGTAAGAGAAACTTGACCTCAATCGAACCTTGCCGATGGAACCTAAGTTATCAAACAATGAGCTTGAATGAGACCAAATTTGTCGGTAGAAACCAAAGCTATAAAAGTTGATCTATCAAGAATTAACTTGATAAAGAGCGAGTTCTTCGCAAAAAAAAAAAACCAAAGAAAAAATTCTCTCCAAACACTCAAGGGGAATTAATCATAAAAGTTTGTGTCGTATTACAATATCTTGGATGCCTTTAAATAGGCTACACACTTTCTAAACAAACAACAAGTAAATTAGGAAATAGAAAGTATTTGGGAAACTTAACTAAACAATAGAATAAAAGAAAGAATTTTTGGAATTATTGTAGGGCACTTCTGTTTTCGTAAATTGTGCATTTTGCCAGCAAACGATGTTTGATTTTTATGATCCAGCCCATTCCAAAAAGGTCTTGAAAGAAGCTATAATTTTTGTGAAGCAAACTTTTTGAAATAACTTAGGGAATGTTGTCGAATCTACAAATAAGTTCTTGCTGGTCAAGTAAAAGTTCGATTTAACGAAATTTGCATGTACTTTCCTATTTTCTTTGTCCCTTCAATATCTTGTAGTAGGCTTGGGCTCTTGGGCTTGTGTCCTTGACCACCTTTCATGATATCAATATCTTCTTCAACACCTAACATAATAAGTATTTTGTTTTGATGTTTAATAGATTCTTTCATTTCAATTTCCTCACTAAAACACATAGCACTTCATGCATTTTCTTGGTTCTTGACCTTGTCATTAGGCCTCCAATTCATTGCAATTGGTCTTGTATCACCACTTGATCAACAACAATTAGGGCTTAAGGCCTAGGGCTTTGAGTTTAGGGCTTTGATGTTAGGGCTTTGGCCTTAGGGCCTTGACATTAGAGCGTTGGCCTTAGGACTTATGGCTTACAACTTTTAGCTTAAGACTTAAGGCTTAGGCTTTCAATTTAGGGTTTGGGTGATGTGATTTGGGATTAAAACTTAAGGCTTAGGGCACAAAACTTAGGGCTTAAGACTTAAGACTTACAACTTAGGGTAGACAGCATATGACTTAAGACCAAGGGATTAGGGCTTAGATCATAGGGCTTACTGCTTGGGCATTAGTGGTCTAGGTTTAGGGTTTTTGGATTAGGGCTTTAGGATTTGGGATTTCAGCTTTAGGCTTTAGGCTTTGGGCTTTAGGGCTTTGGTCTTAGGGCTTAAGGTTTAGGTCTTATGACTTAGGCTTAGGGCTTTGACCTTTAGTCTTTTGGTCAACAACTTTGGGCTCAATGCTTTGTGCTTAGGGTTTTGGGCTTGGGGCTTCAGGCTCAAGGCTTAGGGCTTAGGGCTCAGGGCTTAGGTTTTTGGGCATACAGCTTTGAGCTAAAAGCTTTGAGCTTAGTGTTTTGGTATTAGGGCTTTGTTCATTAGATTAGGGATTTGGGCTTAGAGCTTAGAGCTACAGCTTGGGAGATAGGACTTTGGGCTTAGGGCATAGTACGTAGGGCTTAGAGCTTAGGACATTAGAGATTTGGCTTTTGGGTAGAGTGCTTAGGGCTTTAGTCTTAAGGATTAGTGCTTAGGGCTTACCAATTAGGGTTTAGGGATTAAGGCTTCAGGATTTTGGATTAGCAGTTTTGGCTTAGGGGTTAGGGTTAGGTTGTAAGTACACGCTTGAGGTTATGAGAAGTGTTGGGAGAAAGAAGACATAAGGGCAATCTGCCAAGGAGAAAGTCCAAGACAGAAATAGTGAGGTGTAACGGTTAATGTTCCAAATGCCTACAGGATTAAGTCAAATAAACTCAGCCAAATGAAAATTTAGGAAGTGGACTAAGCTGGGCCAAATTTGCAGCTTGAAAACACGCGAGGACTTAAAATGGCACGGGAATACTTTTGAGTGTACAAACAGACACAAAACAGAAAACAGTGACGTGGAGGGGTAAAGATTTATGCACAACTTCAAATGCAGGCAACCTGGGAATGTAAAAATTGGCAGAAAATAACTCCAATGAAAGGAAAAGAAAATGCAAGTTGTTTGATGAAAAAAGACACGGTAGGTTAGGAGATATGTAGGTTGGAAAATTGATGGACAGAAACTGTTCGATTTCGGGAACTCGGGCAGAATGAGGGGGAAGTTATAAGTAGAACTTTTGATGGGCGAAGGGTTTTGGTAAAAGGAAAGAACAAAAATTTCAGGCAATGAAAGAAGAATTCGCAACCAAAAATTTAGCATTTTTACTCACGAAAAATAGAAAATGACACAGAGTGGACTTTTAGTGCACNTTAGGCCGTGGCTATTGGTTGCATGATGGAAGGTGTGTGGGCTGTTCTCGGATAGCCACCCCTTCTGGATGCCTCTGTAATGGCGATGATTGACCTGGAAATATTTCTCCAAAATTAATGCTCTTCAGCTTGATGGAAACCTTGAGATGCTGGCTACATTTCGTATGAAGAACGTTTGGCCAAATAATGTGTGAAACGTTGTTTAAACTGCTGCCCAAGGCTCAGAGGTCAGATTGTACCGAAGCCCAAAATGTCAACATCTTCATCTTGCATGGTTGGGCCATGGAATTGACACACTCCAAGAATGCGGAAGTGTCGGGATAGGAGAAAGTAATGCAATCTGCCAATGTGAAGAATGACTAAAACCGAAACAGGGGATTGTGGCAGTTAGAACTCCAATTGCGTATAGGCTTTTGGGCTGAAATTTTGGGGACTTAGACTTTAGGGAAGGAACTAAGTTTGGTCTAGATTTAGGATGAAATCACTTATGGTTCATGAAATGGCACGGGGATACATTTAGAAGCACAAACAGACAAAATTACCAATTGGCAGAGCATTAGGTGGTAGAGACGACTGAACAACTCCCAATGTAGAGAGTCTAGGATCTTGAAAATAAGCAGACAACAACTTCAATCAAAGGGGAAGACAATGCAAGTGGTTTCACAGAAAACGCACAGGTAGGCTAGGAGTTATGCTGGATAGAAAATTAATGGACAGAATTGCCAGATTGCTGGAGTTCGGAAGAAGAAAGGAGGAAAAAAAGCATGCACAACTTTTAGATAGGAGGAACAGGGAACACAAAGACAAACCAAATATTTCAAGACCTAAAAGAGGAACTCACAGCCCAAATTTCAGGACATTAGCACATGGGAAACGGAATTTGATATGGAGGACACTTTTGGGATACGAACGGGGATTAGCTTACATTACAACCGGCAGCAACCAACAATGACAACATCAATTCCAAAACAACAAATGGAAGGAAGGCTATGTGATTTCCAAGCTTACCTTGACCCAAAACAAGTGTGGAGGAAGGTTGGAATAAGGGCTAAGTGGCTCTAGCAAGACACCAACACCAAAAACAAAGAAAGATTGTGGATATTACTCACCAAAATCTAACCTTGCCGTGAGAAAAGGAGAGGATGGAGAGAGCTTCAAGCTTCTTCACTTTACCAAATTCTTTTCTACCTCTCCCAACGTGGGAGGAGGGATACATACCCATACAAAAATATCCCCAAATAAAATAAACAAAAATAAACCTAAATTAGGGGGCAATGATTAGCTAAAAGTAGGTGTTAGGTGAGAAAAGGGTACCCATCACCCACTTGCAAGCCAACCAAATCCTAACTCACGTCCAAACCAAACTAAAGAAGGAACTAAGGAGTTTGGAAGAGAAGACTCTCCCAAAGCTCCAGCAAAGGAAGGAAAAAAAGGGGGGGTTCAAACCGAACCACTCCAAGAGAGAATGGTTCAACCCGAACCACTCCCCGCAAATTGGTCCAAACTGAACCAAAATGTTTACATCAAAAAAATCCCAAATAACTTAGTATTTTACAAACACAAAAATCAAACATCACTTGGCCATTCCTTGGAAGCCTTCATCCCCCCCAAATAGTGGTGCATACGGCCTCCATTGTCCTTGAAACCGAGTGTAGTTATGTCCCGGGTGGTGAACTTGGCAAGGAAGATCTTGGATTTTTGGCTAACTCCTTCTCTTCTTTATACTTCCATTGTAAGCAATGTTTGGGGAGTTCTTGATCATGATGTGAAGGAATATCTAGGAGCTCCAATGTAGGGACAAATGTACCTGCAAAATCAACAAACATATTGGCTAAAAGTCTTGCACGGCTTCGAGTTGTTGCTCCTTCCGGTTGATGATGAGTCCCGGGCACATCAGGAATGCATCAATCACACTAGTAATCTCGGCCACTTCATCCCAAAACAACCTACAAAATGAAAAAACACATTAGGAAACCAATTGGGTTGGCCTTGGGTTAGAAAACCCGTGGCCAAGCCCAAGGTGGCGTTATCGCAAGGTAGGCTCTTGTTAAGGGCTTCTTGTTGCTCATCATGAACACACACTCGAGTGCTCACTCCCGCGGGTTCCTCTTTGGCTAAGGCATCCTGAGGCATGTCATTCTCCCGGGGTACTTGAGGATTTTTCCTCAAATCCAAAAACTTCATGATCCTTCCAAAAACCTCTTGGTGTTGC
This sequence comes from Begonia fuchsioides, assembly GCA_003255005.1. NCBI lineage: Eukaryota > Viridiplantae > Streptophyta > Magnoliopsida > Cucurbitales > Begoniaceae > Begonia > Begonia fuchsioides. The sequence continues at coordinate 6,857 of QAOC01053006.1, read as the reverse complement.
TTAGGATGCTCGGCCACTGTCCATTTCATTCCATTCATTGACTCGGCAATGGATGCCCTACCATCATTTATAATTTGGCCAAAACTCCAAGGCCACCTTCTTTGGCCCCTTTTTCCCAAGGCCCTAAGGTCTTCCAACTTGAGGCTCAGGCAAGCAACTTTCCAAACAAAATTGTTGGGAAGTGGACCCAATCTCGTGACCATGTCCGTGCTAGATTCGTTCTCTACTTCTTTTGGAAACCAAGAATTGACAATTTGAAAGGCATCCATGATATTATAGAGTTGTAAACCACATAACCACCAATAATATGCAAGTGTATAAAGGTTTTCCAAATGATCACAAAAAATACCAACATACTCATGAGTCCATCCGATTCTAAAAACCCAAGCAAGCAAATTTTCTAGTGGCTCAAATCTCATTATCAATTTGGTCATTGTAAACTTGATACACTCACAAAATATTTTATCACTTAACCCTTGCTTCATCATATTTGAATGGAGCTTTATGGCCCGATTAGGGTTATCCCAATGGGTGATTTCACTATACTTCCACGGAGGGCTACTCTTTGCAGCAACAAATGAATAACAAGTCATTCTAAAATTCTCATTAGCCACAACAAGGATTTGATCACTTTCAATGAAAAGGTATGATTGCATTCCCTTAAGCCACCAATAAAATGTTTGAACAAACAATTTGCCAAATATATCAACCAAAGTTGTTTCAACCGAAAGCATAGCATATTGATTAATTGAGGCATGTTGCTGGTCATCAATGAAAAATATGTCCTCATACAAGCTACCACTTTTAACCCCAAATAAGCCACGGTGTTCTATCTCCTTATCATCAAAAATAGGTATCACCGCATCATAATTTTCCAAGAAAAGCTTCTTAACTCCCAATTTTGCATGCCCAATATCCAAAACAAAATTTTTCTTCAACATGCTCAAATCAACAATAAAATTATCTCCCAATAGTCCAATATAAACACCATTCAAGCATGTTCTATCAACCAAACAATTTCCAAGAGCATTAGCACTTAAGTGTTTAGGTAGGTCATACCTTTCGGCCACAACCTTGTGCGGTTTGGCCCCTTCAATCTCTTGGATCATTTTGCAATGATGGGTGGCCACAAGGAGCTCTTCAATCCCTTTCTTGACTCCCTTACATACACGAGGGGGTGCTGCCAAGATTGGTTCATCAACTACCAAATGTTTCTCCTTGGACTCTTGGATAAGATCATTAGTACATTCGGCCATGTGTGGCTTCAATTCCAAGGAGGCTCCTTCATGAGTAAAAATAACTTTGATGTTCATACCATCTTCTTCACTTGCTGCCATGGAGGTTTCCTTGCTCATAACTTCTTTGTTAGGCTCTTGGAAATGCTCCAAGACAAGGCCAAAACTATTGGGCTCCAAGGAGGTGTGCATCTCCTCAAAACCGAATGCATTTTCTTCCTCCTCGGGTTTCCTTTCCACCAAGCCTCCAACATTTTCCTCCACTTCTAGGATATGCCCTTTGGAACACTTAAAAACAGCAAGGTCCTCAATGGAAGTATTAATGGTGTCGGTTACCTCAAAAGTGATTTCGGAGCCTCCATATTGGTTTTCATCTTCCATGTTGCAATCCAACTCAAATAACGCCCCTTCAAGAGGATTGATGATTTCTTCCTCTCTTTCTAAGGGCTCTTCATGGCCACGGTTTGGGTGATGCTCTTCATGTCCTATCATAACTTGAGGGGAAACTTGGGAATAAGGAATTAAAAATGGATTAGAAAGGTTTGAAACAAACCGTGAGTAAGAGTTTGTGCCTTGCGGGTCAAACTCCTTTTTCATTAGCTTTTTCAAAGCTTTCCACGTACATATTTCTTCTTCTCCTTTCCTCCTTCTCCTTTCTATTAGATCTTGCCACCATTCATAAGCATAGGATACAAAACTCTTGGTGGCTATCCGAAATTTTCCCTTTTCCGAATAGTCTCCACAATCAAAAACTCTATCCACTATTTCAAGCCAATCCAAGTATTCATCAATACTATTTGATCCATTGAAGGAAGGAATATTTACCTTTATGTGCATCCCTCCATTTTCATAACAAGGCCGGTTATAGTGGCCATTAAATCCATTGGAAGCTTCGGGTTCTTGTAACCGAGCTTTTCTTTTGATATCAACGGACCATCTCTTTGAAGCTGGGATTATCGGTGACTTTCTTGGTGTTGTGGTTCTATCCAAACGTTGTATGAAAAGGTCTATCCTCTGGTTGATGTCTTCAAGTTGACTTTGGAGTCTTGACTCGGAGCATCTTGGAATGGGAGTCATTGGTGATCGTTCATATGGTGAAACAATGCCTTGGGTTGCTTCACGGGTTACTCCATAATGTCTCCTCATGTTTTAATCTTGCAACCTTAATAAAAAAAATTAAAATGGAAGGCGTGGGAAGAGATTCCTTGCTCTGATACCAAATGACACGCTCGAGGTTATGAGAATTGTCGGGAGAAAGAAGACACAAGGGTAATCTGCCAAGGAGAAAGTCCAAGACAGAAACAGTGAGGTGTTTGCTTAGCCTAAGACTTAGGCTTTTTGGCTTAAGGCTTTCTACTTACGGCTTTGGGCTAAGGGCTTTTCCCAATGGATGAGGGCTTTTGACTTTGGACTTAGGGCTACAACTTTGGGAAAAGGAATGTTTGCTTAGCCAATAGTACTTATGGATGATGGCTTAGTGATTTGGGCTTTGAGCTTTAAGCCTAAGTCTTAGGGCTTAAGGCTTTAGATATTTGACTTCTTGTCTTAGTGGTTAGGGCTCTGGTTCTAAAGTTTATTTCTTAGCGCTTACCACCTAGGGCTTAAGGCTTAAGGCTTAAGTCTTTGGGGATGTTAGGGCTTTGGCCTTAGGGCTTAAGGCTTACGGCTTTGGGGTTAATGCTTAAGGTTTAGGCTTTTGGTTTAAGGCTTTGGGATTTGGGCTTTTAGATCAAGGCACAATGCTTAGTGCTTGTGACACTTACTTAGGGCTTATGGCTTAGGACTTTGGTTTAGGACATATGGCATTAGACTTAGGGCTTACTGCTTGGGCATTGGGGCATAGGGCGTACAACTTAAGGCTTACGGGTTAGGGCGTACAACTTAAGGCTTACGGGTTAGGGCTTAGTGCATAAGGCTTACTGATAGGGCATTTGGATTCTAGGCTTAGGGCTTTGGGATTTGGGCTTAAGACTAAGGCTTTGGGATTAGCAGTTTACGCTTATGGGTTAGAGCTTAGGGATTTGAGCTTTGGGATTAGGGTTTAGAGGTTAAAGCATAAGAGTTAGTGCTTAGGGCTTATGAATTTGGGCTACGAGCTTTGGGCTTTAGGCTTTGTCTATAGGCCTTAGGTCTTATGACATAGGGCTTAGGATGTAAGGGTAGAGGTTTAAGGCATTGGCCTTAGGGCATTGGCCTTAGGGCTTAAGGCTTTAGGCTTTGGGCTTATGACTTTTGGCTTACAGTCTTGGGATTTGAGCTTTGGGATTAGGGTTTAGAGGTTAATGCATAAGAGTTAGTGCTTAGGGCTTATGGATTTGGGCTATGAGCTTTAGGGTTAAGGCTTAGAGATTTGGATTTTGGGCTTAGGGCTTAGGGCTTAAGTCTAAGGGCTTTGGGCTTCGCGTTTTGGGCTTAGGGCTTAGTGCTTTTCCTTAGGTAATATAATCTTGAAACGAGGTTGTTTAAGGCCATATTAAATGGGTAAGATGTCGGCTCGGTTTTGAGAGAAAATAGTATTTTTGCTCTATTTGTAGGGTTGCAATGGACTGGTTAAAAAAGCAAACCTCCAATTTTTAGACAAATGTATGAAATATGACAGAAGTGTAAATAAAAGAAAATTGGTGGTGCAAAGCGAAAAGGAAAAAAGTGGTCCAAAGTTTATTTTAAGGGTCTTGGTAAAACGATCATAACTCGCATTCCGAGTTTGAGGGTAGAAATATAGAGTTTAAATGATTTGGTTTGACGGAAAACTACTAGTAAAAATTTAGCAAAAACTCACAGGTAAATAAAAAAAGTCTCGGAGGGTATTTTTGTGGTCGAAGAGGTTTTTATTCTTGAATTCTGGAAAAAAGGCAGTTTCAAAAAGTGATTTTCAATCGGCTATAACATAGGCTATGAATATGGGATTTGAGTGAAAATGTGGCTATCTCTCACAAAATAAGTTTCGTGTAAGACCCTAAAATATATCCCAAAGCAATAGATTTGTGTGGGAATGGTGTGTGTAGAAGTTATCGGGGGTCAGTGAAGGAAAAAATAAGGTAACCGAAGAGGATAAGAAAACCGAGATCAATGAGGATGGAAAAAGAGCTATATGGATTGCATCCTTACCCAAATGTCCACCAAGATAAAGGCTGAAGAGAAGCAGCAATGCATAGCTTAGAAGGAAAGCAAAAAAATCAAGAATTGCTCAGAGTCGGCTGGATATGACTGACTGGAAAGCAACGGAGTTTTGGGAGATACTTCCTAACTAAGGGACTTGCAAGCAACAATATTTATTCTTGAGCTTAAAGGTCATAAGCTCTTCATTCCATCGTTTATTTTGTTTTCATTTTTCATCTCCTCCGCGCTCCAGCATTTCCGGCCACCTCCAGATCACCGTTACTGTTCCATTGTATTCCGACCAATCCACCAGCGTGATTTCCTTCATTTTTATAGGATTATTACTCAATCTACACCCAAAGTTCCCCTCAAAATTTCAGCCAAAAACTCGATCTCTTAGTCGAGTTATCACATCTCAAAATCCGGTCCCGATTCTGGAATACCGAATATTCTTCCCTTACAAACCCTAACTGACTATCCTCCCTCTTCCTAAATCTAAACCCCCTCCATTCCATGTCATTTAGGCTTCAGACTTACGGCTTAGGGCTTTGAGCTTATGGCTTTGAGCTTAGGGCTTTGAGTTTAGAGTTTTTTGGTTAAAGCTTAGGGCTTAAGATTTAAGGCATATGGCTTAGGGATTAGGGATTAGTGTTTAGGGCTTAGGGCTTAAAGGTAGGGCTTAGGGCTTTGGGGTGAAAGATTGGGGCTTTGGGTTTAGGGCTATGGGCATAGGATTTTGGGCTTAGGGTTTATGGCTTAGTGCTTAGGGCTCCGTTCTTTGTTCTTAGGGCTTTGGTCTTAAGGCTTTTTGCTTAGGGCTTTGGCCTTTATTCTTAGTGCTTTGGGCTTTAGGCTTAGTTCTTAGTTCTTTGGGCTCAAACCTTAGGACTTAGGGCTCATAGCTTAGGACTTAAAACTTATCGCTTAGAGCTTAGTGTGTAGGGCTTTGAGCTTTGGGCTTAGTATTTAAAATTTAGAGCTTTTGGCTTAGGGCTTTGAGCTTTGGGATTTAATCTTAGTGAGTGGGATGTAGGGCTTAGTCCATATGGCTTACAGCCTAGGACTTAGTGATCATAGCTTCAAACTTAGGGCTTAGATCTTTGGATTAGGGCTTTGGTTAGGGCTTTTGGGCTTACTAATTAGAGTATAAAGCGTTGGCTTAGGGCTTTGGATTAGGGTTTGGGCTTATGCCTTTAAGTTAGCACTTAAGACTTAGAGCTTTTGGCTTAGGGATCTAGGGTTTTGCATTAGGCATTGTGCTTTGAGCTTAGAGATTAGGGCTTAGGGCATAGGCCACAAAGCTTAGGGGTTTTAGTTTAGGACTTTGGATTAGGGTTTAAACTTACTCCTTAAGGTTTAATGCTTTGGCCTTTGTGCATGAGTGTTTAATTTTTGAGCTTAGGGATTAGGGCATAGAAAATTGAGCTAATGTTTTACGGGTTAATGCTTAAGGCTTTAGGCATAGGAGTTTTTTGCTTTAAGCACTAGCCTTTGGGTTTTATGCTTGGAACTTAGGACTTAGGGCTTACAGTGCTTAGGTCTTAGGACTTAGACAATTAAGCTTAAGACTTAGGGCTTTCTCCATAGAACGTACTCCATAGGGCTTACAACTTAGGACTGAAGGATTAGAACTTAGGACTTAGGGCCTAAGACTTAGGCCCAGGGCTTTGGCCTTAGTGTTTTGGGCTTAAGTCTTACGGCTTAGAGCTTTCGGCTCAGAGCTCTAGGGTTTCTGCTTTGGGCTTTGTGCTTTGAGCTAAGTGCTTAGGACTTAGGGCACATGGCTTAGGGCTTAGGGAAAAAGGCTTAATGTCTAAGACTTAGGGCTTAGGGTTTGGGCTTAAGGCTTTAGGTTAGGGCTTTGAGCTTAGTGTTTTGGAATTATGGGTTAGGGCTTTGGGCTTTGTGGTTTCGGCTTCGTTCTTTGATCTTAGGGCTGAGGGCATAGACTATTAAGCTATTTCTCTTCTTCCAACTTTACCCACTTTCTCACTTACTTTCTCACCCAATTTCTTACCTACTTTCTTACATACTTCCTTTATGACATGCAACATAGATTATGACATGCCACGAGTTGAACCATCCATCGCCAATCTGAGAGAGGCCACCACCAGAGCTCAGGCTCGGGTATTTTCTAACAAGTTTGTTCCTTTTCCAGGGGAGGCAATACAAGGACTCAATATGTAACAACCCTCATTATTATTTTTGAGAAATTAGACTTTTAAATGAAAAGTGTTTATTTGAAGTCCATTTTTGTTTTGGTTGTTAGGTCAAATTGTATCACGAATTAGAGTTTATGACCTTCATAAGAGTTAAAGTAGACTCTTAGGGTGATTTGTAGTCGTTAGAATCAATTGATTCAGAGTTATGTAGAAAAAGTTATGGGTATCTCAAATCAGTGTATGGAAACGGTAAAGCGTTTATGTCGACCCCAGGATTTTTAGAGGGGTCGACACAAAAACAAGTTCGGTTGACATAACGAATGAGCGGTCGACATAAGTTACTCTCGGGAAACAAGTTTGG
>QAOC01052977.1:0-11228 GCA_003255005.1 Begonia fuchsioides | reverse complement strand
CTCACTCCAGTACCCATTACTCACGAAGAGTAATTACTCTGCATGGTCAATCAAGATGAAGGTGTATATGCAAGCTCAAGGAGTGTAGGAAGCTGTAGAATCGGAAGAACCCGTAAGTCAAAGGAAAAACAAAATAGTTTTGGCGGCTATTTACCAAGGAATCAATGAGGAGATGTTGCTGCAACTCAGAGCGAAGAAGTCTGCAAAAGAAGCGTTGAATGCACTTAAGACCATGCATCTCGGTGCCGCTCGAGTCAAAGAAGTGAGAGCACAAACACTTCGATGGGAATTGGAGGGTCTTCGAATGGAAGATAAAGACTCTGTTGATGATTTCTCCGGGAGTGTAGCAACCGTCGTCAACAAACTACGAGAATTGAGAGAACACGTTGATGAAACGTATGTAGTAAAAAAGATGATACGTTCGGTTTCGCCCAAGTTCATCCAAATCGCCTCAACCATTGAAGAATTTGGAGACTTGTCAATAAAAACAATGGAGGAGGTGATCAGATCACTCAAAGCCCATGAAGATAGATTGAAGAACCGTGATGAAAAAGAATGATATCACATTCTTCTTACTCGAGCTGAGTGGAAGGCTCGTGATGAAGCAACAAATTATGAAGATGCGACCAGAATTCAGGGAGCACCTCGTGGACGTGGACATGGCCGAGGACGTAGAAATGGACGTGGTTTTAATGAAGACAAGCCACGAAAGTTCGATATAGAAAAGATAAGGTGCTATGCATGTAATTTGTATGGGCATTTTGCCTCAGATTGTGAGGAGAATCAGAAGGATGAGAAAGCCCATCTCATCGACGAGACTGAAGAAGAACCAACATTGCTGATGTTGAAGATTGACGATCAAATTTGTCCACTCGCAATGAACGAAGATCAAGTGTTACTGATTTAAGCAAGTTAATTATAGTTAGAAAATGTGGCTAACTAGATTAAGGAGGAGATTGATAGGAAAATAATCTAGTTAAGTGTTTATTATTTTCATGTAAATTGTTATTTGTTGTTTTAATTTGTTGCATGGAAGTTTACATGGTTAGTTACTAGATTTTAGGCACCTCTCATAATGTGGAGAGTAAGTAGTGGAGTGATTTGAATTTGAGAGTGACTTGATGACAGGAGGACATGAAGGTGTTGTTAGTTATTTCTTCTTTTATTTAATAAAATAGAAAAATCGATGCTAAGTAGCATTAAGCATCAGAAAAATTGCTTGTGTCGTTAATTTTCATAGCCAACAATTGTTTGGTCTCTAGCCTGTGTTAGAGTAAGCTTCTCTTACGTGAACCAGCCATTTTCAAAAGGAGAATAAGAAAGCTAATTTTCTTGTATTGTCTTCTTTTCACCGCCCCTCCGCCATTAATGGCGGAACCAAGACTGGATCGAGTTACAGCTTACCCAGAAAAAGAAAAAAAAACGTGGATGAACATGGAGGAGGAGACGACGGAGGAGAGTAAGAGAGTGGCATGGGTGGAGAGAGAAAGAAGAAAAATGGCAGACGGAGAAGATGAGAGAAGTGAATGGAAGAAATAAACATGGAGCGGCAATCTGAGGCAAAGAGCCATCGCACGAACTCAGCTTTCATTTACTTTTTGGAACATCGTCCTTTTTTTGACATGGTTGCCACTGTCTTTTCAGCTTCAATCCCACACGGTTGCATTGCACTGAGTTTTTTGGGTTTGGTCGCCTCCGGTCCAAGTCTCCAAGACCTATCAACTGAATTTTCTTTTAAATAATTATTTTCTTGCTGAAATTAATTTTTATTACCTTACAAGTTACAACACATAAATGACCACAATGAAATTATGATAAAAGTAAACGTTAAGCTAAGAAAAATATGGAGGGTTAAACCTAAAATTAAAAAAAAAAAAATTTAAGAAAAATATCGAGGGTTAAACCTCAAATTAAAAAAAAAACAAATTGAATCTCGACAGACGTTCGTAGAGTCAATTTATTTTATATTTTTGTTTTTTTTAATTTTTTGAATAAATATTATTCGAATAATTCAAATTATAAGCGCACATTTATAATACTATATCTCAGTATTTTATAATTTTTTGTAAATTTTTAATTATTATATGATTTATCACAAATTTTAAAATGTAGAAAATAAAAAATTACTAAAAACCCATACGTTAATAAAAAAATCTTATAAAAATTTAAGGATAAATTCTAACAATGTTATACTATCACATTAAAAAAAATTAAAAATGAGTTGAAAATACATATTTTATTAGTTTGCTTGAATTTTGTAACTTTGGACCGTGCTAAAAAAATAAATCAACCCTACATCTAGGGGTGGGCATCGGATCGGATCCGATGGATCCGATCCGATTGCCCCCAATCCGAAATTTTATCGGGTTATCGGATCAGATCCGATAACCCCTTTTAAACAAAAACACCCGAATCTGATCCGATCCGAATCCAACATGATCCGATCGGATCGGATCGGATCTGATCCGATTGAAAATTGAAAAACAGATCATCGTACACTGAGAGAAAACGATAGCCGGATTCTGGGCCTCCATGGTCGCCGGCGCCGCCGTAAAGCTCTGCAGAAATCGAAAACTGAGAGAAAACGATAGCCGCAGACGATTTCTTCAGCCGTTTCTTAAATAGAAGCCAGTTTTTCGTCTGGTATCACAAAAAAATACAGATGCGAGATTGATCAGCCTGAAAGAATTACGAGGATTGAAGAAGTTGAGCACGTGAGGAAATCCCACCTACAAAGCTTAACTCAAAAAAGTTGAAAAAAAATCCATTTTCACTGTGCTTAAAGTACGACCGACTGTCGACTGATCTGAGACTTCAAGACTCGACGCTGCAAGATGGTAAGTTCCTCCGGCAGGTCAATTCTCTCATTGTCGCTCATCTTCGCCACCATAATCTCAACCAGGCAAGCTGAGTCTATTCTCTACTTCTTTTCTCTGCTTTTTCTTCCGCTTTTTTGCCTGCTCTGTTTCGGATACCATGGGGGAACTCCTCGGAGAAGGCCCGGAGATCTGCAAATTTGATGTTTCTGCTTTGTTATAGGGGTGGGCGATTAAATCCGATTGTCGGATTCAGATGTTATCGGATTTCAATGCGATAAGATCCGAATCCGACAACAACCCGACAATCGGATTGAATTTTCAATACCTTTACCGATTATCCGATCGGATCAGATTGGATCTTCGGGTTGGATCGGATTCGCCCACCCCTACGGCTACATCTCATCATGGTTCAATTTTGTATTTTTTTTAAACTTCAAATTCAATTCAACTATTTATTTAAAACTTGTTTTTTTTAATTTTAACCCTAATATAAAAATTCAAAACTTTCCAAATAAGGAAAACAAGTTTATTATACTAAATCTCACAAAAATAAAACGTCTTGAAAGGAAATATTTCAATTTCTAGAATTAAAGTTTTCAGTCTAGTCTTGTACCCAAAAAACGAAATCTCTCGCCCCCATGATCCTCACACCTCAGTCCGACAGTTTGTGAGGGGGTTAAATCACGGTGACTCAGCTGCTCAGAGATAGGAGGCTTTTACCTGATATCCCAAGGAGTTACCCCAACATTGAGGGTAACAACTCTCACACTAGAACAGCACATGCGTCGAACCTAGACTCTTATACCCAATCTACCATCTTTGTTTTCAGTCTAGTCTTGCTCCAACAAGGGTGAGCCATTTTGAATGATTATAATAAAGATAACGCAATATTTATCTTCATAACATACTTTTTTTATTTTATGGAGAGACATATTGAGTTGTGATTAAAATAGTTAAATTATATTTAATATATTATAATAAATATTATTTATAATATTTATTATAATAATTATCGACTATATGTTACCTTATATAAAAAAAAACATTGGTTAAAAAAGATAACATAACAATAGCTTTACCCTCATAAAAAAAAGTCGTTTGAAGATCACATTAAAAATCAAACACATGAATTAAGGGTGGGCACGAACCATATCTAGACATGTCAAACCTCGCTCGTTTGGCTCTGGTCGGTACTGGCCACCGTCCTTGTTCTTGGCCGTAAACTACCTCTTACCAGAGCTACAGATTGTGGGCGTCCACTGCCGGAATAAATAGCGGAGATCTCCGTCGGCAAAGATCCGGCTTGAAAACTCAGCTGAATTCTTAGATCCTGAACCACAACACTCAATAACCCGCCAATGCATTTCGCGAAAGCTTCCTCCGCCGGCTGGTTTGTGTGTCGCTGGCCGTGTTTGCCGAACCCAAACGGATGAATAGGAATCTCAATATGAGCGAATCCAGTGGAAGGCTCATTCAACCTCATCTCTCGCCGTTGATTTCTTGCCTTGTTGTCTACTCTTTCATTTTGGCCGTCTGATAAAAGAATTATATTGGCCGTCTGATAAATAAGAATTATTTATAATATTTATTATAATAATTATAGACTATATGTTACCTTATATAAAAAAAAACATTGGTTAAAAAAGATAACATAACAATAGCATTACCCTCATAAAAAAAAGTCGTTTGAAGATCACATTAAAAATCCAACAAATGAATTAAGAGTAGGCACGAACCATACTGGTCTAGATACGAGACGAATCCCCTAGTACTGGGATCGCCATTTCTAATTTTTTACATTGAAACCAAAGCACCTCTTTTACAAACCCTTACCAGCTATACGATTTTTCATGGTCCGGTTTTGGGATGTTTCTTCTAAAAAAAATCAAACAATGAATTTTTTTTCTGATTTTTCAGAATAATTTTTAAAAAATTACAATAGCTATATTAAATATAAATTTTAATTAAACAAACTACCTTTTCAAATAAAATAAAACAGCAATATTAAATATAAATTCAAATTTTCAATTCACCAATTCAAATTAATGGATGGTCAAAATGAATAAATATTGAGCACCACCAACAAAAAATGAATCATCCAAATATAAATTCCATTTAATCAAGGACATCATATTATTAAAAGGGAAAAATGCTTTTAATGACCTGTACTATGGAGTAAATTATAGATATTAGAACGAACTAAAAAACGTTCAATCCAATACCTTGAACTATGAGGAAAATACGATTTTTATCTTCCGTCAATTATTCCGGTTAATTTTAACCTGAATCGACGACGTGCAAAGCACGTTTAACGTGAAAATACCTTGAACTATGCATGCTTTGCACGTGGTCGATTCAGGTTAAAATTAACCGGAATAATTGACGAAAGATAAAAATCGTATTTTCCTCATAGTTCAAGGTATTGGATTGAACGTTTTTTAGTTCGTTCTAATATCTGTAATTTACCCCATAGTACAGGCCATTAAAAGCATTTTGCCCTTATTAAAATTAGTTACTCGAGACATTAAATATTAAAAATATAAAACCAACTTCAACAAATCGATTAATCATCAACTTCAAATCTATGATTAATTGCACAATCTACAAAATAAAAAATGAAAAACAAATACATGTTTGTGATTGAAATACCGAATAGGTTACAAAATGGGGATGGATCATGTAGATATTGGTTTTTGGATACATCCCAAGGTTAGGTTCTACACCGGTTCCGTGGTTCTGAACTAGAAAGCCGCTACTTGGATTGTGCAGGAGGGTCCAACACAAAATGTACCCGTTACTTGATTTTTAAATGTTAAACGAACCCGTATCGATTTTACTCGTGGGTCTGAGTGGGTTTCTTATGCCCTTAATGTGAACACCTAATTTATAGAATATTTTGTAAAGGAAAGTTCATAGGACGGGCTACGCCCCCGAAACAACTTAAGTCACAAATTATCTTGATCATGTTTAAGGTTTTGTGGTTTGTGATAATTTTTTTGCTACGATGCAAAGGTTTACAATGATCTATAGACCCATATGCATTTAATTTCAAATCGAAAGAAGATGGTGGAAACTTGTAGAACATTATAAAAGTGTAGATAAGCTTTTAAAATGATCCGATTAACCTTTCCTTGATAAGTCTTCTCTAGATCATATTATAGATAGTCCATTAGTATCATTAGATTAAAATGAAGGTAACTTAATCTTAGTCATTAGTTAAAGACGTGCTGCTAGTAATAGACACATTGAATTTAAAAATATTTTTCAACTGACACTTTAAACTTTTAATTGTATCAATTGAAACATTAAAGTATCACTATTTTTCAATTTAGATCTTAAACGTCTAATTTATCAATTAACATATTGAACTTAAGAAATTATCAACTAACGATTTATCATTTCTTGTATATGCAAGAAATGGTGACAATGGCTATTTTTAAGTAGAAGATGATTATTGAATATGGAAGTCTACATCGAAGTTGTTGGAAAGTGAGTAGGATTTGGTAGTTTTGAAACCAAATTCATCTAGAATGAGGAAATGTGTAATGGCTTTTAAGAGAAGCAATAGACACATTCATAATCCACCCAACATTCTAGAATCATGGTTTGTGTTTTTAGTGCTATCTTGGTGTTCTTATGCTAATCTAATCCAAAAAGATCATCACCTACTCCCCACTGTGTTCTTGAAGAAAAGGATCTTTTTCTTGCCTAATGGCTGAATCTAATGACAGCTGTTTACAGATTTAAGCTTTTGAAACCTAGGGTGTTAGTCTTAGTCCACACTGCAGAAGAAATTCGTTTTCCATTAAGTTTTGCGTTGTTTCTCCAAGATTTGATGAGAAAGTCCAGGACAAAAATATGAACTGAGGACAGTGGAAGAAAAGAAAGATATTTTCAAACTTTATTTGAATAATCGATGAAATTTCAGAAGTTTTGATTCGTGGGTATTCGTCGAAAGATAAGATTATTGAACTGATTCACCAAAAATAAATCTTTTTATTCGTAAAACCCATGAAATTTCAGGAGTTTTGATTGTTGGGTATTCATCAAAAGTTAAATTTTTATCCCCTTCTCTCTCATCGTAACGATCATTAGAGAAAAGGGTGAACCCGCTGTGAACTTCTCAAGCTTTTCGATTCAACAATGGCGATAATCGAAGAAGTTCCCTTATTCTCCATTTCCATCGCAGAATCTCAAATCTCGGAGGAGATAAAGATTGAAGAACTCGCAAAACTTGATCCGAATCCAGAAAGCAGCTTTCTCCTCTTCGGCGATTTGGGATCTTTTTCTGCAATATACTGGTTTGTCTTCTTTTGAAAGCCATGTTATTCGAACCCACCTGGCTGGCTTCATCTCCAAGTGGGTGCAATATGCTATACTCTGATTTCTGTCATCTCAATCATAGGTTTGTCTAATTTTTCTGAAATATTTATGAATTAACTGCTCTTGTCTGAATAGTTCAACAGATTCTTATTTTCCCCCTCATGATTCTACTTTGTCTTTGTCATCATCTTCGGAGCCTTTGGATAAAGTAGTTCATAAAAGATTCTGATGTGGGTATTGCTAAATAAGTTACTTCTAGCTGTAAATGTCATCTGATTATGCTGCTTTTGAAAACTTCTACCCCTAAAAGTGTTGTGGAAATCTCCTATTCTGTTCATAACAGCTATTCAAAATAAACTGAAGAAAGACACGAGGGTAGTTCATTGCAGACCAGTTTTTTATGTTTTTCTTTTTCAATTTCGAGCTCGATTTTCCATCAATCTCCAAATTTGTTCAGATAAAGAATTTGGATCACTGTTTCAAAAGAGTGCTCCCATCATTTTCAATTGGTGACTGTTTCAACGTTAAACTGAAGCAATGAAAGCTTAGTTTTATCTTTTCTTGATTCCTTGGGGCCATATTCTTATCATCTTTATACTTGCTTTTTTGAATTTCTTGAGATATCCATTAATGGCTACCCTCTGAGACTAATCATATCTCAAGTACATTTTTCTTTCTCATCACAGTTAAGTATCTTCTTCTTTGTTCATACTTCCCAAAATCTAACTGCTTAGATTTGGTAAAATTAAATTAAAATCCAAAGTAATTGTCTAAATTCAGGCCAAATAGAAGATCCTTGCATCATTGAAGAATCTTCTTTAGATGTTGGAGAATATATTAAAGTAAAGATAGGGGGTGGGGGTTGAAGTACATCAGCTTGTTAAAGAGAAAGGTTCTCTCCTTCAATAACTCTTCTGCTTTTTTTTCAAGTTTTTCAAACTCTAAGGGCCACATCCCATTAAGCTTCCTCATTGTCATTTATCCGATGACGATATGTCTTAGCGCAATTGGTCGATCACGGGTTATGTTTCTTCTTCGTTTCTGAGCTGAGTTTGAGTCTTGTGAAGTTTTTCGACTGGGAAAAATAGATTAACTTTGTGCTTAGATCTATGTATTTGGTTAGCTTTGAAGATCAATGATTGGGTTTTGATTCCATTGATCGAGTTCTTGACTCGGATTTCGAAAAATTCTTAACTGATCTGATATGATCTGGCTTTATAATATGTTGTTGGCCATTGATGTCTCCCTTTTTTTTTCTCTTTTCTTCACAGTTGAGGAAGGGGTGTGGATTACAGGTTTAAAGCTACGGCTAGAGCTTCCCTTTGGAATATTTTTCTTTATGGGACTTTTATTGCAGAGGTGAGCCCAGTTGATTTACTTTCATATTTTTGCAGTGGAACAGTTTTTTTCTAAGTTCTTGCCTAATTTTCTGTCGATTCATGATCATGTTTTAGGCCTTGATGATTGGAATCGTCGGTTTTGTTCGGCAAGCTAGAAATACAAAATACTATCTTGCTTGATCGAATAAAACACGATACAAAACTAGTCGATTTTGATTAGGTTTTGAGACCCAAAATGGGGTCCCGTCGGTTTTGGTCCGTTTTAAAAAACTGTGATTCTTGGTCCGATTCTAGTCTTTAGGATAAAAATTTAAAAACTGGAACCGAGATCGTGAATAAAAAAAGACAAAAAAATTGAGTAAAATTAGACTCAAAACATGCCTAATCATGCCTAATCATTTAGAATCTAAAAACTAGATTTATATTAAGGTAAAACCGTGCCGGACCGACCGTGTCCACCCTACAAATAACACCATAGGAAAAAAGAGCGGAGGGAAAATCTTAGAACCACGAGGCTTGGATTGATTCAGGTTTATAAATCTGGGAAAGAACAGAGTTGTTAAGATCTTGGGTTTAAGATTCTTTTATTCTTCAATCCCTACAAAAAAACAAAAAGAATCTGCCAGTCTACACACCACACCCTCCTCGCATAAGAAAAGCAGGAGAAACCCACGAAGAAAATTTTAAAAGGCAGCAAAACATCTCACATCAAGTTTGCATTATTATTTCAAAATGGTGGGCCTGTCTACCCCATCGAGGAATCATCCGCCATTGAAGAACACAAGAGAGAGAGCTAGAGAGAGAGAACAGTGAAGATAAAAACAAACCATGCACTTTTCCTTCTTTCTTTTCTCTGCTTTTGAGACTCTAATATTGAACTGTGGATCTTTCTTTGTTCTTGCCTCATTGGAGATTCTTTCATCCTCTCAGGTCAAAAGAAAAGGAAAAAGTTGGTGAAGAAATGGGAGATAATGGAAGCAGGATGCAGAAATATAGAGCATATATTCTCCTCCCAGCATAACCCCACTTATGTTTCCTGATATGGAGTGAAGAACATAGGACACCCCATCGACTCCTCCTTTGTTTATATAGACATCACCTCTTCTTCCATTTTCTCAAGTTTCAGACTTTCTCTCTCTACCCTTTTCTCTCTCCTATGTGAAAGAACAGAATTATGCCGAATCAGTACGTGAGCTTGGTCTTATCCACAGATGCGAAACCCAGGTTGAAATGGACTGCGGAGCTTCATCAGAGATTCGGCGAAGCTGTTCTTCAGCTTGGAGGGGCAGATAGTTGAGGATTTAAACTTGGTTTTTTGAAATTTTTTTCTGATTTTTTTTTTCTAATTTGTTTAAAATGGGCAGAGGCCACTCCGAAGAGTTTGATGAAGGTGATGGGTGTTCCTGGATTGACTTTATACCATCTGAAGAGCCATTTACAGGCATTTTTTTTCATTCTCCGTACTTTCTGTACTGCTATGGTTGATGACGATGAAGAAATTGTTGAAATGGGTTTTTCTTTTTCTATAGAAATTCAGGCTGGGAAGAAGTCAACTGCCGGAAACTAGCTCCGACCATCTCGAAGGTTGTTTTTTTTGCATCATTGAAAAACCGATGACCGGTGATTGATTTTCCGGCGGCCGTTCTTACGAGTTTGTACTTTTTTCAGATTGCAAAGAAGTTCATGGAGATGATGACCATATCAATGGAGATTCAAATAATGGGTCTCAGAATCAGATTAACGAGTATGAAATTCATTCTTTTTAAATCCATTCATTCTAATATATCATACCAGGGGGGTTCTATATTTTGAGTAGTGAATTTGAGCGACAGTAGCGTAATGTAATCTAATGTTATCAACTATTGAATTTGTCCTGTTTTTGGTCCGTTAATTTCGTTGTCCGGGTTTCATACTGAAGAATCGAATGCATTTCTTTTGTTTTAAAACTTCAGCATTAAGATATCTCAAGCTCTGCAAATGCAATTAGAGGTCCAGCGGAAATTACACGAGCAGATCGAGGTACAAAAATGGCGTCTCTGAACTTGTTACCCATAACACGAAATCAAACTTAAAAAATATTTGGTTTTTTTGCAGGTTCAGAGGCATTTGCAGCTAAGAATCGAAGCTCAGGGAAAGTATTTACAGTCAGTTCTTAAAAAAGCACAAGAAACACTAGCCGGGTATTCTTCTTCTTCTTCTTCGGAGCTAGCCAAACAGAAGCTCTCGCAGCTAGTCTCCATGGTCGACAATGGCGGACCAAGCTCTTCACTTTCAGAGCTAACAGAAATGGAAGGAGTGAGAGGGGCTGTGCCGGCCATTGAAAGCCCCTTAACTTCATCGGAAAGCTCACCGTCCGTCGAGCTGTCGTTGATGGAGATTTACAGAACAGATGTGCACTGTAACGGGCAGAAGAAGCGGATTAGAAGCTTGAGTTCTGAAGAAAATGGAGAAGACAAAGTTGGTAGTAAAAGATCGCCGATGATCGTGGAAGACGAGAAGCTAACGCAGATGATTGACTTGAACAGTCGATTCGAGTACGATGATTTTGAGCTCTCTCCCAAAGAAATTGACTCGAATGGTCCGAAGTCAACGTAATTTCCGAGAATGTCTATAGATATATCCGTATTTCGAGTGTAAATGTGTAATCCCCATCAAGAACTATTGTTTGCAAGAATAACTTTATTTAATGAATTAAGAAGTTAATTGTAACTAATTATTTAAAATTTAAAAGTTTATTTTTAATCAT
>QAOC01052976.1:0-16061 GCA_003255005.1 Begonia fuchsioides | reverse complement strand
TCCCTTGGTCTTAAGCCTGACAAGAACAACCCCTTACAACGACGAGCCAAGCTCGTTATCTGATCTAAAACATTTCACTTTTTTTGCCTTGAGACGAGACTCCATGGACGCATCTGATGAAGCTAAGATGAAATTTTTCTTCTGAACGACAGATTGTTTTCTATCCGAATTCTAAGCAGAATATAATACCCAATTCGCAAACGAAGATAACACAATGATCACGAGAACTCAGCACAGCAGAACGAAGATGGAGGATTGATTGATAACAACACAACGTTTCTTTTACACATTTTATCAAACAGCTTGGGGGCATCTCAGATTTCTCATGAATTTCATTGCATCTCAGATCAAGAATCCAGACATTTATAAGACGTTGATGAAAGCCCAAACACACATGATTCGTGTAATCTACGAGTGCGCTTAAAATTTTCCGGTCGTCGCCGGCTGCATTATTTTCGAGAATTTTACAATCAACCACCGACGAGGGGCTGTGAAACTATATATTTCTTGCATTTTTCGTTGACGAATCCAAACTCTAAATTGCTAGAAAACTAGATCTTAGCAAAATATATCAAATCTGCTGCAATTTGCTCTGTCCCTCTTCTTCTCCTTTTTCAACATATAAAGGAAGAGCTCATTCCAAGCATCAACAGGGCCAGGCAGGCACCAATGAACGCAGTCAGCCGCCGTCGAATTCTTCCTCAAACCTAAACGATTCGGGTGCCCGTCCGGCCTCATCATCATCGCCACCGTCGTGTTCAAAACCCTAAATTTCAAACCTTTTTGCAGACCCATTTGCTCCGCTGCCTTGAATTCCTCCATTTGTGTCTGCAACATCTGCATTATATACCATTGCAGCTTCAGTTCTGATCTCGCGAATGGCGATTTCCTCTCGCAACTTCCCCCTTTGTTCCAGTCCCCGTTCTCGTAATGCGACGGCGAATATGTTCTCAGAAACGTCACCCCCTTGAAGTTCTTCAGCCGGCTCAGGGTCAAAAACGCTGTTCTAAATGCCTTTCTGTAGGCGTAGAAGGTGATGAACTGTGTCAAATTTGTCTCTTGGCACTTGTGGCAGCCGACGAGCTGGCCGTTCTCGTACAGGAATACCGGCCGGAAGAACCACTGGCCGGCAGAGATGATGACGTAGTCGAATTGCTCGACCTCGGACGTCCACGCTTCGTCTGCTTCGTCTAGGTTAAGGCTCATGAGACTGTTGGCTCCGAAGCCATTTGGATCTGAATCTTTGCTCTTCACCAGATATGGAGACCAGAGTATAGCCACAGTGAAGTTGTAATTAGGAAAAAGCCATCTTTTGAACTTCACGTCTGATGAATTTCTCGATATGTCCACCGGAGAAACCACCTGAAAATTGAAAACGACGATATAACCGATCCCAGAAATGAATTTAGCTGGTTAGATGAATTTTGATTATTTTGATCCTGCGATCTACATAAGTTCCACTACATCTGAAATTCATCTTCTACCCTGATTTTCAATTTTCAAATGATCGAGAAACTTTTGCAGACACCCACTTTGAAAAGAGGGTAAGCTTCACAGATCAAGATCATAAAAGTTTAAACTAGTGTAAAAAAACTATATTTTACTTTTGACTTAAAAGTCAACTCAACTCCTTACGATTACTCTTGATTTGATCTTATAATGTTCGAGAACTAACGAAGCCGTCGCCTAGACGATTCAATCAATAATTTAATTAATAAATCATCATGAACAATAAAAGACTAATTTTTTTATAGTGGTGATGAATAACTCTGGACTGGACCACAAAAATCAAGTAGAATATTATCTAAAACATACGCAGAGAGAAAAATAATAATAATAAACAAGCCAGATAATAAAAGATAATACTTTTTATCCGAAAAAAATGAAGAAGATGAAGTTTGAGTGAAGGAAACTTACTGTGTTGAGAAGACAGAGAAGAGACTGCATTTGATTCCTTCCGACAGAATCTCCGACAAAAGCCAACGCCTTCCCTTTGACGAGCTCCAGAAACTCAACTCCGTCGAACAAGGGCAGCTCGCACTCATCTGGTTTCCATCTCCACTTCATGAACTCCTCGTCTGTTCTTCCAAATCTCAAGCAATTCTGTTCATCGATCATCAAATTACACGTTCGATTCGTGTAATACGGCCCTGAAAGATTCTCAACCCACTCCCCACTAAACATATCGCACTCTTTTTTCCAGTTCAAGCCGTCGAAACTGAGCGTGAACGGCCGCCGTGACGGCGACGACGAGCCGGAACGGTCGTTCAAATGGAGCTGAATTAGGGCTAGAAGAACAAGGGTTAAAGCTAGAAGAACAACCCTCTTCTGGGTATGGTTTGAAGTGAGTTTTGCAGTGGAAAGCTCCAGAGCTTGAAGCTTCATGGCGGGTGAAAATGGCGAGAAGTTTTTATGTTCATTATTATTGCCACTCAAATCTTTGTGTTTATAGGCTGTACAGACACTTAGAGATTTGAATGATTAACTATTACTTTATTGGTATGATGATTTAATTACAACTAAAATCAATTTAATTAATGCTGGTAAGACATCAAAATCAGTATCAATATTTGTAAATCTGTTCATATTTTTCACAATTTTTCATCGATGATCGTCTTAGAACTAGCTATAAATTTGACATTTTGCAATTTTATAACTATTTTACACCAATTATACTGAGTTTTCGAAGCTTTCCAAGCTCAAACTGTCAATGCACGTGCTGTTTCATCCATCTATCTGTCATTGCTTATATCTGTAATTTTGGAATTAATTTAAAAAATCATTGAAGAAATGGCTGCTAATCCATCATTATCATCTGTAACGTTTATTTTAATTTATTTAAATTAAAAAAACACTTTTTTAATTACTCGGCTTCAATGAACTGTGTCGGCTCATTCTGACTGGATAAATAATAGATTATTTTTACAAAAATAATGAAAATCTAAACCATTGTATGTATTTTGGTCTACTTGATTTCATCTTTAAACATAAATAATCCATATTCAAATTCAACACAAATTCGACCTTGAAATTTGCAAGCACGGGTAGAATAAGCTCGTTAATTTCACATGGGCAGATTCGATTACAATTTTAAGACATACTCATGAGAACATATGACGCAGACCGGGAGATAACGGTTTGTGGGCGACGTTGGTGTTGTGTGTCGACACATCTTATGTACTATTTTCGACTCCATTTATTTAATTTATTTGAAGAATAATGTGATGGGTAATAATTAGAAATGTATGGGTGGAAAGGAGTGGGTGTTGGTTTTATTAGGTGTCGTTTTGGATTTTAAGAAAAGAAAAAGGGGTGAAGAAGACTTGTGAGGTGGACTGGTTTGGAGGGATTAGCTCAGGCTTTTTTTAGGATCACCGGCTGGAGTTTGAAACCAGCCAAACTCTGTCGGACAACATGTCTCTCCGTTGTTTCTCAGTTCCGACAGGTAGTTTCTGGTGCTAAGAAAGAGCATTCATGGTGATTAATGTAAATTTCTGGGAGGGTACATGGTCCTGTTTCAAAGAAAATAAGAACACTCCAATGTCAGTCTACATTCAAACATTGCTTTTCCCGAAGAGAGGATCTCCCTGTTTCGGGTCGAAATTCACCAAAAATTTATGTGTTTTCGAGATATATACACTCATAAACACACAAATTTCAAACTCGGATAATAAGAAAATATAGAAGGATGATCTCGAATCCAAATAATATAATCAAACTGTCCAAAAAGAACACAAAATTTGCAAAAGGGAATACCTTGCTTTCAGTTGCATTTCCTATAGTATTGCTGTAGCCAATTGCTGTTCAGGAGTCGAGCGATAAATCTATGATAGCAGGTGGCTTGATGGACAACATTCAGCCCAGGACCGGATGATATTTGTCGGTTTCCTGAGATTACATGATTTCTAGACCGATCATGTTAATAAGTGGGATGGAAGAGCATTTGCAAGTCTTTGCAGTCCAGGCATGACCATGGTAACAAAGGTGGATCTAGCAATAAGAATGAATACGTTGAATATGGCAGACATTGCAGGAGCTAAGCCTATCTGTTTCAATCAACAATTAAACCTCAAAGGTAGTCCAATTATGGTCAATTACAAGCGTAGATCAATAATGGACTAATAATCACTCTAGAAATACAATCCAGTTATTACATGCCAGAAGAAGAAGAAGATCGTTTTTTTTTAATTTTGCATNTTTTTTTTTTTTTTTTTTGCATTTTTCATCAGCCAGAAAGTAAGAGGAAATACTTAAAAAAAGGTTCCGAAAAATGCAACCTGAGAATTAAATGGTTCTCGATCAGGTAACACTACTATATCTCCTCTTGGTATGCACATGATTGAAGCCTTTCTCATCGAAGCCTACACCAAATGGAAACAGTCAAAAATGAGAATAATATTATAAATTGAATATTTTACAACATAGAAAGCATGCATTTTAACTGGAAAACTTCAATACTGAGTGTGCAAAGATGACAAAGAATTTAAATTTTTAACATAGTCCTTCCAATTTAAAATTTTAAGTTGCTTTATGAACTTAAGTTGCTGAGTAAATGATATGATGGTAAAACAAAATCAATGCATACCATGTGATTTGCCCGATTTTGGATGCAAGAATAACAAAATCGATGTCAACATGGCAAAATCCCCCTGGTACTACTGAAATCTGTCCAACATATAACGCATGAAAATTCAGCTGCTGTAGATAAAACAGTAGTGCTGGATGTGAGCGTCAACTTCGTTTGGCCTTTTTGAAACATCAGCAGATGAGGGCCCATCATGTGAAGTTCTTGAGATGCATGTTGGTTCTTTCTCAGTGCTTGTATTTGACTGAATAGAAGCATACTCATTATCATTATCTTCAATCTCTTGAATCAGTTCCAAAGTATCTGAATTTCCTATAAGTCCATAATTGTACATTGGAAATTTGTTAAGGTACCACAGCTGCATTATTTTCATCGGCTGAATGAGCAGAAGAAGTTGAAGAATCACTACACAGATCATGAACTCTGTGTTTGGTGCTCCTGCCATCAACATCTAAAGGCACAGAGCCGGAGGCATTGCACCAAACTTTCCCCTGCAAGTCTCTTTCCAGAAAAAGTTGAAGCATCACCATACGGGTGGTGACTTTCATGTTCAGTGCTCTGACTGCCAACATCTAAAGGAATAGGCCCCATGGCATTTGGACAAATGCTTTTCTTAATGGGTCTCCTTTTACGAGGTGATTCAGTATTAGTTCTTGTCCGATATCTTAAAAAGAATGGGGATAGATATCTTGTATTTATACATCATCCTTTATCAGGAAGAGGTCTATCACCCTCCAACATAAGAGTTACTTCGTCTTCTTAACACGTGATATAGAACGTTAAAGTAGAAAAAATTTAAGCAACACGCATATGATTACAAGTTTACGCGCTGAGAATTGCAGGAAACGATGAGGGAAGATAATAAAAATTACCGAAAAAAGCATAATATCATTGAAATTATACAAACCCTTGAAATAAATCAAAATCTTAGAAAAAGTGTCGCACTAACCGAAACACATCAAAACAAAAATCTTGAAATCGCAGTAATATCAAGAAAAAACGAAGCATCCTAACAGATAAAATTACAAGTCACAGAAACAAGAATACAAACCATAAACATGGGGGAGACAGCCGAAGCTCACTATGGACGCAAATTAGGAACAAATGTGAAGAGAAAATTCAAGATTAGGAAGAGAGCTAAGAAGAAAGCCAAATAGAACAGACCATTAGTGATAGACTTGCCGCGCTGAGAGAGAGATCGGAGAAGAGGTGGAGAGTCGCTTCGCCGCCGCACCATCGTGGACTACTTCCCGGGAAAAGTAAAATTTGAATTTCGATTGTGAGAACAAATATAATTACTAATTAAATATATTCTAATGAATAAATCTTAAATGTTATTTTAATAATTTCGATTAATTTAATCAATTAAGATGATTTTTCATAAAATAAAAAAAAATACAATTACATAATTTATTTCAATTCTATCAATTTTAAAAGTAATTAAAATTTTCATCGAATTATAATATTAATTAAATTAATGGACAACCTTAAAAACAAAAACAAACAACACACACACAAGTATGGAAACCGGCAATCCGGTCCACACCCGAACTCTATTCTCACGTCGGAGTAACCGGGCGACCAATAATTTAAACCAAACCAAATATAAAAATTAATTTTTAATCGACTCATTCTAATCAGTGCGGGTTGGTTGCTCGTCCCAACCTAGACAAACCCGACATAGTTTGGAGCAACGAGATCAAATCATTCGGTCGGAGTTTGATTTTTCCACTGGTTAATCTTCTACGAAAATGATCAAATAATATTGTATTAGGCGATGAAGTTGGGGGTATTGCAATTGTCAACCCTAGAAATAAAACAAAAGTTTTGGAGGTGTCAAACAAGAACACAACAAGTCGAGCTTCTTTGTTTTCCAAACTTTTTGAATCGAACAAAATACATTGCCAAAATGAATACTCGATTAATCTAACTAACCCGGCTTGTGCGAACAGTCGGACACTAATCAGTGTTCTCGTATAACAATATGTTTTAACCTAGAACATAAGATAATACAACATAATGAAGATTAAAGTTTGATTTGTGAAACAACGAAAACCCTAAATAATCAGAGTCAAATACACGTTTTACACTGTTTTATTAATAAAATCGATTCATATTGGTTTTTATAACTGGATCCAATCTCATAGTTTGAGTTGAGTGCATGTGCATTGAAACCAAGTCCAGCCCTAGATCGACACATGCATAAACGTGTAATTAAATTTGGAATTAATCTTCTAAAATCGCTGAAAGACAAATAAGTAAATACCCAGATCTTAGGAATGACAGCTAGGTCATAGAATACACAAACAGAATGTGCTGTAAGACGTTTGACCAACATTCAAAGANAATTTTCCTTATAATCACTTTTGTGGATTGATTGTCAGCTACTAATTTGGTTCACGAAGGCTATTTCTTCATTGAACTCGATGCCTGAAGATTTCATTTCCGGGTCTAATGATTCTATCAATGAATGTGAGACTGAAGAACCGAGTGCTGTTGATTCCCCTCCTATCAATGGATCCAATCTCCATTTCACCCACACATGGTTCATCATGAATCTTCAAGCTCTTCGTATAATCTTCGGAAAAATCAGTCCAAACCAGACCCAGAAGATTAAGCTTCTTTTTCTCCTCTGCATCCTGGTTCTTCTAACCATAATTAAGCTCAATTTGGACGGCGGTCCCGGGTTGTTTCCGACACGGCCTCCTGAGATCAAATCCGACGTTCTCAGTTCAAAAAAACCAGTGAAGGAATGCAACATATTCAGTGGGAGATGGGTCGAAAATCCAAATGCGTCTTTTTATAACAAATCGGCGTGTGATTTCCAGATGGATTTACAGAACTGTGGGAAATATGGAAGAAGAGATGAAGAGTTTCTGAAATGGCGGTGGAGACCAGATGACTGTGAGCTGCCAGTGTTCGACGGAGCTGAGTTCTTGGAGGTGTTAAGGGGTAAGGCTATTGCTTTTGTTGGAGATTCCATTGCAGGGAATCAAATGTACTCTCTTCTTTGCCTTTTGTCTTCTGTAAGTTCTTCCCTCAAAATGGATTTTTTTCTCTATCTCTCAAAACCTAAATCTTTCTAGAATTTAAATTTTGTATAAAAATGTTTTTGTTCACCGCAGGTGGCTTCTCCAGAGGAAATTTACAAACACGATACATTCGACCTGCATTTTAGAAGTTGGTTCTATGCTTATTACAATGCCACAATATCAACCTTTTGGTCTCCGCTTTTGGTGAAGAACGACGACTTAGGTCTTACTAACTCCTCCTCCCCCGAGCTCTTGAACGTCTATCTAGATGAAGCGGACGAGATTTGGACGACAGAGATCAAATCCTTCGACTACGTAGTCATCTCGGGTGGAATATGGTTTCTCCGGCCGTCGATGGTTTACGAAAACGGTCGCTTGGTGGGATGTCATTTATGCAACGAAACGAACATCACAAAACTCGAAACCTCATACGTGTACAGAAAGGCATTCAGAACAGCATTAATGAGCCTAAACAGGCTCGAAAACTTCAAGGGAGTGACGTTTTTAAGAACAATATCGCCGACGCACTACGAGAACGGTCAGTGGAACAGCGGCGGAACTTGCCGGAGGAAACAGCCGTTGAGCAGAGAGGACACGACGGTGCAGCCTGATATACTGCAGATGCGGGAGATCCAAACGGAGGAATTGGCAGAGGCGGAGAAGAAGGGCTCCGAAAGAGGCCTGGAATTTAGGGTTTTGAACGTGACAGAGGCCATGGCGATGAGGCCAGATGGGCATCCAAATCATTACGTTGCTAAAAAGAACGCTACATTTGCTGATTGTGTTCACTGGTGCCTTCCTGGCCCTATAGATTCGTGGAATGCATTTTTGCTCTATTTATTGAAATATAAAAATTAATTAAATTTGAGTGTAATTTGATTACAAATGCATCGAATTTTCCACTAATCTATTTTTATAAATTTTCTAACTATAACAAATAACGTTAGATGTATAAAAAAAATCCCGCGTAGGATCGGTGCTCGACTGCGTCATCGTCTGCGCCAGAAACTGGTTTNAGTGTAATTTGATTACAAATGCATCGAATTTTCCACTAGTCTATTTTTATAAATTTTCTAACTATAACAAATAACGTTAGATGTATAAAAAAAAATCCCGCGTAGGATCGGTGCTCGACTGCGTCATCGTCTGTGCCGGAAACTGGTTTTTCCGGCCATAATGATACACGAGAACGATCAACTAATCGGATACCATCTTTGTCACGAACCAAACGTGACCCAACTCGACACCTACTACGCATACAGAAGAGAAACTACAAGGGAACGACATTCTTGAGGACGTTCGGTCGGACAGCTCGAAAACGCGTCGTGGGACAAGGGCGGCAGCTGCAACAGAACGACGCCGTACACGGCGGAGGAGCTGAAAGTGGAGTGGTTTGTGGAACAAATGTTGGTGAGTCAGTTTGAGGAATTCGAGGTGGCGCAGAAGGGTACGGAGAAAGGGTCGAAATATAGGGTTTTGAACACGACGGTGCCGATGCTGATGCGGCCGGACGGCCACCCGAATCACTACGATCGAGAACAAATGTTCAACGTACGGGAACAAATGTTATCCCTTGCTTCACACTAAAATTATTCTAATACATGGCTTGCAATTCTCATTCACATCCATAGACCTAAACTTCACTCCTACTCCTAATCCATCTTTCTTACCCAATCAATATAATCCCACCTCATTCACTTTCTGGACCTCGTCTGTGGTCGATTTGCTCTATCTGTGGTCATTTGTTTTGCTACACTTCTTAGAAAAATTTCAAGACTCCATCTAGCGGAAATTTAGGACAACTAAGTCGCTTTTATTCATCTTCAGCAATGAAGAATTTCTTATGATGATTGCTAGATGCCACCAACTCTGACCTGGTTTTGTATTATCTGTGGTCTATTTAATTACTAAAAGGGTATTTTAGTAATTACATGGTTAAGCTTGAAAAGGAGAAGCCGTACAATATGCAGTACAATCGCTTCGTCTTCTTGCTCCCAAACCAGAGCTTAGACTTAGATCCGCCATTTCAAGGTAATCTTATTCTTGGAGGCTTTTTTTTTTTTTCCATTTTAAGGAATCTGTTTCAGTGCCCTAATTTCTACTTATCACCGTCGTCGTTTCTTGGTTTTTCCGCTTTGTCGTTGCTATGTATATGGGAAATTAGTACTCGCAGCAATCTAGAATTTTGGGTTTTGATTTCGTTCTTGTTTTCTTTTTTTTTTTTGTCCTTTTATTTTGTCTCTTACATCTAGCTCTCAGCTAATTCTTATCCCGTGGTCGTACCCTCTTCCATTCATGTAGATATGGCTGATTTTTATCTTATTCATCTCTATTTTCGCATTAATGTGTATTGTTTTTTGATGAATTGACTGTTGTTCTGTCTATTTGTTGCTGCCCACCTCTCGACGCTGTAAATACCAAGTTTTGCCCCTGGGTTCTGGTACTTTGTTAATGGTGATGAAAAAGCTGTTTTCTTCAGGTTATAGATTATGCGGGATATAGTAGAACTTATCTTATGCTAACTTTAGACCATATTCAATGCAATTTTTATCACGGTCAAGAAGAAAATTGACTTGCAATTTTTAGTTATTTAGGAGGATCTGGAAGGTTTAAATGATGCCTTTTGATTTTTTAATTTTCCTTATAACCACTTTTGTGGATTGATTGTCAGCTACTAATTTGGTTCACGAAGGCTATTTCTTCATTGAACTCGATGCCTGAAGATTTCATTTCCCTCCCGTCTTATGATTCTATCAATGAATGTGAGACTGAAGAACCGAGTGCTGTTGATTCCCGTCCTATCAATGGCAATTTTCGTCCTAGCAAAGTTGATTCTCTTTTGACTATTTTGGAAAATAGAGAGGAGCAAACAACGAGATCTGATCAACCCCTTTCCAATTGTGTGCAATATATAGATGTGAGTTTTGCACTTGGATCCACTGATGGAGTAAATGGGGATTCAGATATGGAAATTGAGGATTTGAATACCCTAAAACCTTATGGTTAGTCAACCTAATATGAAGTTTTTACTAGCTCAACAACTCATACTTCATTTTTTTTCTGGCTGCAGAGTCTAAATATAAATTTGATTGCAACAACGTGCAGCCTGATGAGTGTGATGTTCAACATGGCGATATCAATTTCACTGCCGGATCAAAGCACCTGGTTGACAATCTGCCAACTACTCCTGTCAATGTCCAACTGGTTGTAACTCATGCAGCTACTCATGACTTCCCTAGCTCCAATTCATTAGTGTTGGTAAAAGATGGACGCAATGATGCCGATGATGATAAGAGTTCTATTATAAATCACAAGAAAGGTGGTCATTTAATGTTTTGATTTTAGCTGCTTTTTATTATGTTTTGATACTGAAACACAATTATCATTAATCGATGTCCTATCTATATCAGGGCATAAGAGAGTGCGACTTATGTTAGATGATGATCAAGCTTCATGTCAGCCTTCAGTTCATATCACTTATCATTCCCTTACAAAGTTAGTCTGAGCAATCTATTAACAAAGAAACTACAGATGTATTTTCTTATAAGAAGTGCTTATAATCAAAACATTTTTTTACTGCTTACCAAGTCAGAAAAAATTGTTCATTAATTTTAGTTCAGTTGTTTTCAGTGCCATTTTTTAACTTTATGGTCTGGGCAGGGCAAGTTTGCAGAAACTAGGGGAACTTTTGAAGCAGTGGTCTGAATGGGATGCTCAGTGTGATACCTCGTCACAAGTAAGAAGTTACTCAAAGAGGTTTGCGTTGTTTCTTCTATTTGTTTAATAAGTGGATGCATTAATTTTAGCAAGTTGCTTGATATGGGTCATGAAAAAATAATTGAAATGTTTTTATGTCCTGGGATTATGTTTTCTGGTCTATTACTCAAATAAACTAATAGACCAGAAAACATCTAGTCCTTGCCTGACCAATGTTGAACTGCGAGTTAACAATTTGTGTACTATTTTCTCTTCAGGGTGAAGAATTGTTAGAAAGTGGTGAAGAAACCTTCTTTCCTGCTCTACGTATTGGCACAGAGAAAACTTCAGCTGTGGTTAGTTCATATTATTGAATATTTTATTGACTGATGTTATGTCGTTTTAGTTTACGATCTTACAACACATCACAAATCAAAGATGTTATGCTTGTCCCGCTTCTTTATTTTTTATTCTTTATTTTTATTCTTTCAGTTTTCTCTGGATAAATTCTTCTCTTCATTCGCATGCAGTCCTTTTGGATTGATGATCAAATGAAAATGCTACCGAAAGATGTCTTGGATGACAGTCACGTGCCTCTCTATGATCGTGGATATACATCAGGACTGAATGCAGCTGAAGTCTTGAGTAGCCTTGAGGGGTACTGTTCTTTTATTTCCTAATAAGAAAAGAAATATTACTTTAAGCAATATTGTTTGTCAGGAAAGGTTGAATGTTTCCTCTACAATTAAAATATACGCTAAAAATATGATTGAAATAGCATGTCTTATCATGGTTTGGAATTTCATTCAAACTATTTAAATTATTAGCTGTTGGGCTTAATTATTTGACCAATATATATTTGAACTTTTTATTCAGATAAAGCTCAGCCGTAACCATCCTGAAGGCTTTGCTCCTTTCATCCCATTAATTGTTATTCATATGTACTTTTCTTTAAGACGGTTCTCTCGTATTTTTTTTAAAATTTTTATTCATATTAGGGACAAATTATGTATTGTATTATATCTTTTGCAATCTTTAACTTGTTAGAGGCTTGAAGATAATTGATGATGCTAGCCGCTGCTTCAACTGTGGCTCTTACAGTCACTCTATGAAGGATTGCCCAAAGCCTCGTGACAATGCTGCTGTGAACAGTGCTCGCAGGCAACGCAAGTCTAAACGAAATCTCAATGCTAGTTTGCGATATTTTCAGAGTACTCAAGGAGGAAAGTTTGATGATTTGAAGCCAGGAGTGCTTAGTTCTGAAACAAGACAACTTCTGGGTCTAAAGGTAATTTATTCATTTTATTAATAGAAAACTTGTTCATCAATGTTTTTATATTATTTAATACCATGATAGCTATTGGGTCCTGGATTGATATGATTACCTCATTAAAAAACACTGCAAACACTGTGATTCTCAGCGTTTTAGGACAGTGCTATCATTTTTTCCAGAAGTTGCCTAGTGGATTAGCCCATATAAATCATAAGATCAGTTGAGGGAATTGATAAAGGAAACTGCCTATATAAGATCAGAAGATTGAACTGTTCTTTACAGTTGCAACATCAGTCATCTTTTATTTCTGTGAAAATGATTGTAGCAAGTTTATTGTTTATGGTGAAGAAGCGGGGGGAAAAATATTGGCTCGATGGAAATAATGTAGCAAGTTTTTGCTTCAATGTTTCTTCACTTGTTTCTGGTGTTATGAACATATAATGCTGCATCATCAAACACATTAGCTTTTCCTTGTCTTACTAATATTCACATAACTTTGGTAGGAGCTTCATCCACCTCCCTGGCTTAACAGAATGCGGGAACTGGGTTACCCACCTGGATACTTAGGTAAGTGAATAACTTTTATTTTTGTATAGTTTTATGTTTATTTTTTACTTTCTTCTTGTGCCTACGATTATATGAAGCTTTATTTTAGATACTTTGGAAGAAATTGCATAATTAATTGTATGCTTTGGTACTTTCTCATTCCTTCCTGAGTCGTTTTTCTCTCACTCCTTGGAGTCATTTTGTTATTTAATACCCGAGCCTGGCTTTCTTTTGTTAAAGAATCTATTGTTTCCCCCCTCCCTAATCATGCTTCTTGCTACCTTTCGCTGGCTAATGCTTTATATAGTCGATAAGATGGACGAAAATAACCATCCACCTTCTCTATGGAATTCTGACTTTGCATTTGAGTTTATTGTTTAAACTAAGAGAAGCGCTTTTGTTTTGATCTAGGTGTCCTGGATGAGCTGTCGAACATTACAATATTTGCGGATGAGATCGAGGAAGAACAGGAGGATGGGGAGATTAATGACACCAATCAACAAGAACCTTCAAGCAAAAAAGCAATGAAAGAAATGACCGTACAATTCCCGGGGATTAATGCACCGATTCCAGAAAATGGGAACGAACGAGCTTGGGCATCCAGTCCTTCAATCTTCGAATCCTCCTCAAACCGATCGAACCGTAGATCAAATCATCATTTGGATCCTGTAGAACGGCCACGTCATCACGAAGATAGGTGGCTGAGTGATCATAGGTACAAGGATCCTCCAAGCATGGCTGCCCCTTCTTATTCATCAAGATACGTAAGCTATGATTATTATTCCAACTCCCACAGTCCGAGAGGTCACCCGACAATGCACGGGAGCCCTCCTTTCAGGAGATCGTATTCGGAAAAAGGTAGGCAAAAAAAAAAACTGTTATAAAAACAAAGCAACGATAAGTTGATCTTCTAATTTTACACGTGTCGTTAATGTATGGTGCAGGGAGATTAGAAAATTGCACGAATTGAAGCGGAAATGAGTATGATGTGGATCACGACTGGGATGGACATAGGAACTATAGGTGATAAATTAGATTTGTTTGACGTTGTAAGAATGTTGCATGGAGTTGCATGGATTATGTACTTGGTACAGATTTATGGAGCTTAGCATGTTTTATCCCCCTCTCTCCCTCTCCACCAATTACCTTCTTACTGTTTTGCCTCTTCTGTTAGTACTGGCTTGCGTACGTGGCAGTACATAATTGGGTGGTCATTTAGTTATGCTTTGTTTAGTTTAGGTAGATTAAATTTGCAAGTGATGTGTATTATTCAACCTATTTGGATTGTCTAAGACTTTTTTTTTTATTTTTACAATTTAATTTGAAAGGTTTTTTTAACAGAAATTAAAAAATAATATGATCCTTTTCAATAGTTGTTGTGCAAGACAATGGATGTTAATCCCCCCTAAATAATCCTTTTGACAAAAAGAATACATGAAGAAGAGGTATTCTTCTTCAGTTTTCCGAGAGAGAGAGAGAGGGGGAGAGACGTCGTCGGCAAACGACATCCGACGAGATCCTGGTGTCGGAACGTCCATCTCGGAAAGATAAAGAAGTATGCTAAAACAGTTTCGAAGGTAAGTTCGTATTTTGAGAGAGATAGAGAAACCAAGAGTTTGGAATTTTCGTTTTGATTTTTCAAATCTTGGTTTTTCTCGCAATTCTTGGTATGGTTTAGTTCGTCTCGTCGAACGTTTTGGTGTAAATTTCGTCGAGAGCGAAGAGGTGATTAGACTCTGCGGTTCTTCGTGGAGGTAGCTTTATGCAGCCTAGTAGCCTGAGTTTTCAAAAACTCGATTATATGACACTAGTGGTATCAGTTTCAGTGATTATGATGCTTAATTTGTACTCTTGGCCCCTAACATTTTTAAGCTTTGTGACAAATTGTGGTTGGACTTTTGATTAACGTTGTTGTCTTTGATTGCAATGCTTGGTTTCTTCGCTTAATTTCTGTATGTTCTCTTCAAATCTGGTTCTTTTGGGGCAAAATTCTGACCGTCTTCTCATCTGGGTTTCATTTTGGGGTTCCATTTTCTTGTGGGTTGTTTCGATTGGGTCTTGCTTGGTTTTGATTCGAGGGACTGTTAGTTTCTTGTAATTTCCTAGATTAAATTCATCAAATTTATTTGAAGTTCTGAATTCGTCGAATCGGGGAGCTCGGTTGGTGTAGGCTGAGTAGCCATCGTTCTCGATGAGATCTCAGAGAACATCGTCCTCTTCGTTCTTTACCCACGGCTACACCAACAATGGCATCGTCAAAAGACGCCCTACGCTTCTACTTCTTGTTTCGGCGGCCGCGTTCTTCTCCTTTCTTGTTTTTCTCATTCAATCCTCGTTGTTTCCAGGTTCTAACCCCTCCCTTTTGTTCTCTGCTTTCATCTGCGAGTTTCACTCTTGCAAGTGCTTTCTTGTTTTGATTTCGCTCTTTCTTACTGTGGTCTCGTTTTCATTGCGCATCGCAAGGTAATCAGCAGCTAGAAGATCTCCACAGAGAGGAAATTCAGATTTTGTCGCAGTTTCAATCTGGTGTACGGCAATGCGTGGTCTGTATCCAAATTTTCACTTCTCATTCAACTCTTTATAAAAAAAAACTATGATAGCTTAATCGACTTGGATCGCTTTAGTTGTTCTTGGTTGTAAACATTTCCATGGTACTTTCTCTGCTAAGATTAACTAATTGATTGCAGGCAAATAGGGGTCTTGGACTTACTGTATCTATTATAGATCATTGCAATCTGGTTCTCAAGTTTCCCAACGGCACGAACAGCACCTGGGTTCGTTCTATTTCTCAATTTTCATGAAAATTTTCCCTTCTCGAGCTGCCTTAGAACGATTGGTTTAGCTTCTATGATTGCAGTACAATGAGCAGTTCAAAGTATTTGAGCCTCTGGAGTACAAATACGACGTTTGTGAGGCACTTTTACTGTGG
>QAOC01052973.1:0-78577 GCA_003255005.1 Begonia fuchsioides | reverse complement strand
CAGTACCCTGCTCGTCATCACCCTGAATTTCCGTCAGAATGCCAAAGTCCGGCGTCGGAATATCGTTACACGTTGTCGGCTGAAGGGTTTCTCTGCGGTGAGCCTTGGCCAAACGACGGTGGCTGAGTGATGGACGTCGTGGGAAAGGCAAATCCACCGCCGTGCGATTTACTTCTGTCATTGCTCCAAGTCAACATTCTCCGGCAAAAAGCTTCGAACCCCGCCGAACACGGCGGTCTCGAGAGCGTCACGGCCATCTGAGCGCTAATCCTGGTAGAATCGATTCTCTGCCTCATCCTGCACCCGTGAAACCATTTGCTGACGAAACAGTGAAGGCGTCTCGGCCTTGGTTCTACTTTGCTTCGAACGGACCGCATCGCTTAAGAGACAGACCGGATCGGTTAATTTGGTTTTCGTTTTGTCGATTTTAACTGGTTACTTTTCGTTTGCGGTTTTAGTGGAATCAAAATTAAAATTGATTTCTTTGATAGGAAAAACCAGACCGTCACGGACTCCGAGTAAAACCGTGGGTCCGAATAAAACCGCCTTTGTTTGGGTCCGGTTTTGTCCCCCTTTGTTTTAGACAACGAGGGTACATATTTGTCTTTTCGCTATCAACAGATAAGGTGGGGGCTTTGCCTTAAGGCTTTAACCATGGTGTTCTGAATCACAGCGAAAGAGGGAGGAGCGAGGTGGGGATTCAACAATGGCGTCTGCCTCTATATCTCTGTGTTCGTCTCTCGTAACCAATTGCAGAATCTCTCAAAACCCTACTCCCTCGCCTTCGCCGCTGTTTCTCATCCCAATTCCAGCCGAAGCTCCGCTAAATTCAACGTTTCCTTCTCATCTTCTGTTCTCCAATCTCGAACGCCGTTGCTGCCTCTCCCCAAATCTTCATTGTCCGAAAATGCAGTTCTCGATTCGCAGCCTGCAGCCGCACAGGCTGTTGAAGTCCCCTCTGGTCCAACCCCGAAACGGGAGGAAGTGTTTGCTGTAGTCATGGTGAGTGCTGGTTCCTTTTCGAGAAAATGTTTGTTTCTTTCTCGCCGTTGATGGAATGATGCTACTGTCATACTTATTTTGGAGAAACTGGTGCTCAGTTTGCTAGGGCGAAGGTCTTTCCTGTTCCTGAAAAAGAGCAATGTAATTAGGTTATGTGCTCCACTAGGTTGGTGCTTGTTTCATAGGTTTATTTGTCTCTTGTTCAGATTGGATCTCGCCAATACATAGTTATACCTGGACGTTATATCTATACCCAGAGGCTTAAAGGTGCTAAAGTTAAAGATAAGGTGAGAGTTCATCCTTTCTGCTTCTGAGAACACAATTCATCTTGGTTTTTCAAATGACGCCATTTCTAAAGGTAGAGATAGGAGTCCTACAACTAGAATTCCTCTTTTGAACATAAAGTAAATGATGGCATAGTTCCACTTAGCCATTTTTATTGGGTTTTTCATGCATTTGTGCAAAGCCATCAAGGGAACTCAATATGATTTTTATGATACTTAATGCCGAGATAAATGATCTGATCTTCGACGCAATGTCTAAGATACTAACTTTATTAGTTATCAAGGTGCACAAGATTGTCTCAAGGAGGTATCAAAATTAGTCTTTATTGACAAACTATGATTTGGATAATCCAATTTTCGGATGCATTGCAATGTCCCGGTTTGAAGTTTTATTTGATATGAGGACATTTCCTTTCATGGAGTAAATATTAAACCTTCATACAGAAAGTTCTTTCGAATATTCAAGGGTTTAAACTTTTGAGGTTGTCGACAGTGTAGCACTAATTATGATATCCAAATTTCAAAGTAAGGTTCACGTATTGTCTTTACGTCGTGTAAACATTTGGATGCCATCTACATAACGTATAGTGCTCAAACCCAATTGCTTGAGTTTTATCGATAATAATCGTAATGGAAAACTGTTTTCTTATGAAAATTCCAAAGCGAGCTTAAAACTTGGGAGGTATAATATAAAGGGTGTGGAGTATGGGCCTTGTAATGTTCGTTGATTAGTAATGGATCCACTACTTGGCATTAAAAATGACCAAATTATTCCTGATTCTGTCGTATTGCATATCTTTCATTTCAAATTTGGAACTTGTTTCAGAGCTTGTGGTTTAATGCTCGGTCTGCCTATTTTGGGCTCGTACAGGTCATTCTGAACAAGGTATTGCTTGTTGGAACTAAAACAAGTACATACATTGGAAAACCGGTCGTGACAAATGCAGCTGTTCATGCTGTCGTCGAGGAACAGGTAAGTTATACACTAAGGGAAACTCTCATATAACACACGGAAAATGCAAGTTATCTTGTCATATTTTGTTCTTCAATCTGCATTTCCATGTTTTTTCTTCGATTGCTCTGTCGTTACAGGGATTGGACAAGAAAGTAATCGTTTTCAAATACAAGAAAAAGAAAAACTACAGGAGAAACATTGGTCATAGGCAGGTATATCTCATAATTAGCTTCTCATCTATGTCTTCGAATTCTCTTTTTGTAATTAGAATCAATCAAATTAGCCGAATTGAGTAATTTTAGAATCAAAACGTTATTATTATTTCTGAGACAAGATTGATATGAGCAAGCTTCCCATGTGTCTTTCTGCTTGTACATTTATCTTTTGATTATAGAGAATTTTTCTCCCAATGAATCATTGTCAATTTTCATTAATCTTGTATAAAAACATTGATGGTGCAGCCAAACTCACGGATTAGGATCACAGCCATCACCGGGTATCAAGAATACCCAGCAGCGACACTCGATTCATCTTGCACAAACAAAGACTCCGTCAGAACATTTTGTTGATTTCTGTATCTAACCTTCTTCACTATGTAGTTTTCAAACCATTGGCCAGGAATGATGAAAAACTCAAATGGTTTCAATTGAATCACTATTTTTTCCTATGCTGTTTATTTAAGCTGGATATTCTTTAAAAAATAAAGAAAAATAAACCCAAATTTTAGTTTAAATCATATAGAAAACTATGATGAACATGGCCCGATGATAATCTCTCCAATCGGCCAATCCCATTCCCCTCTCGACAGCTCCGACGCCAATGAATGCTTAATTCGTCATCGGAAGTAGAGACTGGGATGGCCTAAGCATGGCCCTCCCTTGCGTCACATCAACGACCCTTTTGTAAGAATCTGAAGGAGGCTTAGTTTAATCGTATCGTATCCTTGGTCCTCTTCGTTTACTACCCTTTTGAATTCTCCGTTCAGAAAAAAAAAATCCACCTTCAAACACCCCACTGCGCGCCCGTCGAATCACCGCCGGAGAGGGCGGCTCTCGACGCCTGCGTCTGTCCATGCCCTCCCAACCTGCCTCCTCACTAGTCAAGACCCTATTTTGATTGGATTGATGGAACTTTAAGAAGAAATCAAAGATCGTTCCACGATGCTTGAAACGTTTTATTGTCCTTCGAAAAGGAATCAAACTTTTCCTGACAGTACAGTTCATGCAAAAGAATGATCCGTTATCGACTTTTCTGACAATATTCATGCAAAAAGTAGAGAAGACGTCACCAAATCTGATATACCAAACAAGGAGACGTGTTTTCTTTTATTTTCATTGTCACGTCTCGTACCAGGCTCTACATATACTAATAGCTCGAGGAAACTCTAGAGAACCCTAGAGCTACTAATCATTCATTAGAATAGCAGTCGTCTTATCATTAGACTAACCTCAATAAAGACGTCGAATCTGTCGCACTTTCGACTCGTCTTAGACAGAGCTACACAAAGACTATGTCAAATCAGAAATATCTTCAGAAACAAGGCATCTGCAAGAACAACACTGCTGTTCAAAGTTTTACGTTAGAAGTAACGAAAACATCATGTAGAAAAAATGATGATATTAATGAAAAACTGGTTCACGTGTTTGTTAGAAAACATAGCTTTAATGATTGTAGATTTAACATGACTAGTGGCAGTTAATAGTAGCAGCGAAAAGTCTCCTAAAGTGAGCTGCTAGAGCAATAGAGTAATAATGATTGTGACGAGATGAACAGTAAAGAGACCAAAGATTTGATAATATGCTGTCCCGTCCATCCCATGTATATATAGCCCACAATTGCATTGTTGCACCATTCGTCTTCTTCTCTGTTCTTTCTGAAATTTCATAGGGTTTGTTTATTCTCAATTCCAAGTCCATGGCCTTAGCTCGAGAAGGGCATTACCGGGGCGTGAGAAAACGACCTTGGGGCCGCTATGCAGCTGAGATCAGAGATCCATGGAAAAAAACTAGGGTTTGGCTTGGAACTTTTGATACCCCAGAAGAAGCAGCTCTTGCCTATGACCGAGCTGCTCGTTCTCTTCGTGGTCCAAAGGCTAAAACCAACTTTCCCCTAGCACTCATAGCCACCGGAGTACCTCTTGATCTTAACTTTTCTCATTATTGCACCCACTTTGGTGTTATTTTAGGTGAGATACTTCACACTGGTTCACTAATTGAAAGGACAGTTTGTAATGGTAAAACATGTCATCCTCCTTCATCTGATTCTTTAGGTCATGTTTCGCTTAGTAATGACATTGCAAATAGAGAGATTCCTCTAGCTGTGTTAGGTTTACCAATGTCGAATTCATTTCTTGGAGCTATGCAGCGAGACTCAGGTATAGATCTCAACAAGCCCCCTCCTTTGTGGTCATAATGAATGAAGTAGTAAACCAAAAGTTTGTTATTGCTCCTCCTTTTTCGTGGTTTTATTTACTTTAGACTTTAGGGTGTTTTTCTACTAAGCTAATCAGGTAGGGATCCATGGAAAAGAACTAGGGTTTAGCTCGGAACATTTGATACCCCAGAAGAGCTTCTCTTGGTGGCCCTAATTCCAAAACAAATACTTAGCTGCATGAGCATCTCAACATCTCCTATTGTACCAAGTAGTTCAACTTCTTTTGGAACTTAATGGCCTCTCATTTGTGATGATGAATGGACGTATTAGCTATCAAAGATTTTCTATTCTTCTTTCTTTTTCGTGGTTTTATTGGACATACCCCTTTTGGGTTCTTGTCTTTGACTTGTCAAGGATTTTGGTAGGTTTGGCTTGTTATTTGAATGTACCATCAGGCTTGGAGCCTGGTTCTCTAAGAATTTGTAGGCTGGAAGAACTTGTCTTTTCAGACTTTTGTATGTTCAGTCATGCACTTCGGTTATTATTATAATTATGTTATTCAATTAGCTTGGTACTTTCATGCAGCCTCATCTTGATAAAATAATGTGTTGCAATGTCAAAGAAATTGATCTAAATTTTCATCAATGAATAAATAAATATATAGCCTATAAACTCATGAATGGATTATTCCTTCAAAAGGAGTAGGGAACTCGACTTGATGGGGATAACACTGATAAGAACAAAAAAAAATATGTCTTCTAGAGAGAGAGAGAACTGACCTTAGGTTGTTGCAGTTGGATTTGTTGTGATTGACATCCTGTAAATACCATTTTCCTGACATAGGAAAAGCTAAACTGTTAGAATTGCTCCTTACCTTTTCTTGTTACTTCTCCAAGCTCTTGACAAATTTCCATCCTCTCTGTAACAATTATAGAAAGTATAGCTCAAAGCAAACTACCTTTTATTTCACACCATTGTTCAGAGATTTTCTTCCTCTTTAAAGACGTTGCAAGAAAATTAACAGGCAAGAGCTGTAGTTTTAATATCTCTTCCAGTTTGTATCACCTAAAACACTAGTCACATGCTCTCATAGATCTGAAACATGAAGACATAAGCAAAGGAAGACTCGTGTAACAAACCAATGCAATACTTCTATGACTACAAGAACTATATTTATGGCCCAATGTTATTATACAACAAAGTAATGTTGGATAGGAAGACTCCAAATTAAGTCATAAAATACTAAAACATCATGAAAATGTAGTCTATCCATAGTTTATAGGAAGTTTCTTTGAAATGAACCAGAAGAGAACCTTGAAGTTAGACCTTGAGCCATGTTCTCCGAATCAAGGTTAACAGACTGCCTCCCTGCAGTCAAGTCTTTCTCACGGTCCCATGGCTTCCATGGATGTTGACCAACCCACTCTTCTTTCTCTCGTTTAATCTCTGATTTTTTCTTTGAACTTTTACCCTCCTCGCGATGCTTCTGTACCAATGATTTCGATCGTTTCTCTTTATTATACTTATCCACTAAATCTGCATCAGATGCTTTCTTTTCTTCTTCCTTTGAAGCAAGTGCCGTTGCTTCATTATAGGCTTCTAAGTAACTGCTAATTGATGAAAGAACACGTATGAGAATGAAGTGAATTTCAGGTAAACAATATTTCAAGGGAAAGTTTACATAAACATGAAATGACTAAGAAAGGCTTTTACTTCATCTTCGCTTTCTGGGCTCTATCTAATGGGGTGTCTGTCCAAATGCTTGTATCGCCACGACCTTCTTTTGAACCCCTGCTAAATTTGGATGATTGCATGCTTACCACACCCGTCTGAAAAAAAAAAAAGAAAAAACAATAAAGGACAATTTTATGTTTTCAACGTTCCATACAAAATGCATTTCCAATGAACAACCATGTTACCTGCCTCTCGGGAGGTAGAGTTGTCATCCATTCTTCTCTTTTTGGTGGTGCTTTAACATCAAACTCAGCCAATAGCTCATCATCACCTTCCATAGATATACCTGCGAAAAGGAATATTAGTTATCATCACATTGATAGACATTCACAATTACATTGGTTATATGAATTCAATAAGACATTCTCGTAGCCATAAGTGATCACTTATTAAATTTTGTGGTAGTTACGTAACTTATCTTTGACTAAAATGGTAATTATATATTTCAAATAAGTAAATATAAATACATGAAAAAAAATATAACTAATTAGCCAAATACATTCTTTTATATTCTTTAGACATCACTGAATATTCTTCTCTAATTACGTAGCTAAGCTACCAATCAAGCTTACTTATTTCATGAGAGAGAATATGCTTAACTCAATGATTTACTTTAGATAAATGCATTTGAATACATATGTAGGATGTATTTGAAATATCTCAATGAACAAACTAATTTCAGCACAAAAATTTAGAATTTATGCCAACTTATATCAGAATCGATGTATGCTTTATAGTAGAAGTGTTAAAGACATGTATAAATAATATAATAATTTTCAATGGCTAACCTTGCAATTTTCTCCATTGTGCTGCCTCGCGCATTGCTCGCAATTCTATCTACCCAAGCAAAATAAAAATAAAAATCAATGGAACACTAAATTTGGGTGCATCTTCTTTAAGGCTTACAGTGAGGATACATACTTTGAATGCTTCTTCTTCTTCCTTAAGTTTGATTTTCTCATCTAGAGCTTCTCGCTTCAGTTGATCAGGGACAAGAAAAAAGAAGAAAAAGTTATGATTTTTCACTCTTTACTTGAGGAAGCTCTAGCAACAAGCTTAAAAAAAAGGCAAATTTCAACAGGCTAAGTTTCCTAAATCTTTTTTTGACAACATATAGGTCTGTGGATCTCATTTCTTCATGAATATATAAAGCCTCATAAGGTTTAACAAAATTTTAATTTTCAATACTAGAGATCCCACCAAAATATACAAGGATTACTTTAGGCACTAAAATTGATTAAAATCTTGATTCCAAACCTTTTCCAAGACAATAAATAAAAGAAAATAAATTCCAAAGTACATACCTTTATGGGATCTTGTAATTCCTTAAACGCTTTGTTCAATTTAATGAAGGCTTGATGAGCTTGAGGGTGAGAACATTTATCTGGGTGAACCAAAAGGGAAATCTTCCAATACCTAAGGACAGATTTAGTTAGAAATGCATCGACAAATAGGAGCAGGGAGAGGGTTCTTACAAACACAGGATGAAAAATACTGAGCAGAAGAATGACAATTATCAAGCGACTTAGAGTTTTATTCACTATCAGAACTCATAAAGAGTGTCTGACCAAACCGCATAACTATACTCAATAAAATTTGAAGGAGCCATACAGAACCTTTGCAGTTTTTTTGTGGAAAATAAAATTTAGAG
Source organism: Begonia fuchsioides (assembly GCA_003255005.1). NCBI lineage: Eukaryota > Viridiplantae > Streptophyta > Magnoliopsida > Cucurbitales > Begoniaceae > Begonia > Begonia fuchsioides. The sequence goes on along the minus strand of QAOC01052973.1, from coordinate 70,578 downwards.
TTGATGCTAGTTTCTACCTTTAACATCAACCTCATAACATAGAGATCATCATACATTGCATCACCGATAAGATAATCAATTGCCAAGCTAAGTCAGGAATTATGTATTAACTGTAGTCAGAGTTTGAAAAGCATCTTTATACAACCGATGGATTATACCAGAGAAGATTATTTACAAATATTAGTACAAACCTAACCTTTTTTTAATATTTTCGGCGGACATCTTTCGATTTGCACCCACGACATCATATGGACAATCAGCAGCGTCAACTGCCATGATTCTTGTAACCTGATAAAAATATGTTCTCTTAAAATTTGAACTTCGAAAAACTTGGAAACAAATTTAAGCTACCAACAAAAAAATAACTTATATGGGTAACTAATATTTATAAAATGAGTTCTCAATTTCAACAACCTAACGTCAATGAAACTACGCAGTGGGCATTTCACAACGAATAAATGCACATGCAATATGGCTCGGGGCAATGTTTAGCTAGTCATTCTGAACTAGGTCTTGCTTGGTGTCTTTGCCCACTTATTTTAAGGTAGTTTTTTAATACAAAGGAACATGTTTGTAGTACACTAGGAAGAAACTGATAGTCCATTGAAAAAAACTTGACCATTTTCCAAAGCATGGATTAAGCTTTAGAAAATCATTTTGGAAAATTAAAACCAAAACAAATAAATTCGTAGCTGTACTATTAGAACAAATCAATATCCTTATCCCTAGTATATAGATGCCGGACACAGTCTTTCAATCATTTTCCGGATCATAACATATGTAATGAAAAATTATATTATACCTCTTCAAATCGCTCAGCCTCATTTGCTGATTCCGCTTCAGCAACTACAGCCGGTGGAGGAGGTCCTATAAATATTCCAATATCTTCATCCAACTCAGCATCCCTAGAGACAAAGAATGAATTATTATACATTTCAAAAGAAAAATAGAAGGTTCGTGGTTATTCAACACTGCTGCCAGAAGGGGGTTTGGGTATACGAAAAGTGTGGCAAAGCTTGTTCCCCAATGCATAATTTTATTGTATTTGGAGCAAGAGGAATAGGGTGACTATTTACGATCTTGTTATAATTAGGACTTTGTATGAGAAATAGTATTATGCTTGGCTTTCTTAGCCAACTGAGGTGTTGGCATTTCTGGTAGTTCGATCATTCTTCAGTATATTTGTTCTTCATTATATATATGTTATTTGAAAAAATTCAAGAGAATTGCCTGAGCTCAGCTTCTGCTTCAGTTAGTTTGGCTGCTGCAGCAAGTACCTCAGCTGAAGGCATTTCAGGACCAAGAACTCTGTCAAAACAATTAGAGAAAGATATTAAATCACTATATTTCAAAGCTGATGAATGAACACACATCTTTGCAATCAGACTAGTACAATTAAACCATAAACAAGACAGTGTTTCATACAACCTTTCATCCTTCAATCACATGGTACTATCGAGGTCCCCATTTTCAAATTTAAAACATTTAGATCTCCCTACTGAATGAGCCTAATTTCCTCCCCAGGACTAAGAAAACTGCAACGACTTATAGTAAAACCCCCATGAACTCTTCCTCCAGAGGTGTCTCTATATTATGCCAGAATGCATTTGTTTGATGCATTACAAATTATAATATAAAAGAACTCCCGATTATGATTTTGATTTTAAGCTTAAGATAGAACTTGTATCACCTTTTCTTAGGAGCAAAAGCAGCACTTTCTTGACATGTAGAGTCTCCAACTCTGTCAGTGTCATCCGTTGTGTGAAAATCTCCCTTGTTCACTGGTCTCAACTGCTCATCTTTTGCAATTACAGATGGCTCGTGTCTTTTCTCTGTTGATTCTTCTGTTTCAATGAGGGGTCCAAGTAGCTCTAATGTTGGGCGGGCATTCGATGGCAATAAGAACACCCTGTCTCCATTTTCTTTCAGACATAACGAGACAAACAACTTTTTTAAGTACTTCATCAGACGTTTCTCAGATACTCCCTTGATATCGACAGCTTGACCATCATCAATCATTTTAAGAAGCTAAACAAAAAATCAAAGGTAAATAAGATATAGCCAAAATGAATTAGAAATATTACAAATTTAGAAAAGCGGAAAAAAACTGCAGTACCACAAAATTACAGCGGAAAATATACTAGAACACGGAAATCAAATAATAAAAAACATCAAAAGAGAACAAATATGATGTCTCGGCATGTTAAATAAAATAAAAAATAAGATTTCAGTTTTTCAGAAATGATGTTTTGAAAGGTAAACAACCATGCATATAATTTCCAGCGACCTTAAATAATGCCGCAATGACCTATACAAAGGAAAACTTGCCGTCCTCTTCTACTTAAATTCTATCCCAATATTTTGAAAGGTATGGAATACGGCTGGCGTTATAGCACTGCCGCCTGTATATGTATCTTGCCACAAAACATACAAACTATTGTCTAGAAATGTCCATCATCCATGACCAATGTTTCTTATCTAGTTCTTTTTTTTCAACTGAGAAACCTTCAATCCAAAAAGAAATAATTATCCTAGTTACCAGACATATTCGTTCGAATACTAATAACAAAGTTGTTATTCTTCGTAGAATTTAACAGCCATCGCTTCTGAACAGTGAAAAATAGAAAACAATTACACTCCGATGGATTCTCAAAATATATTTTTCGGGACATTACCTGTTTCAAATCCCTTCCCACGTCGGGGAATTCTCTCAGCAATTCCTGAACAATCACTTGAGGTTTAATTCGACTAATTTCGTCCTGGGAGTCACCTTCGCTCGAATCCTCAGAATCAGAATCGATCGATTCTCTTTGTCCCCTCCTTTTCAGTTTCCTTCTCTTTTTTTCTCTGGTTCGATCCCTGTATTTATCCCTCTCTCGCCTCTTCCTCTCCTTTTCACCAGTTTTTTTCTCCCTCTTTCTGTCTTTCCTCCTGGTGTCTCTACGAGACGAATGACGCTTCCTAGAAGAACGGCTTCCCTCATCAGAGCTTGACGAATACAATGAAGAAGAAGAAGAAGACGAATCTTCCACTGGATCTTTCTTGCTCCTTTTTCCCATTTATGTTGTCCTCAGCTTCCTTACTTTCCCTAAAAACGGACTTCAAAAGGGCGTTTGATTGTACAAGAACCCTAGTTTCTGCTACCCGCGTTCCCTCCCCCTCCCTCTCCAATCTAGCCCGAGTCGCTGAAGCTTGTGAGAATAAACTCGAGAGAATGATTCTCGTTTTGGAATTTTAACACCCAAGCTCATATTACGCTAAAATAGACTTTTATTAATTTGTATTACTAACACCCCTCATTATTAATTTCTTCAATCTAAAATCTAATAAGCAATAAACAGCTTTCAAAAACAGTTTTTGAAATTATAATTTTATGGTTCCGATAGTAAAATTACAAACATATACAGATATGAAATTAATAGACATATATTAATCTTCCACTGCCCTCAATTACGTAGGGGCGCACATTAGAAGACCGAGAAGGCAGGGAGGAGAAGTATTTTCCTACCGGTCCATCGGGTGGAGGAAAAGGGTCTTAAAAAATAAAATACAGACATTTGGTGAAGGCCTAGATGATAATTGGTAAACAACTAAGCACTTATAAAATCAACCCAAAAAGAGAGCACCTTTGCGGAATCTCCAATCAGGATGGAGATAGAATATCAACTTCACAGAATCTCCAGGACCCATCTAGTTGTTGTTTCAGCACATACCGAACCTTGTAGGTGCTGTTAATGAATCCCAACATCAGAGATTATTATCCAACGTAGAAAACTAGCATAAAGTGCGCCTCTAATTTCAGACATAGGGGTGTTCTTTTCACCACTGAAAAAGCTAACCTGCAAAGCCACATTTACATCAATCAACGCTTGAAAGTAAGTTGTGATCCCTTTTCTCCCAAAATGGATCTCACCATTGTTGAAGGACAATCTCTTGTGTCAGCAAATGCGCTAAGCACAACATCCTTCACCCACATTTCCTGTTCAGGATATCAGATGCCAGGCAGACACGGACATATTCCCCTTCAAGTAAACTCTGTAGTTTAGTATGGGTCATGTGCTCAGAATCAAAATCTGACTAAATTATCACAAACGAAATAATAATGTTACTGAACAATAACAAATAAAATAAAGATGAAAGCAGAAACATATGAAGATCAGTTAAGTAGGGTTCATAATGCAGCACTAAAGTTAGTTTTCCCTTGTGCGTCTCTCCATCACAGGTGGTGGAGGACAAGAAGACTATTTTTAGCTAATTAATCATAGAGCAAGAGATGTTGGATGACTTGCAGAGCATCCTAAGTAAAAAAGATTTCTACTTCCAATAAAAATTATTAATTCTGCGTAATGCACTGTACCAGCATGGTCACTCATAGAGGTGATACATTTTTCTTTTACATTATGAAATTCAAAAACATCAGGCTCTAGATAAGATATCATTACTGGCTAGTAGGTAAGGTAACCACTATCAGCCTGGCCATCTCGTTTCTCTTTCTTTTTTTTATCTTGCGCCTCAAAGACTCTCTCTTCTAAATTTATTGATCAAGCCTAGCTTAAAGTCAAAACAAAATCAAGTCATGTCCAACGTGTTTTATAAGCAACTGGCTCTAATGTTTTTGAGAGAACTAAATTCCAACATCACATATTAATGCTGAAAGATACAAAAAGATCATACTCTACGAGAAGGATTCCATGTTATATGAGACAATTTAACTACCTTGATAAAATAGTTTGACCTTTCCATGAGTCATAATTAAACATCAAATCATAGAAAATAATTTACATACCTGCCTTATTAATATAAAAGCTCAATAAAACTATCTACAAGTAAGCCTCATAGGTAGAAAAAGTCTTCCAGCATTAGCAGGAAGTTACATAATATAAAAACTGATTAAATCTAACTTGACTCAAATGTTATAGCATGGATGAAGAAATTTAAGTTGTTTAAGAGGTCATCAATGTCTTTTGGTAAGTATAGAGAACATATAACAATTCGTATTTTGTACCCTTATTGTTTACTACAAATTTAATTTCAAATCAAGGTTAACTGTTTTAGAATGCATGTATTATCTTTATAATTGGAACAACAGAAAGATACATACCAGTGACTGTTTTGTGTTATTTGAATCCTTTGATGGATTCATGGAGATTGTCATTTGAGTAGAAGAAGTTGATCGTATTTCAAGCTGCTGAAGCTTTTCGATTACATCAGAATCTTTGCCCTAAAATTCAGAACCCCATAACTACTACATTAAGGAAAGTCCAGAGGTTCAGGACTTGAACAAAACAAAAAAAAAATGTAAACAAGAAATATGATACTACTGTTGGACTGGTAAAAACATATATTACAAGAATAAACTTATAAAATTTGAGTTTGGTCAATATGAGAAAATGTCTTACCGTACCTGACCAAGAAGAAAAGAGCAAAATGCCTCCTCGAGTTTCAGATCAATCCCATCAGATGCAATCAAGCATTCACACATAGTTTTGGCTGTTGTTATCTAGATTCCAAGATGATAAGAACAGATATTAACAAAAATGAATGCATAGCAATGCTCTCTCTCTCTCTCAAAAACATAGTTGAAAATTAATGTTGTATCATCAGACTTTGCATGAAATAAACTCCTTTAAAATATCAACTTTTCTATTTCAGAGAATCAAAAGGAAGGATAATGTTACTAGTTACCCATATCTAAAGACAAATGGCATTACCAACTCCATATTCCTGCTAGAAAAACCGAGGGCAAGATGAGCCATTAATGCCATGTAGAAACAATTAAAATCAATAATCACTTTTTGATTTTGTGATACAATTGATTTCTTGTTCTTTCGTACAGAAACTAAATCATCCCACAGAAGAAGATGAACTATCTCTGTAGCCAATAGCCTACTGAATGCGTGGCTCAAGAAGCATGGCCAATCTTGAACTTGGCGCGATGTTTCCATATCAAGGCCCTGCTTTAGCAATTCACGTAAAGCTGCAATAGCTCCTTGTCTTCGTTCAGCTTTCTCAAGAGAGTGAGGCATGCCCAACAATTCCAAAGTGCAAGCAGGAGCAAGCTCCTCCAAAGATTCTTCCACCTGAAAATGATGATCAGCACAGGTGCAAAGCTGAACACTCAATGAAACTAAGTTTCATGGACGTGAGTACAGATTTCTATAGTTTGTTACAGTCTCTAAAATAAAAGATAAAGGTCCTAAACCAAAGCTTTTTGTAAGACTATAAAGATTCATCCATCAATTTATTGTTAAATTTGTTATAAGAAACTTAAAAAAGAATATCTAAATATTAAGCATGTATTATTTTAAAACGAACAAGCATGATTTTACTTCAATCCAAGTAACGAAACCCAGCAGTGAGAAAGTTATTATCTGGATAGATGTTACAATAAGAACAGAGAAGATCTAGTAGATGATGGATCTAACACAACACATTTCTATATGTTGTTATATCGTAACATTATAGAAGAAAAAGAAAGGAAAGATCAATCCACACAAAAGGCATTAATGAGAACGTTTCATCTGGTAGCAGAATCTTCATCTACGGTTTTCTTCAATGTGAAAAAAGACTATGAAGCAGGTTATACGAATGGAAGAAAACCTACAAGCTTGAACAAATTAACAAATTTAAATAACTCAAAGCAGCACGATAGAAGATCCAAGAATTGCATTAGTGAGTTCCAGAATATCGTACTAAATGAAAATATTTAATGCAACACAAGGAGAGTATACCTGGATTAATAAGGTTAGTTTTCCAAGAGAGGCTTGGCTCCTCAAAAGGCTTTGAGCACGAGCAAGAGCTTCAAATCCTTGTGAAACCATGTTTTTCTCCAAAAAAGTCTTTGCAGTTGAACACTTCAAGAAAGAACCAATATGAGCAATGGAGGCAGAATAAAGCCGCTTTGTATAGAAAGCTGTAAGTTGTGACCTTGTCGCGGATATATCTTACCTCGGCTAATGTCATAGCAAGAAATATATCATGAACATAAGGCTTAGCATTTGGATGGAGACCAACTGCATTTCCAATATCTACTACAATCTTCGCTTCACCTACCTGGATTGGAAAGAGAGTTTTAAGCTAAGAAGTTTCTCAAGAAATCCTAGAATGAGTGTCAGCTTAAAAGTTTCTCTTTATCTGAGAATGGATCTCTACGCTATTGACTTCCATATACAGTTTGTATATCTATGCAACACAGTTTAACTAACTAAAGATATAGCTGGTCATATGGTTGTATCGTTGATGTTTACTTAAGCACAATTTACTATGACTAAATTAGTTCTGATCAATTTTTTTTTTAATTGCTGTTTTGTTCCAAATAAAAACCCATAAATGTTGATTTTTAAAGACGGCCATGAATATGGTATAAAGATATTGATTATTTTCATCTTGCTAACTAGAACATCAAACATAGTTGCTGAATCAATGATGTTTATCTGCTCCACCATGGTACTGTTATTACACCGGATTATTTCCAATCCAATAATGTTAAAGGCTTTCAATTCATCACGCTCTTTAATAGGCCTTCATATTGAAATTTTAAAAATTCACTCCATATTATACTAAAAGACTAACCTTTGCTCCATTTGTTTCTTGTTCTTTCAAGTAACAACTTTGCCACTAAGAAAGTTGCACTATTGAAATGTAGATATCCAATTCATTTTTTATTTTCTTCACACTTTCTAAACTTTAATTCTTGAGAAGATTAAATGCTCCAATGATGTCACAATTGCCCTACAATAACGATACTGGAGAGACAAAATAAATACACAACTGCAAGAATATCTCCCATTGGCACTTGAAATTTCAAACAAATGAAAATGCAGATAACCTAGAATTATACCAAAAGACAACAATATTTACATCCAAAAAAACATAAATACCTCTTGAAGAAGGCAAAGTGCGCCTGGCAACCAAGACCAAGGAATTCCAACAGAAGATTTAGGAAGTACGTTATCTTTTATACTACCACTATATTCTGATTCAAAGAGAAGCTTATCTCTCACGTCCATTAGAAGATCCTGTGAATGAAGCGGCATCAATTAGATTAGAATTCATACATTATTACTAAGAGGCAACAGCAAATATTCACCATCAATTATTTGCCTACTTGACGAGATTCAACAGCACTCATAGTGTATCCTTCTTCAATTTCACCATTCCTTAAATCCATGACTGCTTTAACAATCTCATCTTTTTCGGATCGATCAAAAATTCCAATAAGCTGCAAGTGATTGTACCAATATTACAGAACTAAATGCATTGTTAAACAAAATAAAAAAAAGTGTGAAGACTCGTTATGCACATACATTACCACATGTCCCTGGCAATTACGGAATTCTCTTTGAACCAAAAAAGTTCTTATAAACCATCAATAAGAAATAAATTTTAAGCCACGAAAAGATATTAACAGAAAACAAAGAATTCAAAATCATATAATTCTTCTAAAAAATCAGCGTAATTAAAAACAAAAGAAAATACTAACAATGAAGAAAAAAATCAGTAAGAAATAGAATAACAGACGCACACTCACACACACTCGCGCGGGCGCACGCACAATTACCTGGAAACAAGTAACCGGAATTTCAAGAGCGGTGGAGCGAGTACCGCTACTGCCATCAAAATTCCGCGTGTCAGAGTGTACCGGAGAGTCGACGCCGACGGATTTCAATCTCCAACGAGAGGAGGATTTTCCGGAAGCAACAAAACCGGCAATATGAACAGAATGTGAGGCCGTGGAAAGCGAAGAGAAGGCACAGGTAACACAAGACTTAGAAGAAACAATGTAAACTTTGTCACTGGATCTCTCGGAACAAAGCAGGCAGAGAACGCAGGCTGGCGAGGCGCGAGCGAAGGTCATCAGGACCTCAAATTACTTTTGCCATGACGGAGCAGCAGAGAAATCGTGGAAGAAATGAAGAGGCAATGAATCGAGAAAAAGACACCAGCCAACGCCGAGGAAAATAACGATGAACTGAAATATGGTCCATATGGCGCAGCAGTGTTCATTTCCGTAAGAATAGCACCAAGGACATAGGGATTTTTATTCTATGGTTAGAAAAAAAATTAACTGCCGCATAAATATAGTTCAGTTGACTAAAAAATGATAGATTTATTATAAGAGCCTAAATTCAACGTCTGCACTGTCCTAGTGTGGGAGTTGTTACCCCTAATGGTAGGGTAGTTCTTTAGGATATCATGTAAAAACTTCTTATTTCTAAGCCGCTGAGTCACTGTGATTTAACTCATTCACAAACTGTCAGGCCGGGATGTGAGAGTCATGGGAGCGAGAAATTTTGCTTTTTGGATACAAGCACTCTCGGCCTCGGTACTTTCTAGTAAAATGTAACGTTTTTTTCTTTAATCTAACTAGATTTTAATCTAGTTTCACATTTTTTTCAACCCTCAATTTATGGATTAAATTGCAAACAGCAATCTAGAAGCCTCGGAACTTACCTGTATTCATGGTTTGAATTAGTCTAATTTTTTAAATATTTGGTTCTGGTCATGTCATTTTTCATTAAATATTTTTATGAAAAATCATAATTCAAACAAATTAAATTTTACAAAAAATAATTATAAAATTTGTAAATTAAATAATAAATTATGTCAGTACATCAGCTTTACATAAAAATTTCAGCTAAGAAATTAAAATCTACTAGCAAATTTAACTATATAATCATTAATGGTGTGAGTTGTAATGTTTTTACTACATGAAACTAAGAGCCGGACCGATTAAATCGATTATGCTTAATGCGAGATCATTAAGAAGCTGAAGAAGGGCCAACCAACTAGAACCAAAACAAATGTATCAATTGTGGTCCGGTTTATTTTCAGTGCAAGATATTCTCCCTCAAATTTTCGCTCCTCAATTCTTTCCTTATAATAACTCTTCTTTCTAATATCCTTTCACGCGTTAAATTTGCCAAATATCTCAATGTGGTGTCATGGAGGGAGACTTGGATTAAAAAAAAATGCACAATCTCGTTTTAAAGCTGCATTTTTAATGTGTTGCCTGCAATCCATCATAACTATCTCGATGATTATCGAGCCATAATTATCGAATCCTAACTCGAGCTTATAGACCGAGCCAAATTGAGACAACTAAGCAGCTATAGCAGCAGCATCTAGGTTTTGCCTGCAATCAGAAGAGGGAACACATTCAAGGCAAGAAATATGAAGAATGGGGGTGTAACTTGATGCATGTATAGAACATTGTTTATAGATAAGACCTAAAAAGAGGGTTGAAATTCATTGTCTTTGCAAAACAAATGAACCCTCGATTCGTTTTTCCACCGGAAGCTGCGGAAACGACGGGTCTTGGACACTCGTTGATCCGGCCGACTTGAATTCGTAAGGACCTTCCCTTGTTCCCCAAACCTGAGTGGAACAAAATTAAATCATCTCACTTACAAATATATTTTCAACCAAAAATCATACCCTCTTTCTCCAAAAGTCAAAAACAGTTTTGTGCAAATCTTGAATCTATAGTGAATGATGAACCAATCCCAGAAAACAGATAAACAATAATTTATTGCCAACGATCACAAACTCATTCCAAATCACCACGTTCGTAGGGTGCTATCCGGAACTCACTCGTAACCTGGCTAGTAAAATCTTTTCGTAATTAAGTTTATTTGACTTATTTTGGTTCGCAAAGGGATTAATTTATGATGGGGGATTTAAAAACTAACTTGGTTTCCTTCATCATCATAACCTCTGTCCCAGGAGTGAATCTCGTTATTCTTCAAAACTGCAATTTCTGATGTACAGTAACTTGCTCCATTCTGTATTGAATAAAGGTGTTCACAAATTTGAGATATTTGGATCTAATAATCCTTTTATAATTAGTGTTACGAAGCAAACTAATACAGTAGTATTCGTTACCCATGAGTTTGGAAATCCACCCGGTGGAGTTGAACCTTCATATAAGCAACGTTTTCCACGTTCGCAACGTTTCAGATAAATTGTCGTTAAATGCTCTCCAATGTCCTGAGTACCAATAACACGACTGTATATTATACCAAGCAAATATCAGCTTTAATCTGGATATGATACTATATTTGAAACCATAAAATCCATAAAAGCACGATACTTGATTCATAAACTGTTTAATTTACATCATATAATTCTAACAGTAGATCGTAAACAAATAGTTAGTAAGGTCACAGCTTGTAAAGTCAAAAGGTAGAGCAAATTAAAGAATGCCCATTGCCACTTTTTTGGGTTTTCACCAATTTGAAACATCTAACATATACGACCGCAAATAAAAAAAAAGTTAATTCGTCAATTGACAAAAAAAAACAAACTATCAAATGCCGAGACACGAATACTAGTCAAAGGAGAATAGAAGGCAGGATAATTTTGGAGGAGCAAGTGTACAATTTCATTGGTTTATTTTTTATACATTTATTTTAATTATTATTTTTTGGTAGGATGGTTTGCTCTATCCTTACATAATATGTCCAACAGGAGAGATATATGAAAATTATGATTCCAAACATCATTCAAATTGTAAAAGCACTGGATACAAAATTTGCTCATTATAATTTTTTTCCATACAAATTCTTTCAAGAATACATAAAAAGGGACAGGTTAAATTTGTAAAAACTCAAACTCCCTTTTGGTCTAAACTAGATTCAAATTTGTCTGTTGCCTACAGTTATATACTTTAACCCTAACGAGACATAAGGGAAAAAACTATTTCAAAGTAGTAAGAAATAAGTTTCGAATACAAATGCAGCAGTAAAAAAATTAAGATGCGATGGAACTCTGACCCCGATAACTTCTTCAGGTAGCGGACGCTGATCCATTGACCGATCACAAAAGTTCTTATATTCTTCGACATCTCGAATGGCATATGTACTTAGCTGCCACATGAATAGAAGAGAGAATCACATTTAATAAAAAAAATACAGAGCAAATGGGAGGCAAGTGATCGAAGTATCACTAGCAAGATAGATTGTACTCTTCCGCTGGGAGTACTATAAATATGAATTACACGTAAAAGGTGGATATAAAAAGAAAATCTTGCTAAGCAGGATTATCCATACCTCAACATCACACTTCAAGTCTTTTGAGCAAGGCCTCACCATGTAAAATCTCTGCACTAGAGATAACTAGTCAAAATTATCCAGGTAGTTGCTTTCTGTTATTAAACTCATAAAATAGTCAAACAACTATGCACCCGTTCTTTTACTACCATAATATTAGATACTCTCATAAGAGACATGAATTGAATTGAGATCATAAGTGATAAGACACACAAAAACGAGGGTAAAAGATTCTGGCAGTGAAAAACGTATGAGAACTAAATATGAGAGTCAGCATAAGGTGCTCGAATTCTATATTGAAACAATCAACCATAATTGCTAAGGTCCATTGGTAGAAAAATAATAGAAATTTCTTTAGAAAGATAGAGAGATATATAGACAGAGGCTTTATCCAATAATTGTCTCAACAATTCATCTCATGGAACCTTTAAAAGCTTGTATCCAATGGGACAGCAACAATTCTTTCAAAAATATATTTGATCATTAGAGAATCATTCCATCTTGCAATGATTAACTGACCTGACGAAATGGTTTCTGAGGAGTCCTCCAAAATGCCTATCATAACAAGAAAACACATGCAAACTAAACTTACCGGAAATCACCATCCAAAAAGGAACACATAAAAATACTCACTTGTTCTAAATATAAAACCTTACAATCGTCCACCATCTCTGCTGCAGGGCAGGTAAGCATTCTGATACACAAAATAATCAAAATTTTAGCGTAGCAGAGCTCCACAGACTTCCAATAACTAAAATCAGATGACTACTGTCAGTCTTTACTCAAATATAGCTTAGAAACAAATCATAAATCTATCAAAATTTCTATATATAACATGAAAACTCCATTTGGGGATTCTTCTCGGTACTAGAAACAGAAACAAAACAAACAAACGCGATTGAAAAATCAGAATTCCACTGACCTGATATTGAAGAAATTTTCAGGATCCTTGTTTGCTTGCTCCCTTGAAGACTAAACAGAAGTAAAAGAAAAAAATCGAAAAAACGATAAGATAATCAGAAGATAACCATAACAGATACCGCAGACGAACACCTTTTCTCCAGAAAGAGCTTGAGCCACCAAATTGGCATGGTCACATCGGGTAGTAGACTTGGTAAGTTGTTTGAGCAAAAGAGCACCACCAACAAGCACAAGAGCTTTCACCATCAACCCCCGAGCTTTGCTCCATCCAACTGAGTTATTGTCTCCACTGTCCGAGTCCGATCCCATTTCTAACACAAAATTCTCAAATCAGCCGAGACTCACCACATCCGACCAACATCATCCTCTTCTTCGTCGTCGTCACTGAAGAATTATCCAGCGAAGTTGAGCAGCGTAGATACTAATTTTCCTTGATTTGTTGTGTCATTTTTCAAAATTAATTTTGAGAGTCATTTTATGGTCTTTTTTCCGGTTCAAATCGAAAATTCTGGTCGGCTTCATTTAGCAAGTAACAATTGACCGGTTGGTGGTCGGTCCAATGAGGAAACCCAAATGATTAAAAACTAGACTAAAAATTATTTTGGGCATAAGTTTTGCAAAAATAGGTGAAAAAACCCTAAATTTTAAAAAATTATTTTAAGAAGACTCTTCTGCCAGAGTTATAATAAATCGTACAAATATAAAAAAAATTAAAATTTTTCAGATTAGTCTCTTATATTATTGTGAACGCATGTTAAAAATTTTAAGTTATTCTGATAAGATTTAATTATTTAAATTAATTAAAAATAAAAAAATAAAATCGACCAGATACACTTATTTCTCTTCGTACGTCCGTGCCGAACACAGTGATCTTCATTATAACGTCAAAACATAAATTTTGCCCAAAAAGTATCGCACTAGATCCAAAATGAAGCCACATGCAAGCCGCTTTCTTCAATTTGACGTTCTTCGCATGAATGAACTATATATAAATAAATAAATATTGGTTTAACCTATTAAAGTTACGAGTATTTACACTTGATATTTTGATAGTTTAATTATGTTCTTCTTCCATCATTTTGTCTCCGTCAATAATTTTTCTTTTTTATTTTTATCCAAAATAAACTTTTAAATTAAAGAGGTTATCGAATTGGACTTAGTATATTGTTGGCAAAAAAAATCAACCAAATAATAAAAAAATACAAATTGAATTTAACGGAATTGTTTGAACATTTAATTGGAAGACAGTTGAGAACAGACTGAGAAACTAGATTTGGTACAAGAGTATAGGTTCGACGTCTGCGCTATCTTAATGTGAGAGTTATTACCCCTAATGTTAGGGTAGTTCCTTAGGATATCAGGTAAAGACATTTTATCTCTTGGCCGCTGAGTCACTGTGATTTAATTCTCTCATAAACTGTCGGGTGGGAGTGTGAGAGTCTTTGGGTGATAGATTTTGTCTTTTAAGTATAAGAAGAAACTGTGAAACAGTGTACATAAGTAGGTCGGCTCAAACGTTTGCGAACCAGGTCAAACCTAACCGTCGGTCTTCTTCTTCTTCTTCTGAATTCCTCCCTCTTCCTCTCTCTCAATTCTGACGAACGCATTCAGCTCTGCGTCTGTCCTTTTGATTTACGCTCCTTTAGGTTCGTGTTCGGATTCGGCGACGCGAAATTGCTGGCTATTTCGTCTTCTTCGGGCTTCTCGCGCGTGGTCATCTTTCTTGATTGAATGCGGAATCCTGCGTCGCTCGATCGGTCTTGTCCTATCCATTTAGAGGTCCGTTAAATAGTCTTATTGTTAAATCTTTTTCAACCGTGCATTGATCTTTGCATTGTGTTGTTTATGATTTCATTTTCTTCCATTGTGCAACGCTTCTAATTTGATCATGCGTATTGTTTTATAGATTCAGCTATCTTTTTGGTATGCTTTGAACGCTGACTGCAATAGGGCTGAAGACCTTTTCTCTTCATTGGATTCTGCAATAAAAGATTCGCAGATGAGAATTTGATTCTTTTATGGAGGTAATTTCGTATTACATTGTGTATCCATATTTTGTAGTTTTCATTCGTTTTTTCTTTGAAAGTTGTTATGTGAAGTGATTAATTCCAATAGTCGCAGTTCTTTTTCTGATTTTAGTACTCTAGTTCATCTCTTAATAGTTGAAATAGATGATCTTTTCAGAGACTACAATTGTGGTCAGTATAACATAGCATGGTAAAGGTTCTCTTTATCAATTAAATGATCTCGTACAGAAAATGGATGATAACTTATGTTTATTGTGCTTTAGGAGCCATATGTCACGGTTCCCTACTGCACTTCACTCAGTTGAGAACCATCCACCGGTCAGAACCCTTGGCTGGGGATTTAGTGACATGGTAGAGTATATCCCTCCACCAACAATAAGATTTAGTGAAGAGTTGCATCGGTTCAACTATCTTAAAGCTCAGGAGAAACTTGTATGCAAAATCTCTTTTTATGTAATGCGTGGAAGCAGCTAAACCAAATCAGAGAAAATGGACGATGCCTTCAACTTTACTGGATGGGATCATGACCTCAAGGTATTTTTATTTCTTAGTTTATGAAAAATAATTAGCTTTCTGTGCAACAACCAGGATTATTTAAGGGTATAGCTGCTGAAAAGAAATAATTAGGTTGTGGGAAGCAGTAAATTTCTTTTGTTTCGGAAAGAAAAATTGACAATGAAATTAGAAGAAAAATGTAAAGGGGGCCAAGATCAAGTAGCTTGCTTAATCTAATTTCCTTTTTTTCATCAATTTCCCATAGCATAGCAATTTTTTTTTTTGGCTTCACTTGGAGAGCTCATGAAACGAGCATCTTTTGGAATTGCCTCGTCTCATAGAGACTGAGACACTTAGACCCTAAAAAAAAGCCTAAGTGAGGCATTTGATAACACTTATTGCCTATTACAAAGATTGCAGTTTGTTTTCCATTTGACAGTGTAATATACCTTAGTTGTGTTAGCTGCTGATGTAAGTTTGGGACTCTCTTGCTCTCTGTCACCCTGTGTTCTGAAATTGGATACATGTCAAGTTGGTATAATCGTATGTATGCTTATAGTCAGCTGCATAATTTATATTTTTTTTTTGATTGCATGTTCTTTTGATATGTAGTTATTGTTTGCCATCAATATCTATGTAGGTGCCACAGTTGGATGCAAAGATTGATGAATCAAGTCTTGGAAGATTTTTCTAAGATGTCTTCATATAGTCAGACAAATGGTTGAAGGTACGTGCTTCTTTGGTCTGTGTCACGGCATGTGCTTTTCTATTCAAAAGTTTAAGTAGATGAAAAAAGATAATCCAAAAGAGAATTTTTTCTTGATTAAATCGTATGTACAAAAAGTAGAGCTGGGATTAAGTCCTCAAGCGCCTTCTTGCTCAGAAAAAAAAAGCATCAAAATTTCTAGGAACTGTACATTTCTAACGGACATCAATCTGCATTGTCAATGTAGATTCTTCCTTGGAACTACTGCCGGCATATACTTCTGCCCCACAGCTTGCGCCTGATGCTGAAATATCATAATTTTCTTTGTCCATATTTGTCTCTGAACTGCATGAATTGTCACATCTTTTGCAATTAAATTTAGATGGGATTGTATCAAAGCTTCCTATCCCTGAGCACCTGGTATGTTGCCAAACACTACACAAGTCACAGGCCAACATCCTTTCTCCATCATCATCTTTAGCTCCACAAAGACAATCAACAACCCAGCTCTCCAATCCCCTCTCCATTCTGTACCGACTCAGTCCATGTTTTATATCACATTTCCCTTTAACTCGAATTGAACCGCTTGATCCAACCAAAAGTCTAATGGTCATGTTATTTTCTATGGACCCATAGTCAAGAAGATCTTCAATGTCTAGAGTGTTAAACATAGCATACAGTTCTGAAAATGTCTTCGCCACTTCATCCTTCAGGTCTGCAACGGTTGCATTCCAGGGTAGCGTAATTAGCTCTGGGGGAATAACCAAATCATCTTTGGGTTGGTCTGAAAGCTCAACATGACACCACAAGTGAATACCTTCCGAAGAGGTTCCGAGGGTATTATCCTTGTAGACTTTCATAAACTGTTTGCAGTCTAGAATTTTAGTTGCTGAGTCAAAGATTTGTTCCCTTAGCGCAGAAGGTAGATAGTCCACCATAGTCTTGGGATGAACAATAGACTCGTACAAAAACTTCAGGTGTTTAATGATCTGTTCTTCAGTTGGTTCTTTTTCACAAGAGTAGAAACTACCATGGACCAAACTCACAGGCTCGAGCCTAAGATAAAAAATTAGCTAACATTTAGCATAACCTTTGAAATTTAGATTAAAACCTCTAAAAATTTCTTTTTTTACCTGAATTCAAGATCAGGAGAATCAGGATTGCAGCGGGTTTGGACTACCATGCCACATGATGCCACGGAAGAAACCTTCCCTGCAATGTGCTTAAGAGAGTAATCAATAAGCTCAGGCGTAGCAACTTTACACATGGCTCCCTTGAGTGAACCCCTTGCAACCCACCGGTCCGCACCAGTGGCTGCAAGTAGGACCTTTATCAAAGCTTGTTGAACTCGCTCAACATCATCCCTCGTCCATGTACACAACACATTTGTGCCGTCCCATTCGATTTTTTGGGAAGATTTATGTATTAGTGGTTTATGGCTTCTATGAATCAAACTCAACAAAAAGGAGAAGAGGTCCTTCAAAGTGAGAAGCTCTTTCTCGGCCAAGGACTGGTATAATGCAATCAAGGATTGAACACGAGTCCGTGGTTTACGCCCTTGGCGCATTAAGGTGGCCAAGGGCGTGGAGGAGAAGTTAATGACAGACATTTGGTAAGCACTGAGGGTGAGAGCATAGCTACCGGCTCCAAATTCGTAACCCCACTTCGAGTACCATGAATGCCCTTCGGCTATCGAATGCAGCAGCCTGTACTCTGTTCCATACTTCTTTGATACATCCATTACACTGACCTTCCTGTTGCGCAAGCAGATACGAGGCTTTAGACAAAGATTTTAGACATTTGTTACATGATTAAAGAAAGCAAACCTGACAGAAAGGGCGGTGCAGAGCCTATCCCAGAAGCTCATAACTTCAAACCCAGAAAGAAACTTGGAGCCACCTTCTCTGCCATTGACAGTCAGAAGGTGACCGTAGCCATTGGAATGAACAACTCCGTGCAGCACATGGCTGTTATCTTCCAACTGACTGCTAACCCAGTCTTCGAGTTCTTCAGAGGTGATTACAGAATCGCACCACTTGCATCTGCTTCAAAGAATTTCACGTAAAGACCAAGAAATTAAGAAAAAATGGAGGAAGAAGAAGACGAAAGAAGCTGACCTTGACTCAGATAATCGAATCAGATTGCCGCAGATTGAGCAGGGTTTCTGGTATTCCCCATCCACAGAGTTGCTCTGAGATCTTATTATGAAATGGTATCTCTTTCTACAAACTGGATGCCCGCTCCAACCTTTTACCAACCATGACAGCAAATTTACAAACGTTTAAGGTAATCCTGTCTTTTAGATCCAAACGAATTCAAATTTAAAAAATAAAAATAATGCAGATCTACAAACATTTCTGTTAGAAGAATTTATCGATTGCAACAAAGTTCAAAGAAACTTGTCCCGGTCCATTTATTTTCTTTATTTTTCTAGGTGAAAATCTAAGGAGCTTCTCATTCCGTTCAATCCGGTAACCAAACTTTGTATCATTTGTGTCCCTATAAAGTGCAAGTCAGAGAGTTTGTGAGTTAACTCACCGACTACTCGGCACTGGTCACAGTACACGGATCTAGATCTGGTGACGTCTTCTTCTATTATATCTAAGGCAACAACCACGGGAGCCGAATCGGACCCTTCCAGAACCTGATCACCGACTCGGAATAGGATTTGCCACGTCGTCAGAGGAGAAAACAGAGAGGTAGGGAAGGTGGCTCGGGCGTGCCTAGAAAGGAAGATTCTCACTGTCTCGCGGAAGGGATGGGGTTGAGGATCGGGACGGGGAGAAGAAAAACCGGAGTTTAAGAACGTCAGAAAATCGTAAACGTCAGCCGTGACTCTCCTCTTCATCCTCTTCAGTGGGCGGTCGTTCACAACCATGATCGGCGATCGGCCTGAACTTAAACGACTGCGATTGTCCGAATTCGGCTACGGCGGCGTAGAGTAGGAGAAGGCTATGTGCAGATGAGAGAGCAGGAAAGGGGAAAAGGAAGAAGAAACACTGTGAGAATACGAAGAAGCGGGATTTCTAAATCTCGACGGAAAAGAGCGGGGTTTAAGCCTCGGTTGACGGGTGAAAATTAACGCCTAGGGTTTCATCATATTTATCGGGCTCTGTTAATGGCGGTTCGTCGTCTCTGATGGAGGGTCCGAGTCCTGGCCTGCGGGCATCTGATAAACGGGTCGGTTGGCCCAACTAAAAAGGACACAAAAGCCCTCTGCCACTTCCTCTGCCAAGTGCATCAACCATCTGCCACATGGGCTATCAATCCACGTCATCTGCACTGTGGTTCAGAAGTGGAGGAGTGAATTAGACTGATCAACGATGAACCAGCAAGTGGTTAATTTGGAGATGACGATGAACCAGCTGAGGAACCTGATGAGTGCAGGGAATTTGACCCAGTATGTTGCCAAATCCATTGCCGTTCTGGTCATCGGAAGCAACGACTACATTAACAACTATCTTCTTCCTTCTCTCTACACTTCCAGCCTCGCCTACTCTCCTCCTCAGTTCGCCAATCTTCTTCTCAACCACCACGCCCGTCAAATTCTCATCAGTTTTTAGTTCTCATCTCTTGATCTGGTTTTTGAAGCGATGAATGCTCGAGGGGTTTAATGAAAAACGACAAAATGTGTGTTGCCGGAGTTGGGCCATTGGGTTGCATTCCGAACCAGAGAGCTACGGGCCTGGTTCCTGAAGGACGGTGCGTGGATTCAATCAATCAAATCCTTGAGACGTTGAACCAAGGCCTGCGCTCGCTCGTGGACCAGCTGAACACGAACCACCCGCCGGCCATGTTCGTTTATGCCAACGCCTACGGCGCTGTCGGCGACATCTTGAACAACCCGGCCACCTACGGTGAATCTCCGGTAATTGGATGGGCAGGGTTCAGCGTGGTGGACAGGGGGTGCTGTGGACTCGGGAGAATGCTCGAGGAAATGAAAAATCAGTCCTGAATTAACAGGTGATGTATCAAACAAAATCTGTCGCCTCCTTCGCTGCCAGGTTCATATACTTGATAATTTAAAATAAAACCCTAATCCTTCTCTCCTCTCAAAGTCACTGTTTTTATTCCTTTTCGGTTCATGGGTCTGAACGTAAACTGCCATGAGTCCATGCTTACCCCTTTTCATCCACAGTTTTTGCTGCAATCTGGGACAAAGAACTTCTCTAGGGGCTTCTCCTCAGCTCTGAATTACAGCACTTACTTCCCTCTCTTTACTCCTGGATTTCGGAGTTGAATTTACTGGATTCCTTGTTGCCTGGGGTGAACTATCGTTCATTATCTCGACTCGTTCATTATCTCTCTCTAACCCTCTTCACATTCCCTACTTTTCATGGGCTTTATTATATATATATATATTGGGAATATTAAGAAAAAAAGAAATTGGCAAGTATGAGTTGGATTCGGGTTGGATGGTGCCTCTTTCTGTGGTCAAAGGAACAAGTTGGCAGACAGCTGCCTCAGCCGCCTTCCTCTTCCTCATCCGACGGTTCTCCCGGGGCCTTAGCGTCGTCGTTTCTTATGCGGAAAAAATACGAGGGGCGTGCATGGCTTCTGAGATGACTCAGTTTCAAGGATCCCGCCGGTCAGAAAATTACCATCTTTGACAACTTGATTTTTCTAAAGTGGTTGATTCCAAAATCAGGAGAGAGTCCCTCGTCTTCTCTCTGTAAATCGGAAAAAAAGTAACTGCTCTGAATCTGAATTCCATTACAAGCAGTCTTAATTGACCTATTACCATCATCAGCTCTGAATCAGTCAAGTTTAGCTGAATAAACCATGCTCTATTTCTCAAGACTCTCCTCATTTTCGCCGAAAAGCACGCCGAGTACGTTGAAAATTTCTTCGTGTTCTTTTGAAATGTAAAAGTAAGAACATGGATTGACTCAGCTACGCGTATGGAATCGTGGGAATGGAACTTGAGTTTCTAACACCAAACCAAATAGAGTTCTGAAAGTTGGTCTGCTTCGACCGAGATTTTAACAAAGCCGAATTTTTCGGTTTGGTTCACTCGTTGAAAACTCAAAAAGTTTAGATTCATTTCAAGTCCGATACAAGTCTTGATCCGAACCCCCGGTTTTTTTCAGTTTTTACGGCGGCGGAACGGTCTTAGTTGCCTAAAATTTCCCCGTTCCGTTTCTGCCACTACTCAAGGACAGGGGAAGAGGGCAATTGGGTGGTCATATTCGTAATTATCTAGCGAACTAAGGGTTCTTTGCCAACAATTTATTATACCCTATTAAAAAATATTTTTTTATAAAAAAAGACAGCGAAGAAAGACATCATAATAATAGTACGATAAAAATCCAACCCCAACTCTTCATCATGCCGCGTGCAGCTTCTCTGCGAGAAGAATGAGTGCGAATGAATGAATGATGAAGGTACGTGCTACGTACTCGCTCTCAAGGCGCGTGATTACATAATTGAGGTGTGGGGGAGGCTGTTTTATATAGTAGAGAGAGAAACAGTGATCTTCCTCTCACGTCTAACTTTTGCTCTCTTTCCCTCCCTCTCTCTCTCTCTCTCTCTCTTCCAAGTTTTTCTTCAGTAATCTCACTCTGATCATCCACCATTTCCACCCTCTAACTCTCTTTTCTGATTTCTCTTCTCCTCCTCTCGTAGCCGCCATAGCTAGATCTGTGGTTCTTCAAACCAGAGCTTTAGGATTGACTATCAACACACACACATATATATACACATCTATCTGTAGCTTGTTTTCTGGAGGGTAAATCTTGTAGAAGGCGAAGAAATAGAGAATGACTCCGTCTAATTTGTCTGGGCAGTTTGGTGACACGACTTACACCAAGGTTTTTGTCGGAGGGTTGGCCTGGGAAACTCAGAAGGAGACGATGAAGAAGTATTTTGAACAGTTTGGTGATATTTTGGAGGCAGTTGTGATTACTGATAAACCTACAGGAAGATCCAAGGGCTATGGATTTGTATGCCCTTTTTCTCTTTCTTCTTCTTCTTCTTCTCTTTGTTTTTTCGCTTTTTCCTTTTCTGTCTGGTTTCCCGCTCTTTCTAGAGTGATCGAGAGAAAGAACAGTTGTTTCAGATCCTTCGATGCTAGATCTTGAATCAAACATGGCTAACCTCATCGTTAGATTCTATCACGTTCTAATAACTTAGGTTGTACGTTTCTAGAACAAATCTCTTGTCGACTATGGTGGTCGTTGATTTGATCGGGTTAAATGGAAACACTGTAGGTGACTTTTCGAGAACCTGAAGCCGCCATGAGAGCTTGTGTGGATCCTGCTCCTGTGATAGATGGAAGGAGGGCCAACTGCAACCTGGCTTCTCTGGGCGTTCAGAGATCCAAACCTTCGACCCCTAAACATGGTGTGTTCTCTCTCTAGCCCCATCGTCATTCATTTTTCCTGTTCAAATCTCAATAATTCACGTCAAATTACGCGAGATCTCTATTATTTGATTTCAACGCCAAGCGATGCCCCATTGATCTTCTGATCAGCGTTTGAGCAGATTTAGAATTACAGTTGGATAAAAATGCATATGGGAATTCAGGTATTTTAACGTAGTTTAAAAATGGAACAGGTGGAGGCAGAAGCTTTAGGGTAATGGGGTCTTTCGAGACAGGGTTTGGAGGCAGTGCTGGTGCAGCTTTTCCTGCTACCTTCCCTCATTATGCCTTTCAACAAGGGCTGCCTTACAACGTTTATGGGTATGCACTCTCTCTCTCTTCTTTTAGGATTTTTCTGAGGAAGTAGAACGTGCATTGCCAGCTAATGATCGACTCTCTTTAACTTCGTCTGTCTATAAACCTACCTTAGATTAAATACTGCCATTGTGATTTTAATTGGGAAGTAGACGGACTTTTTCTTGATATTATCTGTAATTTTTGTGTAGGTATTCCTCGTACTCGCCGGATTACACGTACCCTACGGTTTGTTCATCTTGTCCTTTCGATTGTTTGGAATGCAGTTTTTGTTTCTGGATTAGGATGAGATGGTCGTTTATCATGTGCTTCTTCTTTTCTTCAAGTGAAACATTTTTTTCTTCATCTGGAACTGGCTAAAGATCATTATCGCATGCGAAGTTTGTTTGTCGTTTTTTAAGATTTTAGTGGTCCAACAGCTTCGATCCAATTCGACCCAGTTTCTTATCGGATCAGGTATCAGTAGAAGATGATTTCCCTTTAGGCTGTCACTCTGTAGATTTGTGTGGTGGATTTACGTTGAAATTTGAAAAACATAGATCCATGGTCAAACTTCAAAGAGAGAAAAAGTTTACTTAAAAATATCCTTTGCAGTGTAATTCCGTCGTGCTTTGACAGTCTTTTTATATAATCATCGAGATACGAGAAAATTCCAATTTTTTTTTATAGTGATTCCTGTAAAATCTGAGTTGCTGATGAATTAAACACGATCCGCCATTTTTTCAGAGCTTTTACAATGTTTACGGAGGTGCAACTACACAATACCCACTCTACGGGACTGGGGTCGGGGGGATGATGACCACCGGAGCGACAGCCGCTGCCGCCGCTTTTTACCCTTTTCTCCAGTTCGGAGAAGGAAATGGCGGCGCCACTGGCTATCCTTCTGGTCAGAGCTATGGCTTCCAATATCCTCACCACCTTCTTCAATATTCGCCCATTACTTCAAACGCTACAACCACGTACCCTCATCACTACGCGCCGCCCATGTCTCTCGCTCCTTCTCCAGCTCTGCAGCCAGGTTTCTTCTTCTTTCTTTAACTCTCTCGTAAGTTCATATTTTGACCGTGTTTACAGAGGTGCTGATATCTTTGACAGTGTGTTTTGCTTTGCCACAGGCTTGACCATGGCTCTCCATCGCTAGAGACGACTCATCTCGAGAATCCAAAATCCCTTTCTTCACTCTCTTCCAAAAGACCTTCGCCTTAACCATGGTTCTCTCTCCTCTCTCCTCTTTCTCTCTCTAACTCACGCACGAGCCCAAACATTCTTCGGAGAATGCGTTTGGCTTATGTGCTCATTTTCCATTTACAGAGCCCCCCATAAGGGCTAAACGTCGGTCATATCCGAATCAGGAGCTCTTCCAGGGCTAACAGCTGAGCTGCTATCGGAAACAAATTCTTTTTCTTTTGGATCTTCATAAAATGGATTTGGCCACGGAGTTGCCAATGAAATCTAGTTCCCAGTAACAGAAAGAGCCTCTAAAAGGCTATGGATAGAAGAGAAAAACCACTGTAAATTGATAGAAAGGTACAAGTTTTGGACTGCCTAATCTCTCCAACTTGATCAGATAGAGATTTAGTTTTAGTTCTAAGAAGAAGATCAGGGACATTTGGGATGCCCCCTTAGTTTTAGACGTCTAGGCGTAGGATTAGAGCTAGATTTTGGGTTATTTTCTTTTCACAGATTTCTGGTCAACTTTTATATTTCACTGATTAACTGTTCAGATGTCTCCCCTTAGGGTTAGGGGAGAAGGTGTAGGTTTAGGTAAATTTATTGAGGGTGAAACTACAGAGAGTTGCATCCCCTTTTGAGACTCCATGGGTGGATATGGAGCTCAGATCATTTTGCATTTTGACCCAAGTGAGGTTATTTTGATTCCCTTGGGTTCCTTTCTACTAACTCATCTCATCAACCATGGTTAGGACTTTGGTCACCCTTCTCTCTTTCTATCTCGCTCTCTTTTACTTCTCTCTCTCTATCTCTATGCGATATGTACTTGGAGATGGACCTTGGAATCGTCTATCTATGTGGTTTGTATCTTAACTAGGATGGATGCTACTTAAAACATCATGGGTTAATGTTTATTATTCTGGATCATCAATGGTCGGTGGTCTGGAATTGTATTGCTACTCACATCTGTGGTTTAAATACGAGACTCGTAATGTTGTCGTTCATTCTTCGATGCTCCATTATCTTGCTACTTTATGTCATGAATCTTGAGTCTCCATGCATGCTCATCATATGTCCATGCACAAGTGAAAATGTCATGAAAGTTTTACATGTTTTAGATGATATACGTTTAGTCAATTATTTTAATTTTAACAAATAAATAATAATAATAAATCGTGTAATTTTTAAAATTTATGAAACTTGTCTCTACAATACTTATGGGTGACACAGGTTGGTTCGATTCAGTTTTATCTTAAAATAGAACTAGAACTCATAGTTCTGAATTTTTAAAACCGGTACTGGAACTAACGTTTTTAACTTTATTTTATTTTATATTTAAATATAATATAATATAATAATAAAAATATATATTTGATTATATTTATGTCAGATTTTAAGTAATTGAGTGAGTTTATAATTAATTTTAAAATTTATATCAAATTTTATTAGAGTTTGGGTTGAGTTTTATTCGATTTTACAACTTTTTGACCTACGGTACTGGTTTGACAGTTGTTTACTCATAAAAATTAGAACTAAAATCGAATTAAAATTGACAATTTCAATTCGATTTACAATTCTAATCCAGTTATGTCACCATTAACAATAACCCTTGCGTCTTTGTGAGAGAAGTTGACACTACTATGTTTCCGAATCCTATTTCAATAGTCTATGGATAAGTCTTATATACCTTAAAACACAGTTTTATCCCCAATAATTTCTTTATATATCAGTGTGAACCCTTCATCTCTCATTTGTTGGGAGGACATGGTAATGTTTGCAATTTTTATTTTTTGAGTTGGGCCTCAATTGATAATACTCAATAGTATAGTTTGCACCTCTCTTCAAACTAAAGGGTTTAAATTATAATTACTCGTTACCTTTGGGGACTCGACAGTAGCGTGGCTGGTGGCTGTATAGCTCATAAGAAAAACCACTCTGTCGCCTCTTTCGTTTGTCACCTCCTCCCCGCAACACGCCGGAGTTTCTTCTTCCCAGCCCGCACCCCTGCTCCGCCGCTCACCCTCGCCGTCAATTTCATCCCTCGTTTTCCCCATCTCCGAATTTCACTTATTGGAGTGCTTGTTATGTTTAAGAAAGCGGTTGAAGCAAAGTCGCACCAGAGACTATCTGTTGCAGACAGGAAAAAACTCAAAAGGACCGTTAAAGAAAGATTTCCAGCTGCTTCAGATGCCGATATCGATCTTTTACTTCCTCCTAAGGTGTTGGGTCTTCTCAATTTCATTGCTTTTGTTTGAATTTTCTTTGAATGATGGCAATGCTCTTACGTTTTCATCTTCCTTTGGTTTTTATCTCCAAAGGATGTTTGATTGAAATAGAATTTTAATTTACTGACTCTGAATGCGTTCTATTTCTAAGTAAACTTAAGTCATGGAGAGTATGGCTTTGTTACTACTTTCTATATGAGGTCTGAGAAGTGAATCTAAACGAACTTCAAACTCAAGTCATTAATTTATTTAAATTCTCCATGTTTTGTTTATAATTGCTCTTCTTATGAGCAAATCATGTTTGTTTGAGTAATGTATGATGATCAAATGACAATATTCCTGTAATGCTGTACTGCCTACTTCTGGATGTCACGCTTGCTATCTTTTCCTAGACTGGATCTTTCATCGGTTTCTTGCATGACCTTTTCAGACTGAAATCACAGTTTCAAAGTTTCAAAACCGTGTCCAAGTATATGGAGTAGAAGGAGGGCTTCCTGTCTTTTTTGATATTGATGGACGAGGCAACGAAATATTCCCAACAGGTACCTTGTTTCTGTTTGATTGAAGTTTCGGTTCTTTACATGGGATTCATCATTTCTATATCATATTACTTTGACCTTGTTGTAAAAAACTACCGTGGATGAAATCATTCTGCACGGTGAACGAGATTGATATTGCATTATGCCTATGACCTCCTAAATGTTCCCCTATTCCTTTTTTTTCTCTCCATATTTACCTAAACCTTCCTCCAGAGGTAATATATTTGGTTTCATTTTACAACGGGACAAGGTTTCGCCATTGATGCTTATGACTTATGATGGAAGATAGGTCAAATATGCAGATATTGATGATCTTTCTGAATAATAGTTATTCTTAAGTTTGAATTTCCTTTGATAACATGTGCAAGACTGTAAGGAATGGAACTGGACATTATGTTAGCGACTATGACTCTTTTTTTTACAGTTCTCTTTATCTTACTTAACCTAACAATATTCCTTCCTTGATTGCAGTATATTCCCTCTGGAAAGTCCCGGAACTATCACCCGCCTTTTTCTGAAAGGCGGGAAAGTTTCCCGATATATCATTGGCGGGGCAGATCTGATGTTCCCAGGCATCAATGTACCTGCCGAAGGTCTTCCTTCATTTTTGGTTGGGGAACCATGGGCTGTAAAGGTTCCTGGAAATTCGGCTGCTATCGCTGTAAGTTTCTTGATGGATTATCTAGCCATAACTGGTGATATAAGAGAGTAGTTAATGGAGTATAACGACATTTACCTCGGTACAGGTTGGAACCACCACTATGAGCAACGAGGGAGCATTAAAGGCATGTTTAAGAGGAAAAGCTTTGAGAATTGTACACTATTATGGGGATTTACTTTGGTATGTATTTTTTTAAGGTGGTTTAGGTAGGCTAAACCCTTTTGTGTTTAATTAATAACAAGATCTTCTCTTATGGAATACATCTATAGGGAGTCAGCCGAGGGCCATTACGTGCCCAATGCGGGTTTTTTTGAGGATGTTGTGTTTGAAGATCCCGTGTCTCATTCAATTGAAGGTGCTGCAGATGGTCTTGATAATCTACAAGATGGCAACAATGAAGTAGAGGAACCAGAAAATGATAATAATTTCGAGCCTAATATTTCAGTAGCATCGGTTTATGAAGATAATGCTGAAGAGATTGTTTTAGATGTCGATTCTTTGAAGGTCACAGATGTTTTACCTGAAGAACAAAGTGATAATCATCCTCTTTCTATGGAGGACGTGGATACCCTTTTGGATAAATGCCTTTTGCAAGCTTTACATACAACAGTTAAAGACAAAGATCTTCCTTTGGCAGGAAGCACCCTTTGGTAAGATTTGATCACCTCTCGCATGTGCATAATCAATGGCATGATTTTACCTTTGGATGCGTCATTTAGTTGTGATAATCTTCTTTTGTTTGATTCATTGTAGGTCAAATCATGTACTACTTTGCCGACCTTCTGGAGTCACTCTCGATATAAAGAAATCATCTTATAAGAAGTTGTCTAAGTGGTTACATGCAAAATCTTCAATTGGACTGGTGTGGCTTCTAACTTTCACGCTGCTTTTTTCTTGAACAGAGGTTGACAATGAATATAGATTTATAGGCTGAATCTCCTAATAAATGCATTATATTGAGAAGAATACATTTGACCGTTTTCTTTTCACTCGATCGGCTGGACTTGGTTCTATATATTTGGTGCGATAGATTGTTGTGACTTGTGACCATAAGAGATGAGAGTTCTTGTCATTTACCATCAAGAACTTTACTTGAATTCAATATTTTGAGTCCTTGCTTATAGTGTGATTTTCTGTGTTTAAATCTGACGAACTACTTCATAGGTGCATTGGTTGAATTGTTTCTCAATAAGATGTTAAATTTCAAAATTCTGTGTTCAATCTTTTGATTAATTTGATTTCTTTTTGATGCTGGGCAAACATTTGACAGATTTCAGTTAAAGAAGACAAATACAAAAAAGAGACAATGCTATTAACGATTAACCGCAATCACACAGACTATTCATCTTTCAGACCAGAGAAGCCACAACAGATTGAAAAAACTGAACAGAGTGCTACTCCTACTGTCAGCGACTCACAGCCCCTCATAAAGCTCGAGGTGGCGGAGATCTACAAACCGAGCATTCATGTCAATGCCATATTCGCTGCAGTGGGAGCCGAAACAGGCAAGCTATATAGTGCAACAGAAGCCAGTGAGATTGTCTTTAAGAACATCGAAGAAGAGAGTTTGGTCAAACCAACTAACAAATCCATGGTAGTTCTGGATGCATTATTATGTGATGCATTATTCAAGGGGGCTATTAAGAAAGGCTCGACCTACCCGACTGAGATTCATAAGAAAGACATGGCCACGTTTATTAGCCGCATGCGGCCCCATCATGTTGTCTCGAGAGGAAATGATTCTGTCGTCCGTAAAGGTACGCTGAAAGCAATTCAGATAATGACATAGCGTCGACAAGGAAACAAGAAGGTGACTAGACTTTCCGGGTTAGAGACGTTTTTGCTTGATGCTGAAGCTTTGGCATCGGAGTTGCAGAAAAAGTTTGCATGCAGTACAACTGTTGCTGAACTCCCCGGTATGGTATTCAATTTCCAGATTGAGAATTAGTATGTTATATAGGAGTAATGCTAGGTTTATCTTTTTAGCCTACTTTTTTTTGTACACGCTGACGTGTCAAACCATAATTAGTATCGTTAATATAATAAATAATTATTTTAAGAGAAAACAAAAAAAACTCGAGTTTCGGATAAATAGGCCGATTTGGGCTTGAGTTTTAAAAAAATAAAATTTGGGCTCCTCAGACGTCCGATACAGACGATCTGACCCTCCATCAGACTCATCTTGCGTCTGAACCCTTGAATTATTTTTTCCTCAATTGTTTTTTGAAATTTTTATTTTTAATTAATTTTGTTAAGCAAATCTTATCGGAACAACTTGAAATTTTTACTATACATTTACAACAATTAAAGAGATTAATCTAATTTTTTTTAAATTTTTTAGACAATTGTACGATTTACTATAATTTTTTAATAGATAAATAAATAAATTTTGTTAAAATTATGTACGTCAATAAAAATTCTTGAAACTTTTGTCACGAATATACAGAACTGTAATAAAATACTCTCAATTTTTTTTTTAGTTTTTACTCTTATTTTAATTATAATACATTCACGAGTCGCAAGTTAGCATGTATGATAAAAAAAATAAATCTAGTATTATAATAAAAAGAAGTTGAGTTATTTGATCGCTTGGTTATGTGCTGCACAGGCAAGAAAGGGCACGAAATTGTGGTTCAAGGTGGCGTAATCGACGATTTGGCGAAACATTTGGTTGAACAGTTTGGAATACCGAATAAACACATCGAGGTTCTTGATAAGACCAAGAGATGGAGAGTTTTCTAGGTTGTTCGGAGAAGAAAGCTGTGTTTTTGTTTGTGGATTGATTATGCGTTCGAGGGAAACTTTGTTTTTGTGTTGTTCTGATGAGTTATGGTTCCTAGTTACGAGCATTATATTGATCTTCATACTCTAATCTCAGAAAGTAACGAATATGTGTCGTGAAATTGGATCGTAGTTTTGGAATTCTCTGGCCAGCCATTTTCGTTGTTATCCTATTCCTGTGCTAGAAGAGATGAGAAAGGAACAGGGGTTCTTCCGTTAATTAACATTAATTTTTTTGTATTAATGTTTAATTAGGATTATATAAAATTGAAGGGGGAGGGGAGGACTTGGAGGTTGAAACCAAGATTCAAATCGAGCGTAGAGAGAGAGAGAGAGAGATTTCAGGACGCAGGAGAGAGAGGAGTGTGGCGAGCGTTATTTGGCTCCTCGTTTTCTTACTTTCCCTATCATCGTTGATTTGAAGTTTCGTGGAGATCTATTTCTGCAAATTTCCTTCTCCTTCTAGTCCCTTGGCCTAGGGTTTTCGTGCGATCGATTTTTTCTGCTTGATCTGATTTTTCTCCTTCTACTTCCTCTCCTTTTTTCTTGGACTTGTCTGAGGGTAAGATCGTCGATTCTTAGCGCGATTTTCATGGATTCTGTGGATGCGATCGAGGAGCTATCTCAGCTCGCTGAGTCTATGAGGCAAGCTGCCGCTTTGCTTGCTGACGAGGATATTGATGAGAATTCCACTTCTGGTGGTTCCTCTCGCAGGTCTTCCACTTTCCTCAACGTTGTTGCTCTCGGAAATGTTGTAAGTCCATCATTTCCTTTTGGTTTCACCTTTATGCAATTTTGAGTTTGATTTGTCGACTTTTATTCCGTTTTTATTTTTCTATTTCATTACATCTAGATTTTATTTCGATTTCTTCTTTGTGCTTCAAATATTGTTTGCTGTTCGGATCTCAAAAAATGTCATCAAGTTTGTATGCGTTGGAAGTGGAATGAGCAATAGCCTGAATGTCAGAGCTGTCTCAACATGCTTACGGATTTGCAAGAGTGAAATAACGATTTTTCATCTCCCAGATTTTTGAACTACTGAATTTTATATTCAACATTTCTTATCATGAGTCTTCAGCTACTCTACTTCTAATTTTGTTGAAAATTATGCATTTGCCGAAATCTTCTTGGAGAACAATTGGATCCATCTAGTAACTAGCAAGATGAATAGAACTAAATTCGTCTTGTGACTAATAAGATAAGATTAATTTAATTACTTTGAACGGCTGTTGGCCCAAAGTAATGCACAAGTGTATTATTCTGAGATGTAAATTCATGGTGATACGTATTATAAATACAAATCGAGAAACCTAAGAAAATTGACAAGAACAAAAAATGGAGTGTGGTAGTAAATTACGAGAGATTACAAGGAAGACAATGTAATTTTTTTGTTGGTAAGTTATGAGAGATTTACAAGGAAGACGTTTAAATTTATTCTATGCAGATAAGTTTTGATATTATTTATTTTACTTCATGCCATGAGGATGATGAAACTGCAACTGCAATATTTTAATCTTATGTTTGAAAATGTTTCATGTGATTCTAAACACCTCTCTACAATTCCACCGGTAATCTAAATCGAATTTAAGTTTCCATTTTATTATATTTTGTCTCGATCTCAATTGTTTTCTAGAATCCTGATTTTTTACTAATTCTCTGACCAGGGTGCTGGTAAATCTGCTGTTTTGAATAGTTTGATTGGACACCCTGTTTTGGTATGTGGATTTAAACTAAAGTTGCAGCATTACTTTTATATGTACTATTAATAATTTGTTCCTTTTTGTATCTAGCCAACTGGTGAAAATGGTGCTACCCGGGCTCCCATAAGCATTGATTTACAGAGAGATGGCTCTTTGAGTAGCAAATCAATTATTTTGCAGATTGACAATAAATCACAGCAAGTTTCTGCCAGTAATCAATGTTCTTATGGCTATTGTTATTCTTACTTTCCACTGCTCCAACTATTTATGAACATAAATAAGCTTTATTATACAAATGTATCGGAATTGTGTACTCAACTTTATCTTATAGTTGTATTTTCTTATATACCCTCTGGAATGCACTCTTTCACGTTGGTTTAGAAGCTTTAACTTTATCGTTGTGTCCTGTAGGTGCTTTACGGCATTCTCTTCAAGACAGATTGAGCAAAGGTGTTTCTGGAAAGAGTCTGGATGAAATATATTTAAAGCTTCGCACCAATACAGGTTGCATTACAAGCCTATCATAAAATTTTTT
Source organism: Begonia fuchsioides (assembly GCA_003255005.1). Taxonomy (NCBI): domain Eukaryota; kingdom Viridiplantae; phylum Streptophyta; class Magnoliopsida; order Cucurbitales; family Begoniaceae; genus Begonia; species Begonia fuchsioides. The sequence goes on along the minus strand of QAOC01052973.1, from coordinate 38,092 downwards.
TTATGTGAATAATTGAAGTATTGAGATTTCTTCATCAAGAACAGTAATACTGGTCTAAATCTTGTGGGGCATTGGTGAGATTTAGTCAAACGTAATTGTGAAGTCAATTCCTCAAGTACCTTTTCTTTTGCCAGCCCTTTCCATTTAAATTTGACCTATTTTTTTTCAAAACATAATGTGAACTAGATCAATGCATTTGATTTTCTCAAGTATTCAAAATCAGATGACTTTTTTTAACTTAATAGAATTCACAAATTGTTTAAACAAAAATTGATCATTGGTTGTTGCTATTAATTTTGTTCGGTGATGAATAAAGCAGTTCCCAATGATTGAGTTGAGTCCAATCTATATTTGCTGGTCCAATCTTGATTTCCTCCGCAGAGGCATTTATCAGAGTTGTCTTTGTTTGTGGAATTTTTAATTTGAAGTGGTGTCATCATTATTGCTATTGGAAAGTTGGTTTGATTTCTATTACTTATTTTCCTGCAATATATTTCTTTTTCAGCGCCAACCCTGAAATTGATTGATTTACCTGGGCTTGATCAAAGGATAATAGATGATTCTTTGGTAAGTATTTAGTTTAGTGCTGGAACATAAGTTTATTTAAGGAACCCTCATAGAATGTTTACATGATATATATCCTGTTAGAGAAATAGTATATTTATAGGTTGAATTGGCTCTAATTTGGAATTTGGATATTTTATCGTGGTCCTCACACAGGTCAGTGACTATGCTCAACACAATGATGCCATTTTACTAGTTATAGTACCTGCAGCTCAAGCTCCTGAGATTGCTTCATCTCGAGCTCTCAGGGCTGCAAAGGAATATGATGCAGAAGGTGAATTGCTGTTGACAGTTTGAATCAAATATAGACCATAGGAGATAACATGTTAATAAGTCTGTTTTATAACTCTTGTTTTTTAGTTACCTTTTTGTGCTGAGATTCATGGTTTCAGTGAATAAAGCATTTATCTTCATTTTTCATATTTATATTTATCTCCACATCTCTATATTTTTCGCCATTTTGAGAATTCATGCGTTTTTTTCTTTTCATTTATTCAACCTGATTTCTTTTATATTTTTTGTAATTACCAACAAAACAGTCTGAGCGCCATAATCTTGATTTTAGGATTGAATTTATTGTTTATACCTTTTCACCTGCTCTCATGAACCTTACTCTTTGATGTGTATCATTCTTTCTTCATTTGTCCCTGAATGACTAAATGGAAATAGTATTTAACTATAGGTACTAGAACAATTGGAATAATCAGCAAAATAGATCAAGCTGCTTCAGATTCAAAATCACTCGCTGCAGTTCAGGCTATCCTTTTGAATAAAGGCCCACCACGCACGTCAGACATCCCATGGGTTGCTTTGATCGGTCAATCAGTTTCCATTGCTTCTGCGCAGTCTGGGTCTGTAGGCTCTGAGAGTTCCTTAGAAACTGCTTGGAAGGCAGAAGCAGAGAGTCTCAAGTCCATATTAACTGGAGCACCACATAATAAGTTAGGTAGAATAGCATTGGTGGATGCTCTGGCTCAACAAATACGAAATCGTATGAAAGTGCGCGTTCCAAACCTTCTCTCTGGGTAATGTTTGAGATACCAGTTGGTTTTGTCCGTTATATTTCTCTATGCAAGTTCGTTTATTAAGATAGTAAATATTCTTATCATTTATGTTTTTATTTATGGTAGATTGCAAGGTAAGTCTCAAATAGTTAAAGATGAGCTAGTAAGGCTTGGTGAACAAATGGTACACGGTTCTGAGGGGACTAGGGCCTTAGCTTTGGAACTTTGCCGTGAATTTGAGGATAAGTTTCTGCAACATATTGCGACTGGTGAGGTGAGTATGTTTCTTCTATCCTATTCTGTCAGTCTTAGAAAGATATAATTGAGTTGTATGTAGGATTGTGTATAAAGACAGCCTCTAGTTCATAACCACTTTGGTTTTCAGGGTGCCGGCTGGAAAATTGTCGCTAGCTTTGAGGGAAATTTTCCGAATAGAATTAAACAGCTTCCTTTGGATAGACACTTTGACATTAACAACGTGAAACGGGTATGTTTCCTGTATTATGCTTCTTTCTTATTTGCTGTAGCATAATTTTGTGTCATTCCAACTATTCTTTTAGCTATTTAATTGTTCTTTCTCCTGGGAAATATTTGTGATAGATTGTCCTAGAAGCTGATGGTTATCAACCATACCTCATATCCCCTGAAAAAGGTTTGAGATCTTTGATAAAAGGTGTTTTGGAGCTTGCCAAAGAACCATCACGTCTTTGTGTTGATGAGGTAACACTGCCTTAGCCTTTATCATAATTGTATGAAGTTTATTTCTTTCATCTCTGGGTTGTATTTCCAAACTCTATCTTTCTTGGGGCTTCTGTCGATTGCTCTAATCTATACCTAAGGGATTCCATGAATGCCATTCTTAATGATTCTCAACTTATGGATCTTTTTTAGTAATTTGTTCTCTTTTCCTAGGTTCAGGAGAAAGTAATTGGATAATGTCACCCTTTTTGGCATCACGATTTCCATTGCAGTCACAATTCCTTTTCTTGGGTTTCTTTTTCAATTGCCATTTTAATAATGCTCCATCTTAGGGTTTTTGCGCTTGTTACCATTGTTTAAATATTTTAATGGTTTTATTGTTTTTATAAAAGAAATGTTTTCTTGCTCTTTAATAGGGTTCGCTAGGTCAGTATGCTAATTATAATTTATTTTGGCAAAAAATAGGTGCACCGGGTCCTGGTCGATATAGTAGCTGCCTCTGCAAGTTCTACGCCGGGTCTTGGGAGATATCCTCCTTTTAAAAGAGAGGTAACATGCTTTTGGTGTTAATAACTGCATATTTTATTTTGATATTTGTTCCTTTTTTCACGCAATATTTCTCTTTGCATGATTAATCAGTAATTGAATGGTGATTATCTTTTACAAGGTTGTGGCCATTGCAAGTGCCGCATTAGACAGTTTTAAAACTGAAGCAAAGAAGATGGTGGTTGCATTAGTGGATATGGAGCGAGCTTTTGTGCCCCCTCAGCATTTTATTCGTTTGGTACAAAGGAGGTGTTGCCTTATCTGGCTTTTCTATTTTCTTAAATATAATGACAATGGTTTAGGGTGCAACATTGTTCTCATGTGAATTTTAGAATATGGGTAATATTATTCATCTTTCATAGGAATGAAACAATAAAATTATCAAATATTACTACGTATGATGATCATTAGCCGATACTAATTGCAAAGTTTTATCTGTCATCATCTAGAAACATTGACCAGGCGATTTGTGGACTTACCATTTTTTTATACATCTAACAAGCTATCTTCGAACTAAAGTTGTTTGAATTTACTCCCTTTATTTAGAATGGAGAGACAAAGGCGAGAGGAGGAAATGAAACGATCTTCAAAAAAAGGTCCCGATGCTGAACAGGGGATAATGAAAAGAGTGAGTCTGAATGGAACTTCTGCAAGTTGTATTATAACACATTTTTTCCATGTTGTATTCTAATTTCCTTTATCCTTTAACTAGGCAAGTAGTCCTCAAACTGACGGTCAACAACCTGGTGGGAGCTTGAAATCAATGAAAGATAAATCTGGAAAGGAAGAGAAGGATGCACCTGAAAGTTCTGGTTTAAAGACCGCAGGTCCTGAAGGAGAAATAACGGCAGGTGTATTGAAAAAGATTATTCAACAAGTTACCATAATATTTTACTAGAAGTTTTATTGAGTATTTGATACTGATTTTGTTTCAAAATAAATAGTCTATGCTCCAGTTTCAATGTGATTGAGTTAGTCTGGTTAATTTAGTTCAGTTGTCATCTTATCTGGAGTAATTAAATGATCTTAGTATATTATTATTTTTGATGTTTTGTAATCGAATGCCATATTTTCATTTCTGGTCATCAAAATCAGTTTCTGTCTCACTTGTTGACAATTTATGATTTTTAATTTTATTTTCTATTGTTTTCATGATATAGCTTTTCAAAATGCCTTTGGGGCTTGTAATATTATTATTATTTTTAATATTTTACCTTCCATAGGTTATCTATTGAAGAAGAGTGCAAAAACTAATGGTTGGAGCCGCCGCTGGTTTGTCTTGAATGAAAAAACTGGAAAGGTTTGTTTGATTTTGATACAATATATATTGTTATAGGTCTTATGCAATGGGGCAATTCTGACGTCTGTTTCATATAGGAAAAAGCTTCCGCATATTATCTACTCAATTGCATTTTATGTTCAATTTGTATAGAACATGCTGTCTGCATGTGTATTATGTTGCCTAACTTCGACTTTATGCATAATTGTCTTAAAAGGTGTTAAGAGTTTGATGTATTGCTTCTGAGGCTGTTATTTGTGGAGTCTATATAAATGTCTAATGTCACTATACCTCTGGTTGCCAGGCTACTTCAACTATCTTCGGTTTATAAAGAATCAGTTTGATAATATTATTACTTCCGTGTTGATCCCTGAATTGTATAGTTGCATAATTCTACTAGTATGTGTAAATTATATATCATTAAGCTGTGATGGTTGTCTTATGTTTATGTTTTTCCCAGCTTGGTTACACTAAAAAAGAAGAGGAGAGACATTTTCGTGGGGTCATCACTCTAGAGGTACGAGGAAATGCTATTTTTTGGGATTAAAAACTTTCTGCCTTTTTCAATTGAGGATATAAAACGGAAAATTTGTCATAAGAATTTAGTAGGAACTGGATAACGTGTTTCTTTATGGCTAGAATCAAACAAAACACCAAAAAAATTTTAACTTGAGAACAAATAAAAATTATGTTATTCTCTTTAAACCTAAAAGGAAAATAAAAGTATAAAGTTGGTTTGAGTGTGAAATGATTAATGAAGCATATATTCCTAAATGCTTGATGGGTTTTCCGAACTTTTTGGTTATTTTATTTTGAAGGACATAGTTTTGCAGTAATTTGTAACTTTCTTATTTCTCTTTATCTTGGAAGTATTTTTTGTTACGACCCTATTTATTCCCGCACTTCACTCGGGCTCTTTCCTGGTTAGCCCATTTTCTCGGTCAGAATCTTCGGGTGGAATTGTAACAGAGAGCGGTAGACCCCTCCGCTCGGCAACAAAATTCGGTTCTCAATAATTTCACCATGGAGAGATTCGAACTTTGCACCTGTACCCTAAGGGTACAAGTCCTAACAAAATTATTGGGGACCGAATCCTGTTGCCGAGCGGGAGGTACCGCTCTCTGTTACGATTTCTCCCGGCCTTAGAGTTTTGACCGGGGAAAGGGGCTGACCGGGAAAGAACCGAGTGAAGTGCGGGAGTAGGAAATGGTCGTAACATTTCTTATATTCTATTTGTGCTTATTTTTTTTCTATAATATCTTTCCTTCTTACATCCAAAGAAGATATATACGAGTCATCAATTTTAAGAATGCATATACTTAACGCCGGCCTTAATAATATTTTTTGTTGATAGAATTTTTAGATATTTTTCAACACGTATTTTCTTATATAACTATAGTTAAGAACTTATGGAGAGTGTTTATTTTCTTCGAGGCAACATATTAAGCCTAAGAACTCAAGATCTCATTTGAGAGGTGCTTTCTTTAAACATTGGGTTGGTCACTTTTTGAAAACTTCAGGAATGTGCGATAGAAGAAGGATTAGATGAAGAGGAGCCTCCTCCATCAAAGAGTTCAAAGGATAAAAAAACCAGTGCTAATGGACCCTCAGGGAAAACGCCAAATCTGGTCTTCAAGATTACCAGCAAAGTTCCATACAAAACTGTTTTGAAAGGTTGGCAATTTTTTCTGCTTTGTTCTGGATGATTTCTGATGCTTTTTTATTTTTGGTAATCTTATACGGATGCAATCTTTATTCTTTCCTTTATTTTCCAGCGCATAGTGCTGTTTTCCTGAAGGCTGAGAGCATGACCGATAAGGTTGAATGGATAAATAAGCTAAGCAATGTTATACAACCCTCAAAAGGAGGTCAAACTAGAGGTCCATCTGAAGGTGGTATTTCAATGCGGCAAAGTCTTTCTGACGGTTCTCTGGTATGTCTTTGAAAATAGCTGTTGTTTAGATTCTGATGTTCACAAAATCTTGTGCCATGTTATTGTTTTTTTGCAACAAACTACAACTTCTTAGAGATGTTACTAACAACATGGTGTGTTAACATATACAGTATTTGCTAGGATGCTTTTGTCAAAGTTTTATAAAGAATTACTTCCTCTATTTTTATTATAATTTTAACACTATGATTCTGATGAGACACTTGTAACATTTTATATTTTTTTTTAAGGATTCGATGCTCAGAAGACCTGCTGATCCCGAAGAAGAACTGCGATGGATGTCTCAAGAAGTGCGGGGTTATGTGGAAGCAGTTTTGAGCAGTTTGGCTGCTAATGTTCCTAAAGTAAGCTTGCGATATGACTTGTTTCTGCTTATTGGTGGTTCCTGTTCAAAGCTTCACTTGTTAATCTATTGATTGACCAGGCAGTTGTTCTCTGCCAAGTGGAGAAAGCCAAGGAAGACATGCTTAATCAGTTGTACAGCTCAATCAGGTTTAACTAATTTATTAGCACAGCGTCTGTTTTTCATATTAGTAAGAGTTGCGCTGTCTGGTAATGCTAGTTGCAACTTTCAGTTAATCGTTTGATTGCCCGGTATGACAACATTGGATTTGAAAATCGATATGAATAGCGATGTTACTCAAATTTATCTTTATCATAAAACCAGTAGAAGATTAAATCATCCACACAAAAGTTGCAAAAAAATAATTTGAAATTAATTTACTCATGCTGTTGTTTGTAAAATTAGTGCTCAAAGCACAGCAAGGATTGACGAGCTACTTCAAGAGGACCAGAATGCAAGGCGTCGAAGGGAGAAATTCCAGAAACAGTCTTCTCTCCTCTCTAAATTGACCCGTCAACTTAGCATTCACGACAACCGAGCTGCTGCCGCCGCCTCCAGCTGGTCAGACGGCAGTGAAGCAGGTAAGTCGCATGCATTTAAGTCAACTAAATGCATTCGTGATTACCCAAGTGTTATCACAATTTTCTAAGAGTTCGCTGCATTTAAAAACTCGAGTAAACTATATGCATATTTTTAAAAAGCCACTTTTGATTGGTTGTTGAAATTTGCTTGTATTTGATGTTTCAATTAAGACAAATAGTAGGTTACTCTGGAAGGTGCGATGATTTCGGTTATCCCTTTTTTTAGCTAAGGCTGTGTCTGATATGAATGCAATATTCGCAGAAAGCAGTCCAAGAACTAGTAATCCCCCAGCTGGCAACGATTGGAGATCTGCATTTGATGCGGCCGCCAATGGCCCCACCGACCACCTGAGGTCTTCGTCCAATGGTCACAGCCGGCACTCCAGCGATCCAGCACAAAATGGCGAGGCCAACTCGGGGACAAATTCTGGCAGCCGCCGAACTCCCATTCGACTGCCGCCCGCTCCACCACCGGCCGGCTCCAAATACTTTTAGTTTGCCTGGTATTACTCCCGTGATTCTTGTTTCTTCGATTTTTGGTGCGCGGTTCTGCTCTCTCGAGACCCACACCGGTTTCTCAAATGTGATATTCCATCCAGAATCATCAGTTGAGAGGGAGAGGATTTGATTTGTGTAAATAGAAGATTCTCTCGGGCTTTTGTTGTCTGTCCTATTTGATTTGAATGATCGTTTTATTATACGAAATCATGACTATATTTTGTTTACTATATTTAAAAACAAGTATCATTTTTGGACGTCATAGATGTTCTTTTCAAATTACCCGATTGAATCCTCTGCTTATTTCATGATTACTCGCATGGACAATTCGACCATGGTTCGTTTGTTGATCTAATACTTACGTGTCATTCGTTTTTTTTAGTGCACGAAAATTCAAACTTTGTTATGATCATTGTACAGTCGACCTTTTTTGATCCGATACTTTCGTACCTCAACCATCTTCTCGACTTCCAATCAGTAGGAAATTTTGGTATCGTAACGCCTGCGTAAATGGTGTGTGAAAAAGGTTTCTGCATTCTCCTTCTGTAGATGATCCAGCTTTGAAGCCACTTGAAACTCCAATGTGCTGCCTGCTTTAATCGTTTCCAAGACCAAAGTTTTATCTACTATATCTTTTGTCGAATTCCTTGAATATGCTGCCATATTTGATGTTCGATTCTTCAAGATAACGCTCCAACCCAGTAGATTTACCTCCAATGATCGAACTTTTTGCTGAGTTTTTGCAATATTTACCTCCAAAACCAGTGCAATCCGTAGATATGCTGCCTGCTTTGAATGTACATCAGTAGATTTACATTCAGAAGTCGGAACCACGTAGACGAAACACAAACATGAAGACAGACTGTAAGAAGATTTTAACGTATTTTCCGACTATGGTCATTCAAGTCAAAACTTTTATCCTAAATACACTGATTTTTATCTTTTTGGCGGCACCCCTTTTCGATCCTAGATCTTGAACAGCGAGGGTAGCGCTCAAGTTTGTCTTTTGATTTCTTCAGGCAGTACGAGGCGAAGTTTTTGAGCCTTTAGTTCATCACCATAGAGTGATTTCGACTGAACTAATTCAGCGCCAGTTCCTCCTGATGTAGTTTATCAGCCTAACTAAGCGTCGATTCACGCTTAAAGGGCTACGAATCCGGCCAGAGAGTTTTGAGTTATTGAATGTCAGATGCTGAGATTCTAGTGACTACATCAGTTCAAGGAAGCCTGATTTTTATAAGCTTTGATCCAATCCAACAACTGAGATAGAAGATTTGTTGTTTCCATTGTTGTACCTTTTTCTCGGAGGCTTTGATCGTCCACAGATGTTTTACAGACAGGTAAATTCATGGGAGGAGAGAGAATATATCCATGAAGCAAAGAAAGTTATGGGTTGGTCCAACAATGGCGGATTTTCATCGTTCTGGTTTGGACCTCTTAGTGTTAGGCTTTATCTGGCGTTGACTCTGCCTTGCCGTTGAAGATCGTCGAAGAACCACTGGAGTGTTTACCAGTTAATTCCGATAACGACATTATATTTGACTCTCGACCAGAAACAAATAAAAGAATTCAGACAACATGGATTCCTTTCCAAATACCCTCGATCAAACGACGATAACGATGGATGAACACGAGTTCAGCCGTCGGTCTCGTCTATTCTCCTCTTCCTGACTAGTAATTCATCGTCAATCGTTGCCTAAATTCGAATTTCCGCTGTAAAATATTCACGAAAATTAAACTGAAAAGCAAAATCAAACTGCAGAAAATGGTAGTCGTGTTCTTATCGACAAGTAATCTTCGTTCTTGATTCTGGACTTTAAAAAAAATGGAAATCGGGATTGTAGTGCTATAATCGGAAACTAGAACAAGTTCTTGATTCCTTAAAATCAGTAATTTCATATCTCAGAACCAGGAAAAAAAGACAAGCAAATATAAATGTCAATACTTGCATCATACACATCATATTATGCGAAACGTAACGCCAATTTCTTCACAGAATAACAGGAAGAGAGCACGGGCAACCCGAACATGAACACAAACTACTACTATCCTTGCTATGAAGATTTAGTAGGAGAAGAATATGAAAATCTTCATCTCATACTCATTGCAGGCCACTGGTGAATCCCGGCTCCAGCTGCAGGCAGTGATGGTCGCACCATCGGAACCCGTCTCACCACCGAGAAGGCCTCGTTCAGACGGGCAGCACGGCTCGTAAATTGCGACACTTTCTGCATATGTTCGAGAAAGAAAAAAACAAAGATGCCCGTCGATTAGATTTCATCAATTCGGAACTCTTTCGAGAAACTCATAGTGCAGCATAAACAAGTCAACTAAATTATTCATGCTCTGTAACCAATCACCATTGCTCTTCTTAGACGATCTACAACCAAGATAATGTAAAAATCGAACATGTTTCGAGCAATTACTGCATCCATCAGAGAGAAGAACGAAGATTCAGCTACCCAGATTTCACAGATTCACAGATTTCATCAAGCTATTCACTAAAGAAGCATAATTTAAGAAAAATAGGCAACCATTTAAGCTCAAGAGCAAGCCAAAAGAAAGCTCGATGATTCAACTACCAAGAACAACACAGAAAAAAGACACAAAAAAGCATCAAACGATGTCTGTTTTTGGGTTTCAAAGATTGAAAACAATGTCAAAAGGGTACAAACCTTATCATCAACAGTAACATTCAGCTTCAAGCTCTGAGATTTCCTCTTCAATTTGTGTAGCCTTCTTCCCAGAATTACGACCCCCATCATCACAGCAGCTGCCATGGAGAATGACCAAACAGGGCTAGCCCTAAAAGCACAGTATTTGAGCACCTCAAATGGAACTTTCCACCACACTATCTTCTTCTTCTCCTCGTCCACGCCTGGTTTTTCACCTGCTTTTGCTTCTTCTTCGCCGGAAACGTTCACTTTCTCGCCTGAACGTTCAGTTCCTCCGGCGCCAGTGTTCATGTCGTTTACACCAACTAAGTCATCTAACTCCGTCTCAGGTTTCTTTCCAAGATCCCCAAATTTCACCGACAACAGTTCGCCTCCGTCAAGCTCCTCCATCTGGGTTTTAATCATTTCTGAAAACTCCAGTTCATCTTTTGAATCAACGGCGCTGAATTTACCCTCCAGAGAATCCAACTTGTACGCAATCTCACCATCGCCGGTCAGTTCTCCGACTACCTCGCCTTTACGAAACTCGACTACTTTTCGCTCTTCCGACCGATCGCTGCCGGAATCAGACCAGAACTCCGGTGAATTCTTCACAACATATCTGTTATCCAATCCAGGATCGATCCAACTCGGATTGTCCGACTCAACAGAACCGTCCTCGCTCAAATCAAACTCCCCTCCTGTTCTCAAGTAGCTTCCTCGATTATCGAGAGAGAAATAATTAGCCCTGATTATCCCCTCAGAATCAGAATCGCCCCCAATTTCCTTGAAACTTTCAGAATTCTCAATCAAGGACACCGACGTTTGAGTCTGAGGGGCGGCGTCCGAGCAGGGGAGCACCTCCCAGTCCAGAAACTCGCCTCCTGCGTCTCCTTCCATGGCATTCAATTCTGGGATTAAAGAAAAAAAATCCTGAAAAGGGCAAAACAAAATCGAAATGAATAAGCCAGAGATTGAGCAAGATACCGACAAGAGAAACGGCGTTTCAAAAACAATTGGTAACGTAAGCCACAGATGGTGGCTTTGGTGACGAACCTACGTCTAGAACCCAATCCAAATTCCAAACCAAACCCAACACCCTACCTCTCTCTCTCTCTCTCTAACCTTTATTCCTCTGAAACCTCAGTTTTGCGGTTTTTGATCGACGCCCATGATTCCTGCTTCTGCTCTACAGAATTCCACGTCCTGATGAGCACAATCGTGTCGGTCGGATATCAAAACAAAAGCAGTTGACTTTGGAAATCCAAGCGAGTGATAAGCAGACACGTCAGTAGAAAAAAAGGAGCTCAGAAGGAGTGAAATGGAAATGGGTGTGGAATAGAATAATGATATTTATCATCAAAATCATATCCTTCTGGTCAGCAGAGCAAGGATGAAGACAACCCTCTCAAATCCAACCTTTAGAGAGAGAGAGGTAGAGAGAGAAGACAAGTTGCAGAGATGAATGTGAAAGACAACTAAGAAAAAGATGACGAAGATGGTGACAAGCTAAAGCTAAGGGGTGAGCTAACAGATTAGGACCATGGAACTGAATTCAATTAGTCTGATTTTGATTGGTCCGTCAGAATCAAAGTCAATTTTTATCAATCATTCACAATGTTTTAGAATTATCAATAAATATTTTTTAATATTTTATTTTCACTTTTATTCTATTCTTATTATATGTTTAATGCATTGAATTATTTTATTTTGTAACTATTCAAACATAATATTAAATTAACTATGGACATTATAATTAAAAAAACAAACAATTACAAATGAAGTTCTAAGACTAATAAAACTATTATTATTTTTAAATATTTAACGAAAAGACCCGGACTTGACCATAACCAGAACCAAATATATGATCCGATCCTGATATTTTACTGGTCCGACCGAGGTACTAAAAAGTTGGAACCAAAAGTTATGATCCGGTCTTAAATTCTCAGAAGAACAGGTCTTACTCGAAATATATAGAAATCTCAACAAATGTCATTTCTTTACATTTTTCATCAACCAGATGCATATTTAATCACCAATTCATTCCAAATTCACTCTAAAGATGCCGAAGAATGTTTCTAGGCTGATTGCATTAGAGAGTACCTGGTCGAAATCCGGACATTTTTAATTTATTCAGTCAGCAGCCAATCAAAATCCTCCGTTGGATTCAATATCGGAGAATTGTACTTTAAAAGAGTTCAACGGTCCAATCAAAATCCGGTCTGCATTAATTTTACCGTAGGAGATTTGAACCATGAAACTCTATCTCACCAGAAGAGGTCTTTTAACCGAGCGACACCCGGTGACTAGCAACTAAATTCTTGTCCATCTTTGATTTTTCTGTGAAATTCATGAAAAAAAAATCTAAAGTTGGTGTCAGCCGTTAATACCTCATTATAATCATGAGTAATTATTAATAATAAAGATTAATGAAAAAATGACAAATACAGAGCCAGAGTGTAAGATTATATAATCTAGACTTATCAAAACAATATGCTTAAATTACAGAAAGTTTTTCCCTGAGTAAATTACACATCTTGATGATCAAAAAGACTGTCTGAGAAGGCAGAATCACCCTACCAAAATGGCTAACTCAAGGAATGAAGGCAGATTCTACAACCTGATTGCCGAACGAATTGACTTCGATCTCTTACGATGGAGCGCCGAGATACGATGCTAGCCTCAATATGTCGCTGAATATTCCACCTGCCGTGACTTGGGCCCCAGCACCTGGTCCTCGAACGATCAGAGGCTGCTCCTTGTATCTATGCGTTGTGAAGGCAATGATGTTGTCTGACCCAGAAAGCTGCGCAAATGGATGATCTTTCTTGTATCTTCGAAGCTCCACTACGCCCTTTTTATTAACCACATCCACCACTCCAACATATCTCAAAACCTTAAAACAACAAAAAAAGTTGGCCATCTATGATATTAAAGCTGCAAACCCAGGCAGATATGATCAAGAAAAATATTTCGCGTCTAAATTTGTGTTGAAGCTTGAATGGCGGGGGTGCATCATATGTGTTTGAGTTTTCTGAGCATTGCATTACTTAAACCTGATTCTATGTTTTACTTCTATAAATTTAAGTGATAACTTCACAATCAACTGGTTTCCAATCTAATATTCAAACTAGCTGTATAGAATAACGAAGCTTACATCCCCAGCTTTCTCTGCTTCTAATCGCTTGGTTGTCAAGTCATGATCAAATTGTGGCAACTTTTGCATGTATTCATCAGCAGACTTGCTGGCCTGCACCAATCATTGGAAAATCGTTATAACTGAAATAAGTGGCAATGCCTAATTGAAAAAAAAAAAATTGTTCTTACTCGTAGCGGCTCCGGCACAAGGCTTTCCACAGGGATATCAGAAAGTTCTAACTTCAAGCCAGATTCTCTAGCAAGAATTATCACCTGTAATTTAACATCACATAAAGTGATGCTTGGTTTAATTAGTTAAAAGAATTAATAATAAAACGTTAATCTTTTCATTTAATCAATTTTGTTCATCACATAAGCGCAGAGAAAATTAGAAAAATGAACTTGGATTGACGGTGTGTTCCACATATTTGTACCTTTCTAGCAACATCTGTCCCTGATAAATCATCCCTTGGATCTGGCTCAGTATAACCAGCCTCTTTTGCTTCAGCAACCACCTCACTAAAAGCTCGGTCACCAGTGAAATTGTTGAAGATGTAACTCAATGTCCCACTGCAAAAGAAGACCAGAGAAGAAAAGGTCATTGCCTTACTATCTTCTGTCAGCGTAAAAGAAAATATGCAAACTGCTACGAATCATTAAATCCCCACAATACCAACTCTCCAGACTTCCCATCATTCCCTATCTCTTAACAAATAATTCATACTTTCACAAAGTGGGCGTGTGAACATTACAAACAGACCTGAAGATGCCTTCAATCCGCAATATTTTGTCCCCTGTTTCAAGAAGCCCTCGTAGAGTACTGATAATAGGAAGACCAGCCCCAACAGTAGCTTCGTAGAAGTAGTGAGTATATGATTGTCTTTGAAGAGCTCTCAACTTCAAATACTGGATGTGAATATCAGAAAAAAAAACTTACAACCACTAGAAGCTGAATATTTCTCACGTAGTTCTATATTAGGCTCATCTTTCTGGATTTTCTTTACATCATAGTTGTGCTTCTTTAGATTTTTATATTGTTTGTTTCAGGACTTGCAAGATTTGATTTTTTTTATCTGTATGTCAAGCCATGTCTGACACGTCAATTAGAAAGCACAAGTGCTTTCCACATAATTACTGTAGAATAAGAGGATTCACCTGATCAAGTGGTCCTGAATTTGCTTTTTTATTTGGGGTGATTATGTGAATTCCTTTTCTCAGCCAATCATGGTAACGGCTTGCCACAATGGCATCAGCTGTACAGTCCACCAAAACAGTATTTGGTATAAAATGATTTTGATGCACATGTTGAACAAATTTTTCGAAATCTGCCTCTTCTCCTTTCTCTGCGTATAGTTCTCTCCATTTAGACAACTCTATTTCCCTAGAATTTTAAATTCAAAACTGAAATGAATATTATGAATATGGCAGCAAAACAACTTGAAGCAAATAAACTTGAGTCTCTGTGGGATAGAAAATATAGAGGGGTAGGCCCGCTGATGCATACAACCAAGACATCATTTTTAGGCAAATGACTTACGAGTCACTCAGAAGCATTTTCTGTGAGCTTGTGATTCCCAGGACGCGTAAATCAATGTTAAATTCTTCCTTGAGTACTGCTGCCTAGAAAAGAAATGAAAATGAACACTGAATATCATAATCCAAAGAGGAATCAAGGCACATAAAACCCCTTAGGTATGTATAATGGCACTTCTATGAATTTTGAAAAAAGTAAAACGAGGAATATATATTGAAAAAAACCAGAGATAAATCAAAAAATTATTTATATATACTTATAGAGAACCAAAGAGTGATAAAGAAAAATCCTAATTCACAAATCAAGAAACTCGTTGATATAAAATCATGAAACTGCAAAGTCTATCATTCCTTTTGCCTTTGGGACACAAGCTTTCATTCAGGCGTTGAGACTACGGACAAAAAGTTAAGAGCTATATACTGTTCCAATCCACAGATTTACTCTCCTCACCACTCTTTATTCACCATCTATCCCAATACACTTAATTTTTATCTTTTTAGCCACTAAATGTTTCAGAGGATAAAAAGGCAAAACATAATTACCAAATAGTCACGTTTATACTATGATGTAAAAGATTTATCTTGATACAGAAAAGCATTCAATAGCAGCAAGCAAGTGACATAATGTGCAAATTAGATGAAAATCAAAATGAAATCTGTTAAAATGTACACCTGATCTTTCAGTTGTTCAAGTAATGTAGCACCAATCAATCCAGGTCCAATAATGCCCATTGCAATTGTGGTTTTGGAAAGATAAAATCTTGAATGGACAGCTCTTAATGCCTTTATGCAATCCTCTCTCTTGACAACTACAGTAATGTTATATTCAGAGCAACCTTGTGCAATAGCACGGACATTTATATTTGCCTGCGTGGCAGTAAGAACTTGTCAAAGATTCCATGAGATAAAAGCAAATAAGCCCTGAGATAAGAATATTGAATAATTAAAAAGATATAACTAAGCACAAAGCAAATTTAATCTGAATTAGAATACTCATACATTAGAAAAAAGTTAAAATGAAAAACTTAAAAGTCAAAAATAAATTTTCTAAAATTCCATTCATAAAATGTAATAATTCTATGACCTTTGCCAGTGCATTAAACAGAGTTGCGCTGACTCCAGGAGTACTCGCCATTTTTTGTCCAACAGCTGCCAAAATACTACAGTTTGTAACAACTGCAACCTGAGACGAACACAATTAATTTTAATCACATGAAGAAAAGACATAAGAGCAAGAAAAGGAGATGGGAATAAAAGTATTCAGTCAAATATACGTAATCAAGATAACCAAGCGAATATCACTAGGATTTTTGAGTATCAATGAGAATTCCAACTCAAAGACGTCATTGGTTTATAATAAAGAACAACATAAGCACCTGAGAAATGCGTCCAGCATCTAAAGCTTGACGAAATCTAGATTGTAATGCTCCAGCAACGGCTTTTACTTCATTTTCAGGCACAGCGAAGCACACAGAATGCTCGCTACTTGCCTGCATTTATCAAATGAATAAGACTAGTACACAAATGCAGGCAGAAAGGAAAAATGATGGTGAAAGGACCTGGGAAATCATGATAACATTAGCTCCCACATCTTTTACAGCACCAAAAATTGTACTAGCTGTGCCAGGAACTCCCGCCATCCCAGTTCTGGGAATGAGGAGAAAATGTTTGATGAATACAATGAATGAGCATTGCAAGGGAATAAATATGCAATGATAATCCCTACAATCTGCAGCTCACCCTTCAACATTTATAAGAGCCAGGTTGTCGATAGTGGCAAATCCTTTGACAAATGATTCCAAACTTTGACCATCCGCATCTTCATCGACAGGTTGACGGCAAATTTTTGTACCAGGAGCAGAAAGATTAAAAATATTCCTTATTATTATTGGAATATCATACCTCATGACTGGAATGATGGTACGGGGATGTAAAACATTTGCACCAAAATATGACTACAAAAGTTGAAGTGTGAATTAGACAAAAAATAAGAAACAAAAAATCTGGAAAGCATTCATAAACATTAAAAATCACCATTTCCCAGGCCTCTTGATAAGATAGAGTCTTCAAAACAACCGCCTCGCTAACTGCATTAAATTCAAAGTAAAATCCTTCATCCCCGATTATGAGCATCAAACTACATTATAAATTTTCCAACCATGCAAATGTGAGAAATGCAAACCTTTTCTGGGATCTGCACTATAAACACCATCAACGTCTGTCCAAATCGTGACTCTCTGAGCTCTTAGAAGAGCACCCATTATAGCTGCAGAGAAGTCGCTTCCATCTCTTTTTAAAGTAGTAGGAATACCTTGAGGTGTGCTGGCAATAAAACCAGTTGCAACAATCGTCTTGCATGGAGTTCGAGAGTACCAAACATCAAGTCTTTTTTCAGACTCTAAGAGATCTGGATCAACTTGATTAGAACTAGTTGGATTTACAATAAGAACTTCTCTCGCATCCATCCATGTGCAGTCTGTTCCATTCTGCAATAAGTCAAAATACAATATTTGTCAAACAAATCTAATATATGGGATTAGATATCAATTTAAAAAAATCAAACAAAGGAAGGACTGAGCATACCTTCCTCACAACAGCTGACAACAGTTGAGCAGACCATAATTCTCCATGGCCCACAACAAAATCTGTAAATGATTCGGTTGCATGACCAGCTGCATAGCACGTCAGGGTGATGTTAAAGCTTCAAATCAGGTTTAAAAATGTCACAAAATTGAATTTTCCTGTGTTGATTGTATCAAGGAATATATACAACATGTTGTGTAGAATGTAGATATAAATGACAAACTAATTCCCATGAAGGAGCAGATAAAGTGCTGTCGTGGTTTTGAAATATATGGATAACTAGAAATGCAATATTCCAAGAAAAAAAGAAGTTTACTAAAATCAAACAAAAGAAAAACATGCAACTTTCCTAATTTTCATCTTGAACACTTATTTTCAATTTTCGATTTTGGATTACTTTCATCCTTATGAGAAACCTATTAAACTGAAAGTAAAGTTCAATCAAAGCAGTGCAAGCATCCTATAATAGAAGCACCGGTCTTCAACATCAAGATACTTGAAGATGATTTTTAACAAATTAGTGAATTTTGTAAATTTGGATAACAAGATGTCACCATATTACCTATGTAAATTGCACGAAGCATAGCCTTAAGATTATTAACATCATGATGCAGCTTTGATAAGAAACTAGCAAATTCATCCCCATCAAGCAGATCATTTGCTGTTTCTTTGTGCTTTTCCAGAACAGCATCCAGTGCAGATATATAAGACTCATTTCGTGATTGAGCCTTGTAGACAAGGTCATACATCATATCAGTCACCTTTGACATAGCAGAGACAACTATCAGCTTCCTTTCTGATTCATCACCCGCGATAACATCAGCAACATTCTTGATTCTTTGTGAGCTACCCACACAAGTTCCACCAAATTTGTGGACAGACCATGAGTCGCCCTTGGGAAGCTGAACTTGTTCTGAAGATTTTTCCAATGAGATGTCTACCAACAAGCACCAAATTGAAATATAGATCAGCAATAATATTCAGCGAGGAAGGCATGTTTGAACCTACAAGGCATAGATGCAAATGAACCTGCAGTGGAAGCAGATGCATATACGGTAGGATTTCTGTTTCTTCCATTCTCAGAATTAGAACACCATCTAAACAGACAAAACCAGATCCGGTACGGTCACGTTAGAAAGGATACATTCATATACAAGTGTGAAAGAGAAACTTTGAGTGATAATTCACTTATCAAAGGCAAAAGACTGGAGCGTGCAAATAAAACTTCATACCTCCGAGGAAAATCCACAATTCTAAAAAATTTAGAGAAAAAAGAAAGTGCATAATTTTCTGTTGATCAATAATTGTGACGAACAAAAAACAGCAACCACACCAACAGAGTCATCTAGTCATCCAACGGTAAAGCTTAGAAAGGCACAAACAATTTTCCTTGACGCTGCCTTGGCTAAGTTTCAGCACACAATGAAAAGAGAATTTCTATGCATTACAAGTAGATTTTTCACAGTTAGAATGATATGTCAAAGAAAATATATTAAATTTTTCAAAGAAATAACTGCGAAGTAGTTCTTATACAGAATTTACAAGCAAACTGATTTCAAAGCCAAACTAGTATCTTAATAAGAAAACTACTAGGATGAGCATGTCTTTGCATAGTGAAACCTAAGATCCCGTAATGAGGAACAGTAGAATGTATTCTTGGCCCAAAGTATGTGATTTAGAGTAAGCACATTAGATAATTAAAATATGAGAGTAAGTAAGAGTATTTTCAATTATAACAGTAAGTAAAGAGTAGTAATAACTGTCCGAAAAAAGTAATTCAATCACTGATACAAATGCTCTTCAATGTCCAAGGTAGACCTCCCTTATCATCTAGACGACGACCAACATCAAAGACCATTGTTGGAGGACTTTTCGTGACAAATAAAATGATCAACGTGATTGCTACCCGTCGATATTTCAACGAATGATAGCTATCCGAAGACGTATATAAACAGATTGTAAATAACTTGGAGGACCCTCCATGCAGCTCAGAAGACAGAATTAGTTAAACATTTCAGGAGAAGAACGAAGATATATTCAGGAGAACTTCCATTTATCAGAACCATAACGGAAAATTAGAAAAATTTGATTGACGATTTGGCTATTCGGTAAAATGAAAGTAAAGGAAAAAAGGCAAAAGAATCAAAAGCTTTGGCTGTTCAGGTCCGGCTTTGTGTATTTTCTCGCTGCCGAAAAAAACGCAGGTTGAAAAAAAAAACGCTTTCAGTTCATTTTCAAGAAATTGACCTGAAATAGATACTCAAAACCGGAGCCATACCCATAGAGAGGAGAACGGAGAGGGAGACTGAATGCGCGGCGTTGAGGATGATAGTACAGCTTTCTCGGCTTCAATATTTGAGAGAATTGGTTCGTCGAGGGTCCACCCGAGGAGTGACAGATCGCCGAAGAGAGTGACACCATTGCAGAGGCACAGAGAGCGAAGGGGAGAGGGAGAGATTTTGGGTTTTAGTGGCGTTGCAGTCTCGTTTCGTTACTGTTTGGCGGCTCCGAAGCTGAAACTGTAGACGATGACGAGGGAGCTAGGCAAATGGAAGTAAAAAAAATGTGTACAGTCATCTAAACCAATGACATGTCGCCACGTGTCATTCCGGGATCTCGTAGCGGCTCTCCATGGAAGGCCGTATTACAGTCCTTAATGGTGTTTCGAACTCTTTCAGCGTTCGCCGGCGGTGGATTTTCTCGGCAAAGGCTCCGGCCATGGCGGCACACGGTCCATTGGGCCCGTCTGGGCCATTTGAGGTCTCTCACAGATGGCCAAACTCCAATTTAGTTTCATTATTCAGGTGTGTGTATTAGCGAAGAAGACGGACGCCATGGGAGTCTCGACCGGAGCAAGGCTTTCCGGGATGCAGAAGCAAGTACTCAGTCTCTACCGAGCTTTTCTTCGAGCGGCAAGATCGAAATCTCCCGACGATCGGAAACACATCGAATCTCTCGTATCCGACGAGTTTCGTCGCAATTCCCTCACCGTAGACCGCAAGAACTTCCTCTACATCGAATACTTGCTTCGCCGAGGAAGGAAACAGCTCGATCAGCTTAAGAGTCGTCAAACTGTCAGATTGGCGTCCTTGCAAATCAGTTCGCCTCCAACAGATGATCCTAAGCGTTGAACTTCATGTATTGATTTGTTACTCTTCGTTTCAGGTACGGATATTTCCGTCTCTGATCATCAGTGTCATTTTCATCTTCTTTATTTCGTATGGCCATGGCGGATGAATTTGCTTCTGACCTCCATCAAAGCAATCGAATAACTTCTTTTCTGATATACATTATCATAATCTTACATGATACAGAAAGCCCTCAAATTACTCCATTCCTCGGAATGGTTCCATTCAAGCAAGCGATCCTTGTAATTCATAAGCTCTCAACATTTTTTCATGATAAACAAGATTGAAGTTCGAAAATACCTACAAAGATTACCATAGCATACAGATTTCCTCTTCCCCTCATTACTTCACCATCTCCTTTGCTTTTCTCGACAAGTTCTTAGCCATTTTGCTGTCAGAGAATGTCAATGGAATCTCCTCTTCAGCAACGTCTCTTCTGTTCGACCAACCCACCGATGAATCGGCTCCATTGGATTCATCGGCAGAGCTCGGTTCTTCAGGTATGTCCTTGTACAAGTGTTTCAATATGAACAATGCAGTGTCATAATCCCTCCAGTAGTTTCTGCATTGAAAGGAAAACCCATTACTTCAAAAATGTCATCTTCCATTTGCTATTCGTATTTATCCGAAGCAGATTATCATATCGGAGCTTACGTATGAGCTCCAATGGCTTGTAGATACGGATGATCGAATGTTTTATCCTGCAAAGTGGATCAAACAAGACCCTTTTGAGAAAAGGTTTCAAAACGATGCTCGAAATTCTAAAAAACGAAATATGCACTTGAAGCATGTGATCGATCCGTCCATCTTCACTTCCCGATAGTCTTTTCATCATCAAAGAACCATAGGACTCCTCTACCTTGTCGTCCGAATTCTCAGCCTCGTCTGAGAAGGTAAACCAAAATGGGCACGATTGAATTAGCGCGGCTATTTAACAAATCCATCAAAAACGACAAAATATAAAAATTATTGCAACCGCGATCAAATCTCGAGTTACCTTCAAGCATATTTGCGTTCTTGGATTGACAAATCGTAAGCACCTTAACCTGTCCAAACAGCATAAAATTACAATCTTTCGGCATAATCAAGGAATAGCAATTCGCGAACCAGAGTTCTATTTTAAGTTAACCGAGCAGAGATCAAGAAAACTAGAGCTCGAATCCACATCAAATCTACATACATAGTGATACTACAACCGACACAGCTTATTGGAAAAGAAGGAGAATCTGAAAAATAAATTTACTAGAAATAGAGGTGACAATCAGATCAGATCGACACGCCAAACCAATAATTTGGGTTGGATTGGATCGGTATTGATTTGAAAAAAAAATAGATATGAAACCCGCGTGCGGTTCTCCAAATTTGTTTGAGTTCATATTCAAAATTTGTGAAAAATAATTAAATTTAATTAATTTGGATTAATAATCGGGAGTTTGAACTTTACGTAATTGAATTTGAACCCAAACCGCAACTGACGCAAAATCTTGTTGGTTTCGTTCATATTGATTATATAAATGCTTTTGAGTTCAGATTCGATATATAAAAACCGACCCACCGGATGATATCAATTGATTCGAGACATCAAACTATGAAACTCGAGAGAACTCACCCTTGCAGTGTGTAGGTGATTCATTATTGCATGAGAACGATCGGCTAAATCTTCGGTAAATTCCTGCACCACAATACGTCCATTTATTAAAAACAAAAAGTGATAACTCGGACACAAAATATAATCCGAAAAGGGTCAACATTCACACCTGAATTCCAATATGCAACCTTCTTCCACCTTTATGATATGGTACGATTACAGGGCGTTTGGTCAGATACGCCTTGCAAACAAGTGGCTCTATTCTGCAGTACAATTAATCAATCAAATAATGCATCACCTTAATCCAGCGAGGAAGAACAGAGAACTAAAGAGACCTATATGCAACAGGATCGAATGGATGAAATATGTTAAACATTTGTCGGCAAGCCGGGATTTCTTCGCTGATGTTTTCTTCCTTCCAATATTCTTTTCCCTCGCCTGTCACGAAGAACATTAGGAGATCAAAATTCAGGAGTAAAGAGCTTGTAAAGTATCTACTGATTTCTCTTAACCAATGATAATTACAAAGAATGAGAAGCAAAGAAGCTTATTGGGGCTGTCTAGCCAATCTCTAATGCTAACAATCTGTCCAATCGAAGTCGATAATGAAGACAATTATTATTTTTATTAATTCTGAAGGAGTTCATCGCACAAGCGATTATAGGTCACTTTTTTGATAAAATGTCAAAAAAATTAAATTAAGACTTTGAACGTCCATTTTTAATATCGGGTTCCACCTGGAAATAAAATGATTGAAAAACTCTTAAACTAAGCTATCTAGCTTAGCAAACATGTTTTAGTGAATAAATCTATACCTATCCCAAGTCGGATATTACGGAGGGAAAGAAAGACACCCAGAGGCGATCCAACAGCAAAGAATGTGTCAACCTGAAATCAGTATACTCAGGTCATGTTTATACAAATTCTACTGAGAATTTTAATGCATCACAATAAATGATTTCTATATCAAAGATAAAAGAAACTATTGTTATACAATGAACAATTGACAAGTCTTCCCTGACCTTGAATTCAAGCTTCGTGTACTTAATATACGGTGTATAACTTTTTGGTTGAACATTTTGCACAGGAAGAGGATTTCTTGATGTAGTAGGTTCCTCAGATGACCCTGTCATTACATCACAATAATCATACAAAGAGAAGACAGAGTTCATATTCCGTGACGAGCCATTCGAATTCGAATGGAATTTGTTGTTTTTACCCAGTTCTCCATTTGTACATCTATCAGCAGTCTGCTGTTCGAATTCTGCGATTTTCTTTTTCAGCTGATCAACCTAAGCCGGTCAAAGTACGATGAAATTACAAAGATGAAGAAAATGACATCACAAACAAGTAAACAACATTTATTTGGTTTTGAAAGTTCCAACCTCTTCTTTCAAAGATCTGATTAGTTCATCTTTATCACATTCATTGCTACATTCTTGTTCAGCCATTATCCCTGATTGTGTCACCGAAAATCCACAATTCAAGTCCAAGCCTGTTCTTATTTAGAAGCATATCACTAGATATATAAAGCAATCTTTGTTGACACTACCTTCATCATCATTGCTGATTCTACAAGCATTTTCATCAAAATCACCTCCCAAATGTCCTTCCTCACTTGTGCCAAAACTTCGATCTCCCCCAACTGATTTGGCTTCAATAGCAAGAGTACTTTCCTCTATTTCATAAGCTGGAGATACATTTTCAGAAACTGAATTATTCGAAGATTCAGATGTAGAAGCTTGGTCCTTCATATCCGTGGGTGGCCCTTTGGTCCTTGATTTTTCTCTATACATCCAGTCCATTGGAAAAGGAGATGAAAGATTCACTTGATGGCAGAGGATATCGTACGAAAGCACACTTCCCAAAGAATGACCATATACAGAAACCTAAAAATTGAGATGGGACTCAGTAAAAATTTGATTTTTTGTCAAACCTGAAGGAGAGTGTATACTTTGTAATATACTTGCCTTCCCATCATAGCCAGGATTTCTCCTAAGAAACTTCAAGTATAACAGGTTTAGCTGGTTTGATACCTGAAAAAAGAAATAATTAATTATTGTTAACAAAAACTGATGGATTCTAATCTGCGATTCAGTCGCTACAAAAGGTTTACTTTTTCGAAAAGACTATGGAAAAACATGCCAATGAGTCAGTTTTATTATCCCAAAATTGATCACAAACTCAAAATAAAATAGTTAACAGAAGCATATAAGAATTTCTATCATCTCATTCAGAAACTATTGATTAGCTGAATAAAAAATGAACCACTAGCAAGGTAAAAGAATTAAGAAAGAATAATAGGATCCAAGGAAAAAGTTTGAAATACCGAGCTAATAATGTCCTGACAGTAAATNTTTTTTTTTCTTTTTCTTAGACAAAATGAAATGAAATAGAGTTTGTATTACTCACCTGACAAGGAATAAAAAGAACCCTTTGTTTCCCAAGTTGGTGGGATGTAAGGTGGCGTTCAGCGAGACTGGATGTGATACAGCGATAATTTCCGACATCATCAACTAAATTAGACTTCTCCAACCTTTGACCAATCCCATGAACCATAAATACTAGGTGGCGAACAGGAACCTAAATAAAAATAAATGGCTAAGGTCAAACACAAAAAAAAATGCTATTAAGTGTCACAAAAGAGGTGAATTAGTTAAATGAATCCAATAATCTTGAGTGCCTCAAGTTTACATACAAATGAAAGATCAAGAGCTCCTTTCGTACCACATTCCTACAAGTTAAGTTTATAGGTTATCTTGCAAAAAGGTGGAGCTCTTTCCATGCATGGTTTCACTCATACCTTGAATGTACTGGATTGTGAAATACACAACTACGAAAACTTCCTAAAAGAAATATTTAGTCATCTTTTCAAATCTAGCCTTTGTGAGGAAAGAATTACCACATCTATTTTATGTGAAGAAAATTTTCAAACAACAAGTACTGAGAAGATCATTCGCATATTGCTTTAACGGCAGTAGGAAGAAAACGGGTAGTAATACAAACCTGTGAACAATAATCATCCATTTCCTCCTCCTTTTGCTGGCGTAATTCTTCCTTCAGGGAGATTAAAAAAACAAGTGAAAAATTCTATCTATTTTATCTTAAGATGTTTAATACTTCATCCATTAAAACTGAGAAAAGGTAAACATGCTACAGCTCTACATTTCCAGCACAATGGTAATGGGCGTGAATGTTAATGTATAAGCCATCTGTTGCAAATTGCAATAATAATAACAATAAAAATAGTAACTAGTCACAAAAAAAACTAGATTTTGAAATAAAAAAATCGATAAAAAAACATCCCTTTTAAAAATACTTGTTTTTAACCACAAACATATAGCATTAACATGAAGTTAACGAAATATACTATTGAAAACCAGGATGTAAAAACAAGAAAAACATAAAAAGGCCTTTACTTCCTTGTTGAAACCTAAATGAGAAAATTTATAGACCTGTGTAGGTTTAGGCGAGTGAGATGTAGCATAACCACGCCTTAACTTGATTCCTTTTCCACTTAAGCCAATGAAACTGGAGAAACCAGAAGCATCAACATTAAGCCAAGCTTCCCAAGTATCATCTTCTCCCGTAAAAAGTGCATGCAATCCCTGCATGGATTACCACAATTCGAATTCAAGTAAATGACTATTAAGAATTTAGTCTCCCCACGACACAAAATGTGTGTACCGGAGTTGAGCTTTGCAGATCAACTCGAGCGGCAAAAAGGCCAGATGGTTGAAACGTTCTTCGGTGCCAAACCTGGTAACAAAGATCCAACTTCATGTGTTTTCAAATAAATTTTATTATAAAGACGAATAATGCGTTGTCACTAAACTAAGATTCAAGTTGGTATAACAATACCGATCAACATTAGTTATCATGTTGAAAAATAATTAGTTGCCACAAACATAAGGTTTTAGCAAATTAATCTGCCAATATCATTTTTTAAATTTAAGTATTATTCATATTACGATACGTAATTGTTGATACATCATTAATTTATATAAAAGTACGTGATGATATTTGTTATATTCATTATTTACAATGACAAATGCCACTAAAAATTGTCAAATAATATATTGTCAAGTTTCCTGAAATGAAAAATTTGTTAAACAAAGAAATTGCATATTGATTTTCATTTCTAATAACTAAAAATTATCTAAGACCAGGTATGAGACATGTTATTGAACCTGGTCACGATATGCAATCTCTAATTGTTCAGCAACATCTTCACGAAATGGACGCCAATTAAGGCCACCTTTAAGAGCAAACCACTGACCTCTTAAAACCCGGCGATTTTCTCCAGTCCAATAAACAGGAAAACAGTGTCTCTTAACTAAATCCACCTGCATGAAAATTTTAATTTACTTAATATCCTTCTTCAAAGACACCCATTTCTATACAGGTAGTTCTCATTTCCAACAACAACAAAAAAGCTTCATCTATGATGCATTGAATTAGTTAGAGAAACATTTATTGAGCACATAGCAAGGATTGATACACCAATTGGAAAGAGTAAGGCGAATTGAAATATGGTTTACCAAGACTCTAACTATGCTTCAGCCAGTCGCAATAGAGAATAACACATAGAAAAGCCAAAAAAAAGTAAATTAAAGGAAAGCTATGATTTTCCTGAGATGGATTTTATCTCCTTCCTTAGTTATACATCTGCAGAAAAGGTCTGAAAGCATAGAATAAAAATGAACTGAACTTTATATCAGATAAAGATGTTGGCAGCCAATACGACATGATGTGAAGAACCAACATTAACATTTCCAAATGTCAACACATAAGTGGAAGTCTAATTCACTTTAGATGGAAGTCACTAAGAATTTATATCAGACAAGGGTGTAAATGATTATTTGTTTATAAAGGAAAATATGCCCACCACCGAGAAGAAAACCAATGGGCGTATGCAATAAAAGTGTCTTTTATTTCCAACTTCTTTGAACACTTTATTTATGGTAATTGGTCGCCACATATAAAACAAAATGTTCTAACATAAAAAACAATAGCAATAAAAAAAGAGGAAAATTGCCTACAAAGAAAAGTAATTACCTCATACAGTCCTCCCTTTACTGGAACACCAACTCTTTCTTCAATTTCATAAGGAGATTCTGACTTTGAAACATTAGAAAAAGATTCTTTCAATTGTTTATTCCCCATTTTACTGGAACCAGACCGATCCTTGGGCCCCTTGCTACATTCAGCATACTCCTTCCACCAACTAGAAAGTAATTCTTCCTCCCTCTGCACAAAAAAAGATTTTCACAGTAATGGCAAACAATAAAATGAGCTCCATGTCACTTAGATGACAGCATTAGGCAAGTTTATCATGGGATCAGGTTCAAAAGGGGCACATTTCTTTGGTTCTAACTTATATCCCCCTCTTCTTTCTTAATTTTAAAAATAGTGTAATATGCTTCAATCATATCTTTCTACAGAGTTGACTGAGGACATCTTATTGACTTATTTTTCAGAGATAGTTCTGAAAGAAGTTGATGATTTTTTAGAAGAACATATAATTGCTACTTTTTTGGCTTTTATGGCTAAGCTTAAATAAACTTTTTAAATAGATCCCGTTCGTGTTTAGTGAGATAAAATAAGATCAACTACATTTAGTGCAACATAAGAAACTCTATGCAGAGACTGACAGAAGAGATCGATACGAGCGAAAGAGCAAAAGATAAGAAAGTTCATTTCAATGAACACACAAATAGCTTGATTCAACATAACCAGACACAAGCTAACATCTTTTAGCATTTTGCTTATTGGAGACATATCAACACTTCTAAGAGTCAAAGCCACAAACACAAAAGTTTCAACCTACCATTCATATCTAATAATTTAAGATATAGAAATCAATGAACAGAAAAAGTCTGGAATTTTAATAAATATCAAAAATACCTGCAAAAAGAATACTTCAATTGCCAGAGAATCCCTCATACCAAACCGAAAATAGTCACACTTATCAACAATCTCTGTTTGAGGAACTGAGGCAGCTAACTCTGTAGAAAAAACGAAGTAAAGGAAACCAGTAAAAGTGAAAGACAATATCAAGAACCAAATTGAATTGAACATAAAAGTAGAAGAAAGGAACCACACCTTTCTCTCCCAGAGGTATATTACAGAAGTACCATCTCACATCACCTCCATCTGAGGGACTTCTTGTCTGAGCAAGATACTTTTGTCTCCCTTTACAATGCTCAATCACATCCTCCAATTTCGCAATGTTAGATGGTGTATTTTTGAGCAAATCAGGAGAAGTTTCCTGAATATCACAAGAATCAGAAGTGTCCGATACAAGAACACAATCATTTCCTCCACTTCTCTCGCCATTTTCATCTCTTGCACCATCGGAATAAGGATGGTTGACAACGGACCCCTCCATGAAATCGGTTCAATCGGTTCCAGAGCAATTAAAAAATTTCTATGGAAAACGACCGATAGTGNAAAAAAAAAAGAATCACCCCTTCAGCACCAACCCAAGAACGAAAAAGCCAAAATAGCGAGAGAATAAATTCGAAGAACAAATGGGCAATAACTGAGCCAATTTGGCCGGGTGAAATTTCGGGTAACAGCCGCGGCAATAAAAGGAACAAATTTTAGCCGATGAACAGAACGGTACGAAGAATCAAGCAAAACCCAGATACCCAAAAGACAAAATTCGAAATTGGAAGTAACAGAGACGATGACAATTGACAGGTAGGTGTTGAACGCCCGTAGAATGACAACCGTGCCAGTTGACATGGCAGTTAATTACGTGCCCTCCTGATTCCATTTTTTGGCCATTTAATTTTATATCATTATAACCATGTTTAAAAGCTCTAATCATCGTACTTCAGCTATGATCGTATCAATAAAAGAGTTCATTTTTATTCTATAATCTTCAATACCCATCTTTTTTTGTCAAACTGGTCCAACAATCAAAAGAACCTTCTGCAAGTTAAATCATAAACAGACTCTAGGAAGCTTTTAGGATCTTCCTTTTCAGCCAACTTTAAAATGCTAGCAACTTTCGAAAACCCTGCATGGTGTACTTGGAGTATGCATCGTCGTCAAATGTTTCAGACATGGTTTCCTTTTTAGACAGCTTTGGCTTAGACAACGCCCACTGCATTCCCCAAATCGCCTGCGGTCGCATGTAACTCATCGACCTGTATTTATCGTCGATGTTCCAAGCTTCCGGCGTCTGAAACGAGTAACTGCAAACAAAAACCAGTAAAAGTAAGAACTTTTTGAAGGGAAGATTCGCAAGTTTTTGTGATTTCCGACGAAGTACAAGACAGGAACCTTAAACCATCTTCGGACCAAGCTGTTTCATATATTCCAACAGCAGTATGAAATCCCATTTCTGTCATTCCTTCTTGAATCATCGTTGCAGCAAGAGAATATGTAGCACCGAGCCAAACTTCCTTCAATTGTAAAGCCGATTTATCGACTGTTCCATCGGGACGCATCCTGTTTACTGCCCCACGCATCCCTCCTTTCATCTTTTTAATGTTAAATTCATAAATCTTCTTCAATGCACTTCCTACTTTCTCTTCATCAGCTATAGATGAAAGTCCACAAGCTCCTGCAAACCTATAATGCAAGTCAACTTCAAAGTAAGAACATAAAAAATTCTCATTCTCAAACTATCGTTAAGAATATGGTCTAGAGTAACGTTAGGATTATTTTTTTACCACTCTCTTTTAATATATCTTCGTGTCAAGTTGTGATTGGTCTGATTAAATTAATTTATTTATAATATTTATTTCACCAATCACAAGTCAACACGTCAAAAAATATGTTAAAAATGTAGGTAAGATTGTAAACCTAAAATTACTTTGTGGTTTAATCTCACCATTGTCCGCACATTTGGTCAGCAAGAATCGAGTCACTCCAAGGACCACCACTGTTGTCATAATTAAAGTACGATCCGTTCCACAGAGTTTCATACACAGCCTTTGCCTTTCGAAACTTGATTCCAAAGTAAGTTTCAGCTTCACCATCACCAATTTCGCAAGCCAAAGCCGAGGCAGCCTGAAGAGCAGCCACCCATAGCCCACCACAATACGCGCTTACCCCTTTCACAGACCACGCATCATAAGTCTGATCCGGAAATCCCTCATTTTCAATCATCCCATCTTGATCCTAATCGAATTGATCTATAAATGCCATCGAAATATAAACTGAGGGCCACATCGCTTTCACAAAAATTTTGTCTCCTGTCGCAATCACGTCTCTGTAAACTTGAAGAACAAACTTCGAATTCAGATCTTTCCACCGATCCGCATTGAAAAGGTTATCCGCATTTAATTCAAACCACGGATCATTGAGTCCCATATCGTGGGGCACGGCTCGAAGAATTTTACGTCCAACCCCCTTTCCATCGCTCATGAGTCTCCTTGTACCTGGATCATGAACCATCACTGCAGCTGCAAAGTCTCTCTGAATGCTGCGTTCAAGTTTCGGAAATAGCATGAGCAATGCAAAGGATGAGTAGAAGTGAACATCATAAGTGTTGAAAATCCGGTACTGGCTTCCTTCGAGATAAAGAAATTGGCCAATGTTTTCTTCTCCATTCTGAAGTAAATTTGTCCCAACGGCAGCATTTACCGTTCCAAGATCCGGTATTTTATCAAACACTTCAGCTATTCGCTCCAAAACTCTAATTGCATAATCATATCCCTCAAATTTTGATCTCGAATCATCAACGCCCTCTAACTTTTTCATTGTAGGTGATCCATCTGCATATGCAAAAATTAACTTTAAGAATTCGGATTGAAGCAAATATCTGGTGAAGATTTGAAACTCCTGCAATACATATCCAAATTGTCCCTCCGGCAGTTAGATAATAAAGCTCATTGAATAGAGTAACTGGATACCTGTACGATAATATCACTGTTTTGACTTTTTTTTGTCAAGTACGAAGATGTTTGTATTGTTTCAAACAAAGGTAAAACATGAAATATCACCATTTAGGAAGCATTTTTTTCCTCGAGAATCGGTCTTTGCCATTCTTCTATCTCTGATTCCCATCTGGCATGCTCTAGTTTCCCAACAAATTAAGTTGATTCAGCATATTGAAAACTACTGATGCAACTTTTGTGCTGCATTAGCTTAAACTAATTCACAATATGCCTAGACGGTATTCATTACCGAGTAAAGCATTATGTGCAATACTTGCTGCAGCCTCTCCATGAGTACCAAAAAACCTTGTGTACCATCTGCAATATGAACAATACGGTTAGCCATTGCAAAATGAGAATCATACAATCAATATTTGAAGATCATTTTATAACGTGATTTCTGTTTCTGACCTGTGATAAATTTTGCCACTGAAATTCACTTCAGGAACATCCCACGACAGAGAAAATGTGACAGTTCGAGTAGATTTCGAGGGAATTGTTAAAGTTGCAGCTACGGAGGCTCCGATGGAAGATCCCGGTTTTGAAGGCTCAAATGTTTCTCCTCCCATGGTAAGGTTGTCAAATGATCCATGCTACAAAAACAATGCTAGAAAAGTCAAATAACTTTGAGAATTGTATTTTACAATCTTCATTTCCTTCAGTATACCAGTAATAAAGAGCAAATATCTCTCTAACCTTCTTAATTTCTTGCCACATGTCACTTGCAGTGAAGCCCTGGTCGCCAGATATCGAAAACGAAGGACAGAGCGAGACGTGGACATCATCGTTTTCCTCGGCTGCAATGGCATAAGTAACAGGTGGACGCCCATTTGCCGTTCTGATAATATTCTACAGCTCTTTAGAACAACATCAAGATAATTTACAAAACAAAAGCATGGGAGTTTGATGAAATGTGCTGACTTGTGATGTAATAATACTCCGTGAACTCCATCTTTCGATCTAGGAAGAATTAAACGTCGAAAAAGTACATTATTCATCGATTAAAATGAACAACGAAACGGAAACCAACGTTACAAATAGCTCTTTTCTGCTTACACCATTTTAGTGTTGTAGTGATGACCAGTCAATCCAGAGTTCCCACCCACAGAGTTCTAGAACGTCAAAAACCAACAGATTTGAAATCTGTTCTATACGAATTTGTCCAATGTTAATAGAAAATGAACTTACAGCCCATGTCAACAGCAGAGTGACCTCTGCAGAATTGCTTCCTTCATTGGATAGCTGCAGAATTCAATAAGCATCCATTCACATCCAATCACAAAATATCAACGATTTTCAGGAACGAATCCAGTTCAAGACACCCTTACATACCGTGAATGTAAATGCAGACACGGGATAACTGCTCTCCTTGTAGTTGTGAGGAATAAAAGGAGAGATTTGACGAGAAACAATTTTAAGATCAGGGTCCGGTTCACCTTCAGTAAGATTAAATGAGGATAGGACAAAAACTTTAGTCACTGATTTTGATTTATAAACACTGGCAGCAATCTTATTACCTTCTTAGGTTGTCCAGGCTCTGGGAAACAAAGCATTGTAAGTACATTTCTTGCCGTTTAGATTCCAATCCCAGGATTTAATACAAGAAGGCACACTGTCCCTGCTATAAAGTAAGATGATTGATAGAATCAACACTTTCAAGCAATCGACTTGACATTAGATTGCTTTTATCAGTAGATGGACTTACTTTGCATTCTCGGGCCTCCAAGAACACAATACAGCTGAATATTTTTTACCATCCGGACGGGAAACAAAAGCCTGCATGCAATAAAAGATTGAAACAGAAAAAAAAAACAGAAAAGAACTTGAAAAAGGAAAAAAGTTAAATAAAAAACTCACAGAAAACTGGTTTGCTAGTACTGGGGAGTCTTCAGATGGTCCATAGAATAGTTGAAAACGTTGAAACTCACCTCTGAAACTTCTTCCTATGCTTCCTGCACTATATTTCATGTCTAGAAGTGTAAGAAAGTTTATCAGAAGAGAAATAACAGGAAAAACAAAGGTCATCTTCAATCTTTAAATTTCATGTGTACACAGTAAACTAATCTCTCAATTTAAACAGCTTTTGGTTTTGCGCTACAACGTTGGGAGCTGCTAGAAAATAACAAAATAGTACAAAATATGTACCCAATACCGCCTAAGGGTACACCGTGATGACTAGTGACTCCCATGGCAGAAAAATCAACTATTGGCACCTAAAAATAAGACATTACAAGTAATGAACTTTCCACTAGGCTAAAACCAAACAGAGGAAGCAGACTAAGCAGATTGCCCAAATTACCTTTCCTTTTGCTTTCTCTTTCTTACTGTGATGCCATAATCGATAGAACATCGGGACCTTCAAATTTTGAGAAATATAATCATGAAATAAACAATCAATTCAACACAAGTGAATGTGCTCTCGACCATATTTGTGGAAAATTGATTCATACACACAGTAGATACCGGCATACCAGGTGAAGGTCGTTGAATGCCATAGCAAACTCTGTTGGAATTTTTCCATTGAAGTCTAATCGAAGCTGCCAAGTCAGCAGAGGAGGTTTTGCCGGGTCAACCTGAAAAACAAAACAAAATCTAAACTGCAATGAAACTAGAAACAGATGTTGCCATTGATGAAACTGAACCAGTGGGTGAGCTGAATAAAGCATGAAGTCAACGAAAAAACTAAATTTTGTCTGTGCTTAATCATTTAAAACGGCATATAGATATAAGTATACCTTCTTCAAAGACGTTCCCTTTTCACCCTCTTCCTCTCCCATCCTGTCTACAAACATAAAAAACATCATACAATGCGAAATACACCACACTTTTCTTTTTCATCCTACTCTATTTAATCAAAACAAGAAACAGATAAACAATGACTCAGAAAAAAACATTCCACGAAACAAATTCAGCGTAAACAAGCAGAGCCAAGACAGAGAGCATGGATCCATTAAGAACCGATCACTGCTAGCACTTACACACTTACATTTCCACAAAATGAAACTCGGAAGACAGAAGAAAGTAAAATCTCAAGTGAAAGAGCAGAACAGCTAGGAAAGGGAGAGAGCTATAACTTCAAACTCCTCCCACGATCTTCAATTGCAAAGATTTGGAGAAACGCAGCACTTATTTATTACTCTAAAAGCAGAAAAATGAAAACAAAAGAAGAAGACAGACAGGGAGTGGGTAGATGACGATTGCTGTCTGATTCATTTCCTTTAACTGACGTCCAATTTCAAAAGGCTGCAGTTGAAACACAGAAATCATCAAAAGCGGAATAATTCATGTTTATAATACTCAGAATATACTTTATAATTCACGGGATAAAGATGATCACTGACGAATGAAAGTGATGGGCCCAATTATTGTCTGAATATAACGACATTTTGCAAAGAAATACAGTTACGTACGTTGATTGATTTTTTGAGAAAATAGCACGTGGCAAGTGCAGCTATCACCAAAAGATTCGATCTGGATTTGCATCTGTAAAGTTGCTGATTCTCCACCACTAATTATTTCAACGTTCTAAACAAATGAAAGCCTATGAACACTGAAAGATATTTCACGATTCCAGTCAGCTGCATAATTAATTACAGGGTCAATCCTAATCTTAGATATGATCTACATAGTATTTCACGAAATTAATAATCTATGACAAAATGGAGCACATTATTAATCAAAAGTTAGGCCAAGTTACAGACAGAAGACCTGAATTACAATAGAAGAAGACCTCAGTCTTTGGTCTATTTATTTATTGGTAATAAATTAGAATGCAAACAATTTGGAGTTCCAAAAATGGAGATTAAGAGGCAGTGGATTGCTTCAAGTATGCTATGAGGTCTGCACGTTCTTGTGGCTTCTTCAGTCCAGGAAACACCATCTTTGTTCCGGGAATGTACTGCAAAAAAGCAGAAAGAAACATGCTTATTAAGAGATGATGAACGAGGTTCGAACGAGCAAGAAAACACTTTACGATGGTTATAAATCGTTTGAAGCAGTTGTTATTGTTTTTAACAGCCAAAGATTCATATATGATGATCCAGAGTAAAATATTGTTAGTACATACATGCATTTCTGTGAAATAAATCTCCCAAACGGCTATCCAAAACTTTAATTCACCAAAACGGTAACTCGAGAAAAAAATGATTTCAGAAGAGATAATACGAGAATTCAGTCGTCAAGAAGTCAGAGAAAGAAGATAATTCTCAATTCAAATGTCTTATTTATCAATCTCAAAGAAAGGTGCCACCCTTTGCTCATCTTAAGGAGTTCACAAAAGCTTGAGCGATTGATTTTCTTGTGCAGAAATATGACTCTCCGACATGTTTAGACTTAGATAATCTCAACCATAATTTTATTTGCATTCTGATATTGAAGCATCAACAGGGAGAATATTCCAAATTTGCAAACTGAGCATGATAATAGAAAGTATGCCATCGGGCTTACAACATGAGCCTAGTATTGGTTCTAACAAAATGATGTCGGAGGATGGAACTTGTGATGATTGTTTATGGAAAAATAAATCATGCACGTTCATCTGATTTGTTTAAAAAAGAAATTTTTTCATGAAGAAACGTCCCACAAAATTTGAGTGCATCAGTGGTGAAAAGATCATCGAAATTATTGAAGTTCAACTTTGATTGGGTGTTATCTCTTAAGTTGAAATGTTAGAATGTTGGGGCATGGTTCGTAGAGACGGTGACTCCTTAAGGAAATTCTCAAGAATGAAAATCTAGACATCTTGATTAACAATGGGTTAGTGATCATGGAGGCAAATATACACACCAACTTTGTGCCCTCGTGTATGTAGAAACTCCATTAGATAGTAAAATCAAAACATTCAATAACTAGACAAATTTTCATACCTTCTTAGGATTAAGCAAGTAATCATAGAGAGTCTTCTCCTCCCACATAACAGCCATGTTTTTATTGGCTGCAGAATAGGAATATCCTGGTGTTGTGCCTGATTGTCTTCCAAAGAGTCCATTCAGATTGGGCCCTGAATATTTCCATCAAGCAGAAAACAAGGTTAAGAGAGCAACACAAGATTGGAAATACAATAATCAGATATATAACACAAATTACGTTTCCAAACAAAAAAAGTAACTTGTGTATAAAAATTCCAAATGTTGTTCGATATATGGTGAGATATATGAAAATCCAGTACTTGAATTTCGCATTCAAATGGTCACAATCATTGAACAATCGATTTAAATGTAAGTACTTGATCAATCCAACTTGATGTGGACATTTTACTTATTAGAAGTCATTTATTCATACACAAGCAAACGGATTCATATGATCAGAAATTCATCAGATCTAGATTCCTAGTTAACAAATTCAACGCAAGACAGAGAATGAAAGTTTCTGACTTATCGGATCCGATGATCAAATAATTAACAGAAAAAAAATTCAAGGAATACTTAACCAGAAAGCAAGAAAACATGGGAAACCAGAAAATTGGAAGTAGATTACCTTGCTTGTGACCAGCCCCTTTCTCGACGGTGTGGCACTGAGCGCACTTAGTTTTGAAGATTTTCTCTCCGGTCTTGGTGACGCCAGGCGGGGCTTCGTCAAACGACGCCATTACAGCCAACGTCTCTCTCGATAGCTCCTGATCGGGAAAGAGAGGGAAGCTATTGACGAAAGGGCCAACGCAGAGGAGTTGGAGAAGACGGACGCAGATTCCAGAAAAAAGTACAGCAATGGCAAATGATAGGCCTAAATGCCCTTCCATGGCATTCAAGCCCTAGCTTCGTGGCCACATCCTGGCCGTCCATTTTCAACGAATGGAAAATCATACATAAAAATACATATTTTTCAATTAAATACGTATTTTAATACGTCCCTGAACTCTGTCGATTCTCGCCGGCCTCTTTGCAGTGGTCGGCTTTGTCGCCGAGCAATGCCATTGCGAATAAAACCCCAAGAAAGAAACTTTACGCTATATTCTTTCACTCTTCAAATCCATTCTCTTCTTCTCTCTTCAAAACCCCACCCTCTTCCCGCTCCGTTCCCCCAATCGTTTCACGCTAGTAAAGCTCTGATTTTCATTTATTCTTTAGTTCATTCTGCCATTTCGTCTCCAAAGTTTACTCTCGTTTTCAATCTTAACACTCTTTGCATTGGCGTTGGAGTTACAGTTATGAACGCGAGCTGATATCTTCTGGGTTTCTCCTACCACTCTCTTACAGAGACTATCTTTCGTTTTCAGTGTGTTCTTCTGATGGACCATCGCATTCATCCTTGGCCGGATTGGAGGCTTCGGTTGTTGATTCTTCAACTGGAGTGGTGAATTCCGCAGTAATTTTTGGAGTATGCAAGCTCTCAGCAAGTTTCAGATATTATTGAGTCCATTAGGAGCGATCCGGAGGATTGGGAGGCTAAATTGAAATCCATGAATGTAGATCTATCAGATGCTTCCTCAACTCATATCTTTCGTGTTTTGAAGAGCGAAAAAGCATCAGCCTTTCGCTTCTTCGGTTGAATGAAAGGTCAATTCTATGAATTTTGACATATTCTAACATATTTAGTCTGGTAGTTAATTTCGGTAAATTCGAAGATTATGAAGGTAAAAAAGATTTGATGACTATGGAGTTCATCTGAGCCAAAAGGGCTTTGGATTCTTACTTGTTTTGTTGTCAGAGGAGTAATCTACAATGAATTATGTGAAAAGAGAGGTAGAAATATTGAAGAAAGTTGGAAGATCGTGTCAATCTTCAGGTACTCAGTCATTGACTGAGATTTTCTGCCATTTGGGTTCCTTTAGAACAGCTGAATCTGTGTTTGAGATCGAGACTGCAGGGCGAAGAACACCGTATTACAAAATCATCGTGAGGAATGATGTCGAAAATGGGATTTTGAACGAGCTAAATCAACAATTAGGGAACTTAAGAAACAGGGTTGTCTGAGATCGAAAAGGCTTATAAGAATGTTCATGATTCTGGTGCAAAGTATTCGAAATTGAAAAATGTGAGTTATGACTTACTTGCTAGTTTACACTTAAAAAGAGGGGATGCAGTTGTTGCTCTGAATATTCTATTGAAGATGATCAATGAGAGTCTTAGACCGGATTTTCCGGGTTTATATGAAGGTTTTTGAGCATCACC
>QAOC01052926.1:1767-25049 GCA_003255005.1 Begonia fuchsioides | reverse complement strand
CATCCTTGTAACTTCCAATTGAGAACTCCACTCTTGTGCGCTTAGTCACCTTAAGGTCCCCTTCATCATTCAACCATCAAAGCCTATAAGGAGTGGGATGATCCTCGGTTTTAAGCCCCAATTTTTCTACAAGCTGGGTGGAGGCTACATTTGTACAACTTCAACCATCAATGATTAAGGAGCAAACTTCATCTTTGATCAAGCACCGGCTGTGAAATATGTTCTCTCTTTGGATAGAATCTGGTCGGCCATTTCTAGTGAGGGTTCTTCGAACACCATTAGGAGGGGGCCCTCTTGTGCTCGGCATATTTCCTCCTTCGGTTCGGCCACTAAGTCTTCCTCTTCCTCCATGGGTTCATCTTCACTTACAATCTCTCCACTACTTTCAATAAGCACCATCACTCTCTTATTAGGACATCGAGCAGCAATATGTCCTAATCCAAGACATTTAAAACACTTTATCTCTCTTGACCGTGGCTTGTTAGCATCTTCAATCTATTTCGGAACAATGTCCTTTTTTTGTGTCCACGGCTTTGGTTGATAAGTCTTGTCTTCCTGCCTTGGAGGTGGCTTGTAAGGGGTGTTGAAAACCGGAGCTGGCCGTGAGATAATTTTCTTACCCTTTCTCTTGTTTTGTCGTTCTGCCCATAGGGCCAATTGGATGGCTGCATCCATGGAGTCCACAATTTGCAGCTCCACCACATCAACAATGTCTTTATGCGACCCTCTTAGAAACCTTGCTAGGATTTGTTCCTCCTATTCTTCAAGATCACAACAGATCCGTAAGGTTTCAAAGTCCATCAAATACTCTTCCACCGAGAGGCTTCCTTGCTTCAAATTTTGGAGTTGAAAAAACAATTCTTGTCTATAATGGCTAGGTACAAATCTCCTTTTCATAATCATTTTCATGGCCCTCCAAGTGCTAATTTCCTCCTTATGGTCACGTCTCCTTTGAGACCTCAAGTTGTCCCACCATAAGCTAGCATAACCGTGAAGTTCCAAGGCCACTAGTTGTAATTTAGACTTCTCCGAATAGTTATAGCACTCAAAAACCTTATCCACCTTATCTACCCAAGTCAGAAATGAGACCCCATCACAAGAGCCATTAAAAGGTGGAATGCTCACCTTTAAATGTCGTAAGTCATCCTCACGGGGTTGTCTATCTCGTGGCTCAAATCCATCCTCTGAGTCATCCACATCATATAACCGGCCTCGAGCACCTCCGGCTCTTCTTCCGGGAGTAACTGGGGGAGGCGGTCTAGTAGGATTTGGAGTCTCCATTCTTTGCAAGAGCATGTCCAATCTTCAGTTAATGTCATCTATTTGGCTCTGAAAATCGGGCTCACGTTCTTGGGATGATGCTAAGGGTGGAGGTGGTTCACTTGTTGAAGGGAGGTCTCGGCTAGGCTGCAAAACAGCTCCACTCCTAGTGGTCATGCCACCACTTTTATGTGCCATTAACAATAATGGAATTGAAGGTTTAATAGTAGAGAAGAAGGAAGCAAGAGCTGTGCTCTGATACCAATTGACACAGTCCAAAAATGCAGAGGAGTAAGAATTAGAAGAGAACACGACAAACAGCCACGGCCAAAGGTCTACCCGGGAAGAAAATCCAAGAACAGGGGAGGTTTTTGACTCTGTCACAACTTTAAATGCATGTGGGCTATAAGTCCAAGATTTAGAGGATATTGATTTCAAATATTAAACTCCAACTAGTCCAAATTTCAGACAAAACGCACGTGAGGAATTTAAAATGGCACGGGGCCTTTTCAGAAACTCAAGCAGCAACACACACGTTTTTGGCAGTGAAATAGGTGGAGATTAATCTCTGCACAACTCCCAATGCAGATGACCTGAGAAAAGGAAACTTGGCATAAACCCTCCTCCAAGAAAGGGCAAGAAATTGGCTAGGTTTAAGGGGGAAATGCTTGGGTAGATTGCAAGTTATCACGGAGTGAAATTTGGTCGACAGAATGCTCAATTTAAGTGGTTCGGGAGAAAGGTAGGAGACTAAAATTGGCTAAAATTGGCAGCAACCAACACACAACAACAAACATCCGAAACACACACAATGAAAGGAAGGCTTTGGGATTTCCAGGCTTACCTTGATCCAAACAAGAGAGGAGGAAGGCTGGAATATGGTTTAGTGGCCCTAGCAAGACACCAACACCCTTAACAAAATAGAACTATGGATATTACACAACAAAGCTCCAAATTGCCGAGAGAAAAGAGGGGGGTTTGAGAGCTTCAAGCTTCTTCAAATTTATCCAATTCTTTTCTGCCATTACAATACGTGGGAGTAGAGTTTCATACCCTCCCAACTTTCAACAAAAGACAAAATTAGACACTAGCCTAAATTAGGGACTAAATGAGTGGAAATAGTAGGAGTTTGGTGGACAAAGGGCCCATCATCAACTTGCCACTTCATCAGCTCTTGACTCTATCCCACGTCTAAGTTGACCACAAAATCACAGAATTCACTTGGGAAAATAGGTTTTCCCTAAGTCCCAACGAGAAGGAACTTGAATTGGTCACATCCGAACCAAAACCTAGCAAGTTGGTCCAAACTGAACCAACACCTAACAAAGCTTCAACCCAAAATTGGTTACAACTTCAAACTACTTCAAATATATATATATATATATTTACATGATCACGTGATGAAAAAACAGCCCTCCCCTTGCTATGATATCCTCTTGTTAGAATGAAGAATGCCAAGGAGAGCAATCCACTAGGCCTCGGCTTGGTGCATCCTCGGGTGGGATGCCTCGGATGGAGGTGCTCTTGGTACTTCGGTGGTTGTCTCCCTCATTCCATGCTCCCATTGTAGGCAATGCTTGGGGAGCTCTTTGTCAATAGAAGTGGGAGCATCCAAGAGACCTCTTGGAGGTAATAATGTCCCTGCAAAATCAACAAACACATTAGAAAGACGTCTTGCACGACTGCGGGTCACCATGCCTTCTGGTGGGTGGGAGTCCTCGGGCACATCAAGTCTCTTATTCTCTTTGAAATATTACCGGATCTCAAGAACACTTCACCACCCAACTCAAACATCTACTTACTAGGGCCCACTTACATTACTACTTGGCTAGTGTTCAAGCCTGTAATAATCATTTACTTATTTACATTATAACTATTTCTCTTGTTAATCATCAAGAGTACGTAAGTAGAAGTTTATTGGCCTCCCATACAACCACTTACACTTCGTTCTCCCTTAATAATGTTGCGCTTTCAAATTCATGCATGAAAATAGTTTGTTATATTTTTCAAGAAAACATGATGCTGTAAATATCCTACCTTTGCAATGTAGTCCTACTTAAGGGTCAAGTACTCTTAATACTAACTTATCTTAGGTCTTTATCTTCAATAATCCTTACTACTTGATCACTTGGAAAACCTTTGAAGAGAGACAAGATTCCTTGGTTGTGGGTTCACCTCTTTCTCTCTCTTTTCTTGCTTCTAAAGTGCACTTGATTCACTCAAAGTGCACTAATCACCCGCACACACTTTAATGTATAACCAAGCCTCAACTTAATCACCTAAACATAGAGCGAATTAGGTGAAGGAGAGCTGATACTCGTGGTTTTTAAGCTGAAGAAAGACTTTAGGTGATTTAGTAAAAACATATAATTGTAACTAAGGTGGAGGTGGCCAAAGTAAGAGGTTTTTCTATAGTATTTGACAATTCTTTTAAGTTGCTCCCCAAATTCTCCAATCACCTTCACTTTACTTTAAAAAGAGCTGATGATCGTGGGTTTTTATGCTGAAGAAGGGCCTTAGGTGATTTAATTAATACATTAAATTGTACTAAGATGGAGGTGGCCAAAGTAAGAGGTGTTTCTACACCATTTGACCCCCCTTTTAAGTTTCTCATCAAAGCCTCCAATCAACTTCAATTCACTTCAAAAGAAGCTGATGTTTGTGGGTTTTATATGTTGATTAAGAACCTTATGTGATTTATTTAAAACATTTAATTATACTAAGGTGGAGGTGGCCAAAGTAGGAGGTGTTTCTATACCATTTGACCCCTCCCTTTTATGCTGAAGAAGGACCTTAGGTGGTTTAATTAAAACATTCAATTGTATTAAGGTGGAGGTAACAAAAGTAGAAGGTTTTTTTTCTACCATTTGACCCCTCCCTTTTAAGTTGCACCCCAAAATCTCCAATCAACTTTAATTCACTTTCAAAGGATGAGACGCTCCAAAATGCGGAGATGCCGGAAATAAGGGTGAAGATTGCAATCTGCCCGGAAGGACAGGGAGTAAGGCAGAACAGGGGAGTGCAACGCTTAGTTCTCCAAACGCATATAGGTTTAGGTTATAAACTTCAGCCAACTTAAACTTAAGGGCGTGGACTAAGTTTGACCCGAATTGCAGCTTACAAGCACGTGCGGAACATTAAAATACACAGAGACACTTTCAGATGCACAAACAGACAAACAGGAAGAAATCAGTGCAGGGGTGATGGGGAAACTTCTACACAACTTCCAATGCAGGGAGTCAGGGATCGTAAAAATAAGCAGACAACAACTTCAATCAAAGGGGAAGACAATGCAAGTGGTTTCACAGAAAAAACATTGGTAGGGTAGGAGTTATGCTGGATAGAAAATTAATGGACAGAATTGCCCGATTTCAGGAACTCGGGTAGGAAGCAGTGGGAAAACACAAGCATAACTTTTAAAGGGAGGTGGCTATGGCTAAACGGAAAGAACCAATGTTTCAGGCCATGAAGGTGGGACTCACTGCTAGAAATTTGGGGCTTATGCTCACGGGAACAGAAAATGGCACGGAATGGACTGTTGGAGTTCAAAGTCCACTCGGGAAGGTTCAAAAACAGCAAACAACACAACCAACACAAACAAATGAAAACGCAAATGGAAGGTAGGCTATGGGGGTTCCAAACTCGCCTTTTGATCCTAACAAGTGAGGAAGGGAGGTTGAAATAAGGTTTAATGACCCTAGCAAGATCACCAACACCAAGACAAGAGAAGGTTGAGGATATTACTCACCAAAACCT
The DNA here is from genome assembly GCA_003255005.1 of Begonia fuchsioides. Lineage (NCBI taxonomy): Eukaryota > Viridiplantae > Streptophyta > Magnoliopsida > Cucurbitales > Begoniaceae > Begonia > Begonia fuchsioides. Next base: position 20,033 of record QAOC01052926.1, on the reverse strand, counting down.
TGAATTGCCGTGAGAAAGGAATGGAGATTGAGAGCACTTGGCTTCTGCAAATTTCTTCTATTCTTTTCTTCCCCCCATCAGACGTGGGAGGAGGGATTCATACTCATACAAACTTTCACAAAAGAAAAAAACAATTAAAGACCTAAAATTAGGACTAATGAGTGGCTAAGAATAGGATTTAGGTGAGAATGGGCCCCACCAAACCTCCTAAACCAAGACAATGGAGTCTTCAGCAAAAACTCCACGTTCCTAACATAACAAAAGAAGAATGAAAAATAGAGACTTAGGATTGGACCTAAGCTCCATCAAATATGGCTTGGTTTGGACCAAGCTGAACCCAAATCCCAACGAAATTGGTTCAAACCGAACCAATTTGTCTACATCAAAACATCCCAAATATTTTAGTATTTTACAAACACAAAATCAGACTTCATCTCCCCAAGTAGTGGTGCATACAGTCTCCATTGTCCTCGAAACCGAGTGTAGTTATGTCCCGGGTGGTGAACTTGGCAAGGAAGATCTTGGATTTTTGGCTAACTTCATCTCTTCTTTATACTTCCATTGTAAGCAATGTTTGGGGAGTTCTTGATCATGATGTGAAGGAATATCTAGGAGCTCCAATGTTGGGGAAAATGTACCTGCAAAATCAACAAACATATTAGCTAAATGTCTTGCACGGCTTCGAGTTGTTGCTCCTTCCGGTTGTGGGTGGGTCCCGGGCACATCAAAGGAGCTTAAGGTCGTGGGATTTTATACTAAATAAGAACCATAGGTGATTTAATTAAAACTTTTAATTGTACTAAGGTAGAGGTGGCCAAAGTAGGTTTTTTATACCATTTGACTGCTCCCTTTTAAGTTGCTTCCCGAAGTCTTCAATCACCTTCACTTAACTTTAATATTTATGCTTTAACCCCTTGTAAAACTTTGATAAAATTTCAGCCACTTGTTATTCGCATTTTACATAAATCGGCCAACCAGTTTATACAAGTGTCGACCACTTATGGACTTATGCAGACTTTTTTGAAATGCATCACATTAAACAAACATTTTACACCTATATATACGATAGGACTATGCATAAAATGATGGTTGTTACACTAGTCCCTAGAACCCTCAAACTTTAAATCCTAAACCTAACCCTAGCACCCATTGAACACTTACTATGAACTTCAAACTCTAAAACCCTTGAACCCTAAAGCCTTTAACCTTGAACCCAAAAATCCTAAATCATGGAACCACAAACTCTAAACCCTACACCCTGACCCATGGAACCTGAACCCTGAACCCTTAGCCCAAGAGCCTTAGAACCTTGAACCCAAGAACCTAGAACCCTAGACCCTAGAATCCTGGAACCCTTGAACCATGGAACCCTTAATATTTGAAGCCTAAACCCTAAATCATGGAACCCTGGAACCTTGAACCTCTTAATCCTTTAACCGTGAACCCTTGAACCTCAAACCCTTGTAATTTAAAACATGAAACATGTTATACTATAGAATAACAAGCCTTTTATTCCTTAACCATTGAACCCTAAAACCTTGAAACCTTGTAACCATGAAACTAAAAACCTAAACCATTGATTCCTGAAACCTTAAACTTGGATCGTGGAACCCTAAAACCGTGAAACCTAAACCCGAAAACAATCATTTTTGGACCTTAGAACCCATTGAACCCAAACCTTGAACTTTGAACCCTGAAACCCTTAAACCCTAAAACACTAAATTTTGAATCCCAAAACCCTAAACCTTTGAAACTTAAACCTTAAACTTTAAACCCTAGACCCTGGATTCCTAGAATCTGCAACCATTGAAACACTTAACCTTGAAACCCTAAACCTTTAATTCTATAACCCTGAATCATAAACCCTGAACCATGAACCCTGAACTGTGAAACCCTGTAACCCTTAAACCCTAGACCCTCAACCATGAACCTTGAACCTTAGAACCCTTGATCCTTTGAACCGTGAATTGTAAACCTTGAACCTTGGAACACCATAACTCTTAAACCATGAACTTTGAACCATAAACCCTAAAACCCTTAACCTTGGAACCCTAAAAATTGAATCCTGCAACCCTAAACCCTGAACCTTGGAACACTAAAACCCTTAAAGCCTTGAACCTTGAACTCCAAATTCTAAACCGTGAAACCCTTAAACACTAGAACCCTGAACCTTGAACCCTGTAAAACTTAACCTTAGAATCTTGAACCCTAGAACCCTAAACCCTAAACCACATAACCTTAAACCCTAAACTCTAAACCCTCAACCATAGACCCTGAATCCTAGAACTATAAACCATAAACCTTGGAACCCTAAACCTTTGAAACTTTAACCCTGAACCCTCTTACCCTGAATCTCTTGAACCATAGAAACCTAAACCTTGGAACCTTGAACCTTTGAACCCTAAGCTTGAACCATAAAACCGTGTAACCCTAGAACCCCTAAACCTTTGAACCTTTAACCTTGAACACTCTTACCCTAAACCTTGAACCCTAGAACAATGAACCCTTAACCCTAAAACACTTAGAACCTAGAAATTTTGAAACGCTGAACCTTGAACCCCTAAACCACATAACCGTAGAACCCTAGAGCCTTGTACCCTTAACCTTGAACTTTGAATCCTAGAACGATAAAAATAACCCTTAACCCTAGAACCATTTAACCTTATAACCCTAAAACCTTGGAAACCTAGAACTTTGGAACCCTAAACCCTGAACCCTTTAACCCTGAAACTTTGGACTCTAGATCCTTGCAACCCTAACAACCTAGAACCCTTAAATAGTTTAACCCTGGAAACCTCAAACCTATGCTTGAACCCTAGATTCCTTCAACCATAAACCCTGAACCCTAGAACCATTGAACCCTACAACCCAACCCTCAACCCTATAACCATAACCTCTAACCCTGAACCCTATAACCATAACCCGTAACCCTTAACCCTCGAACCATATAACCCTAAAACCTTGGAACCGTGGAAACCTAGAACTTTCGAACCCTGAATCCTAAATCGTTGAACAATGTAACCCTGGATCCTTAGAACCCTAAAAACCTAGAATCCTTAATTTTTTGAACCCTGAACTTGGACCCTAGAATTCTTCTTATCATAAACCCTGAACTCTAAACCCTAGAACCTTGAACCATGAACCCTTCATCCCTGAGCTTTGAAACCTTGAAACCTAAACAATGTAACCATTAACCTTGGAACCCTAAAACGTTGAACCTTTAACCCTTGAACCCTAAACCTTGAACACTAAACCAAGAACCCTAAACCATGGAACCCTAAACTCTTGTACCCTTCAACCTTTGACCCTTATACTTAAAACCTTAAAACATGAATTCTTAAACCTTAAATTCTTGAACCCTGAACTTTTGACCCTAAAACTAATTGAACCCTAACTCTAAAATTTGAATCTTGAAACCCTTGAACATATAACCCTAAGTTTAGGGTTCTATACTTTAAGGGTTCAAGAGATCTATAAATCGAGGGTCTAGGGTTAAAGGTTCTTGCTTTCAGAGTTTCAAAGTTCTAGGGTTCAAGGTTCAGAGTTCATGGTTTCAGGGTTCAAGGTTCAGGTTTCTATAGTTCTAGGGTTTCAAGGTTTAGGGTTGATGGTTCAGAGTTAAGGGTTTCAAGGTTCAGGATTCCAAGGTTCAGGTTTTCATGGTTCATGGTTAACTAATCCAGGGATTAGGGTTCAGGGTTCAGAGTTCTAGGTTCATGTTTTAGGATTTTCAGGTTTAAGGTTTAGGATTCCAAGGTTTAGGGTTCCAAGGTTTAGGGCTCCTGGGTTTAAGATTCACGGTTTTAGTATTTATGGGTTTCGGGTTTGAGGATTTAGAATTAGGTTTTGAGGGTTCAAAGGTTCCCCGGTTACATGGTTTAGGGTTTTATGGTTAATGGTTCACTATTCTAGAGTTCAAGGTTCAGGGTTCAAAGTTCTAGGATTCAGTGTTCATGGTTCAAAGTTCTAGGATTCAGTGTTTAGGGTTGAGAGCGCTTAGTTTAGGGTTCAAGTTCTAGGATTCAAGGTTCTAGGGTTCTTGGGTTCAGGATTCAAGGGTTCAGAATTTGAAGGTTATGGGTTGTAGGGTTCAAAGTTCATGGTTCGAAGGTCAAAGGTTAAAGGTTCTTGGGTTCTATGGTTCCATGTTTAGGTTTCAAAGTTTTTGGGTTCCTGGGTTAACATTTCAAGGTTTTAAGGTTCAAGGTTCTAGGGTTTAGGGTTCAGCTTTAAAGGGTTAAAGGTTGGGTTCCATGGTTCAAGGTTAAGGGTTTGGGGTTTAATGTTTTAAGGTTCAAGGTTCTAGGGTTCATGGTTCAAGGTTGTTAAGTTGAGGGCTTTCAAGCTCACAGTTCCTGGGTTCCATTGTTCAAGATATATGTTTCTAAGGTTCAATGATCATGGTTTTAGGGTTCCAAGGTTAGGGTCCCATGGTTTATGGTTCACGGTTTTAGAATTTAGGGTTCTACGGTTTCATGGTTTTAGGTTTCTACAATTCTAGGGTTCAGGGTTTCATATTTCAATTTTCTATGTTTTGGGTTCAAGGTTTAAGATTTTTAGGTTGAGAGTTAATGTTTCACGGTTCCAAGGTTCTAAGTTCAAAGGTTCAGAGTTAAGGGTTCGAGGGTTTGAGGTTCAATCTTCTATGTTTCAAGGTTCAAGGTTCAAGGGTTAGTAGTTAAAGGTTCTACGGTTTTAGGATTCATAGTTTTACATTACAGGATTTTAAGATTTAGGGTTCAGGTTTTTGGGTTCCAATTTTTAGAATTCAAGAGTTCAAGGTTTAGGGTTCTAGGATTTAAGGTTATATAGTTTAGTGTTCCATGGATTAGGGTCCATGGTTTAGGGTTCAGAGTTCCACTGTTAGATGTCCGAGGTTCTAGAGTTCTAGAGTTCTAGGATTTAGGGTTATGGGTTCAAGGTTTAAGGTTCAAGGGTTCTAGGGTCCATGGTTTAAAGTTTCAATATTTAGGGTTCGAGGATATATGGTTCCAAGGTTCAAGATTCTAGGTTTAGAATTTAAGGTTTCAGGTTCCAAGATTCAAGGTTTTAAGATTACTTGGTTCCAAGTTTTTAAGGTTTAGGGTTTAGGGTTCAAGGTTCAATGTTCAAGGTTCAAGGTTCAGGGTTCCAAGGTTCAAGGGTTCCAATGTTAAGGGTTGAAGGGTTTAGTGTTCAAGGGTTGAAGGGTTACTGAGTTCGAAGTTCAATGTTAAAGGAGTTTTAAAGTCCAATGTTCACGGTGTAAGGTTCCTAGTTTTAGGGTTTAAAGATTTAGGGTACAGGGTTCAAGAGTTCAAGGTTTCTAGGTTTTAAGGTTTAATGTTTAGGGTTCAAGGGTTCTAGGGTTAAGTGTTCAAGGTTCTAGGGTTCAGGGTTACAGGGTTCAATGATCCAATGTTCCATGGATTTAGAGTTCAATTTTCAAATGTTCTAGGGTTCCAAGGTATCTAAGATTCGAGGTTCCAAGGTTCAGGGTTCAGGGTTTAGGGTTTCAAGTTTAAGAATTCAGAGCTCTAGGGTTCATTGGTTCATAGTTCAATTTTCTTGAATCCAAGGTTTAGGGTTCCTCTTTTCGGGGTCCAGTGTTCATAGTTCAGGATTCAAGGGTTCTAGGGTTTTAAGATCGAAAGTTAAGGTTTCCAAAGGGTTCATGGTTCCTGACACACTCCAAGATGCGGAGGTGTCGGGAAGAGAGAAGTTGGCAACAATCTGCCGAGAGAGAGAGGTTAGGCAGTAACAGAGGATTGGAGCAAGGAGAACTCCAAATTCATACAGGGACTTGGATTAGAAATTGGAAGACTTAGTCTTTAGGTAGTCGACTAAGTTTGGGCACATTTTCAGGGCAATGCACGTGGGAATATTAAAATGGCACGGGGATACTTTTGAGTGTACAAAACAGACACAAACAAGAAAACAGTGCAGGGGATATGGAAAGACTTCTGCACAACTCCCAATCCACGTGGGAATATTGCATAGTTTTCACGTGAACCATGCAAGATATTATACTACCGGTTTTCAAAAAAAATAAATAAACCGAGGACTTCTCCCATGCTCTCCCATCCTTAGACTTGTCCTTGTCCTTGCTGCATGAATGGATCATCTTCTTTATGAATAACTTGGAGTTCCACGTGAGTCTTTGATTGGTCTTTGTCTCGGCTTCTCCAAGTGATCAAGTGGCAAGGGACTTCTTGGTCTTCCACGGTTGGCTCATTGATGGTTGTTCGTCCTTGGTTATTTAAACCTTTAGTGGAGGACTCTTCTTGGATAACTTCCTCTCCCAAAGTGGATATTGTCCAATTGACCTCCACTTCACTTGGGGCCGAAGATGGTCGTGACTCGGCTTGGTCGTCCCGGTAAGATAGGCTATGAACTTTGGACTCTAAGTTCAGCTCTTCAATCTCCCAATGTATGCAATGCTTGGGAAGTTCTTTATCAAGAGAGGAGGGCATGTCTAGGAGGCCCTTTAGTGGCGATGAATCTCTTGTAAAATTAGCAAACATGTTAGATAATTGCCTTGCCCGACTTCGGGTGGTTGGGCCCTCCGGTTGATGGCGGTTCCCGGGCACCTCAGTTCCAGGGTTCAAGGCTTCAAAGGTTTAGGGTAAAGGGTTCAAGGTTCAGGCTTTAGGGTTCAGGGTTCATGTTTTAGGGTTCAACGATTCAGGGTTTATGGTTCAAGGGTCTAGACCTAAAAGCTTAGTCACATGCCTCGCGATGCCATGTACAAAACCATGCCTCAAGATCTATCACTCGAGCACAAGCCAAGGAGTTTTCGAACCAATTTTCTCTTTTTGTAGGAAGTGAAGTGCATGGAATCATTTTGGAGAGACCTACTACGAAAGACTTGGAGCAACCCAAACATCTCCTCACATGGGAAATGGGGGCTGAGATCAAGCCGTTTTCAAGCTTAGAAGGTCATGGAAACAAGAACAAGGCCGTGGCCGAAGAGAAGACCAAACCGGGTACAAGTCAGGTACAGGTGGGGCCCATGGAGCAAGGACACCAAACTGAGCCAAGATGTAGGGAGAGCCTCAGATCTCTGTCTGTCTCTCTATTTAGTTTATTTTTACCTTTTTACATTTTTTCACAAACACTTATCTAGGGTTAGTGTTTTTGCATGGTATTTAACTTTTGCATGGGCTTTTGGGACCCACCGGCCTTGTTAGAAGGAGGAGCATATAAATTCATCTTGATACCTAGGTTTTCAGCTTTAGTTCCAATTTGAAATAGAAAAGAGAGCTTTTGCCTCTCCTCTCCTTCATTGGTTCTCCCTCCAAGACTCGGTATTTTTGGTGAGTCATATTTGGCAATCTCCGAGAGTTTTTCTCAAGGTTTTGGCTCCCCTTCTGAGGTAAGGTGAGTTAGGCCATGCTAAACAACTTCAGCCACTTCCCCTGGACTTAGTGTAAGCATGTAATCCACATTAGCTCTTCTCCATCCTAGGTTACCTTCAAATTTTCCGAACCATCCCCTTGAATCACTTCGTTCCATCCAATTTTTACCACCTGACACTCCCATCTGCATAACTCCCGCTTCCATCAAGCTATTACCCTAATTTTTGTATGATAAGCTCTCATTTTGTCCCATAACAAACCCTCTAAATCTCAATTGCAAACTCAGTATGCAACTCGAGAACCGCCTATCACAATAACACCTAAATTACGGATTTTTCTCCAAACCGGATCTCACCCGATACCTTTTTATTTTCCTTCATTCCTTAACCGAATCTTATCATTTGGTATCAGAGCCATTCGTCCCTTCCCACTCTTCTATTTTTCTCTCATTTTGGCAAGCTTGTTGAGTTAAGACATGATGACTCGAAGTGGAGCCAACAACAACGCTAACTGAGACCATATTCCACAACAAAACCAACCTCCGGCGAGCTCTAACCCAGATAAAGCGGAATCTAGCATCCAAGGGCAGCAAGATGAGATCAACAAGAAGTTTAAAACCGTGTTCCAAAGGTTGGAGGCTACCTTTCCTCCAATAAGACCTCCTCAAACTCCCGTTCCAAGAAGAAGAACTGGGAATGGGGTGAGAAGACCTCATCGCCAAGTCTTAGAGGACTCCGAAGAGGATCTTGAATATATTGAAAGACCTTACCGAGAAGATGAGATGAAAAACATCAAGGTAACCATTCCATCATTTAATGGTTCTTGTAATGGAGATGTGTTTATTGATTGGGTTGAGAAAGTGGAAAAGGTATTTGATTGTTACAACTATTCGGAGAGGTTGAAATCACAATTAGTTTCCTTGGAACTCACGGGTTATGCTAGTTTATGGTAGGATAGTGTGAATTCCCAAAAGAGACGAGATGGAGAGGATGGCATTCCCTCGTGGAGAGCCATGAAAATGCTCATGAGGAGGAGGTTTGTTCCAAGCTACTACAAACAAGAACTCTTCCTTCAACTCCAATCCTTAACACAAGGAACTCTTTCGGTGGAGTAGTATTTGACCAAATTTGAGACCCTTAGAATTCGGTGGGACCTTGAAGAGCCCAAAGAGCAGATCATTGAAAGGTTCTTAAAAGGTTTACACAAAGAGATTGGAGACGTAGTGGAACTCCAATCGATTGATACCATGGATGCGGTCATTCAACTTGCCATGAAAGTGGAGAGGCAAGTGAAGAGAAAAGGAAAGAGGGTGGTTAACCGGTTCGCTCCCAAAACAACCTCTCCTTACAAACCCTTTTTGAAAGTGGAGGAAAAGCCTTCTTATGTGAATCCCGGTTTCCAAAAGAAAGACGATGAGGGGAAGCAATGATGAAAATCATAGGCCTCTGACAAGGGAGATCAAATGATTCAAGTGTCTTGGCTTGGGCCACATCGCCTCTCAATGCCCAAACAAAAGGGTCATGGTTCTTAGAGAGGATACCAATGAGGTGATAAGCGAAGATGAACTAACGGGAGTAATTAGGGATGAGCGAGAATCCGAGGAGGAAGTTTTTCATGCTCAAAAGGAACCCTTTTTGCTAGTGATTCGAAGGGCTCTAACCTCCCAAGCCTGAAGTGAGGCTTCTCAAAGGGAGAACATATTCCATAGTAGGTGCCTCATTCGCCAAAAGGTATGCTCCCTTATCATAGATGGGGGTAGTTGTACGAATGTGGTCTCTCGAGATCTTGTGGAGAAGTTGGGGCTTGATACTATTTTGCACCCAAGCCCTTACCGGTTGCGATGGTTAAATTACAAGGAAGAAATCAAGGTGACCAAACAAGTTAAATTTGATTTTTCAACTGGCGGATACATGGATCAAGTGCTTTGTGACGTAGTGCCGATGAGTGCAAGCCACATTTTGTTGGAAAGGTCGTGGCAATATGATCAGAAGGTAATTCATGATGGTTATACCAACCATTATTCTCTCAAGTTCAAAGGGAGGGCAATCAAATTAGCTCCCCTAGGACCGGATCAAGTTGCTATGGATGAGGCTGCAAGGAAGGAAGGTATAACTAAATCCAACTTTTTCATGTCTAAGTAGGAGTTATTGAAATTGATTATGGAAGCAGGGCCAATTGTAATGTAATTTTTTTGGGAGAGGTTGGATGAGATTGGAGAAGCTCCTAAGGAGGTCCGAGCACTTCTAGAGAAGTTCCAAGATGTTTTTCCCGAGGAGTTGCCACAAGTGTTACCACCTCTTAGAGGCATTGAGCACCTAATCGATCTTCAACCAGGAGTGGTGCTTCCTAATCGGCCATGTTATAGGTTGAACCCTGAGGAGGCCAAGGAACTTCAAAGACAAGTGCAAGAGCTCCTAGACAACGGTTACATTCGGGAATCATTGAGTCCTTGTGCCGTGCCCGCTTTATTGGTCCCAAAGAAAGATGGTAGTTTTCAGATGTGTGTGGATAGCCGAGCCATCAACCAAATCACAATCAAATATAGGTTTCCAATTCCTAGACTCGAAGATATGTTTGATGAACTTAGCGGGGCAACTTATTTCTCCAAGGTTGATTTGAAGAGTAGCTATCATCAAATCTGAATTGGGGAGGGGGATGAATGGAAGACGACTTTCAAGACCAAGTATGGTGTAATACCAGTGTACAAACTAAGTGTTTTTACGCTATCTAATGGTTCAACTAAAAATTTGTTTGAAGTGATACATACTGAAATTATGAGTAAGAAAAGAAGGCGAATTGGAGTATGACAAATGTCACTATAGGATTAATACCAAATCATGATTAAGACATAATTAGTAAAAATTATGGGATCATTAAGGTTTACTAATCGTGATTTATTAAGTTAACCCTAAGGATTAGCTTAGAACTAATGTGAAGTAATTATTTAAGCTAAGCATGATTTAAATAATGATAATGATGGTATTTTAGCAATTAATAGAGCGGATTATGGTAAAATGGTAAAAGTAAATACATAAATTTGGCAAAATAATAATTTCACCCCATGAACCATCTAGAAATATTGGACGATGGCTTATGATCAGCCATTTTCGTGCTGAAGAGAGAGAAGGGGTGAAAGAGAGGGAGGATGACACGAAATGTGAATGGAAATAATGGAATAATGTGGATCGGATGATTTTTAGGGTTTACCCAGACAATCAGATTTGGCATAAATTTGGGCACTTGGATCTTGCAAACAGGAGTGAGATTTCTTATGAAATGGGATGTTGATGTATGAGGGTAAGATAGATCCTCTAAAAATGGATAGGATCTAATGGACGAAATAAAAGATATGCCGAAAATGGTAAAGGCGGATATTGGAAGAACTAGTGTTTTCCAAGCAGATCCCGAAAAATCAGGGGAAAACTTTGGACGGGTAGATCTCGGAAATGGGAGTGATTTTGTTGCTGAAAATCGAAGGTTATTTCGATGAACAAGGAAAAGAGAAACCCTAAAAAATTGAAGAGATTCTCACGTAGGATTTGGGAATTATGCTGATGAAATGGATGAGTGCGGTGGTTTGGCCGGAAACTAAACGATAGAATTGTCTTCAATTCACGTAAAAATGGATGCTTGAGCTGATGATCCACACTCTCACCCTTATACTATGAAGATGGCTAGAGAAATGTGGTAAGGATAGGTCGTCCTAGCTCGGAAGGATGACCAACTCCAGGGTCTCTAAGGGGCCAGAAGGATTCCGGCAAGCCGAGTCTTTGCAGGGAGAATAAACAAACGAGAGATTTGCAATTTAAATTCAATATTCAAATTCAAATCTACCAATTACAAGCTGCAAAAGGGGGATTTAACTAGCCATTAACGAAATCCTAGCCCTCAAAGGTAAGTAAGAATGTGCCAAATTGGATGGCTCACAAGCTCTCCCGCTTTGGCTCATTACGCAAAAGGAAAGATGGTGAAGCCTTTGATTTCTTCCGAATAATAGCTTCAGCCATGTGAGTAGCTGTATTTCTCATTTTCTTTGGCTGCAAACCCTAGCTTACTTTTCAAATTGGACTTGGGCCGAATTGGTGGCAAAGAAGTTGAGAAGTCCAAGCCGGGTAGCTTGCTTGCACTGGGCTCTCGGTAATTGTTGTAGCTGAGATGGCTAACAAAATTTGATTTTAACGTTCCACCCTTTTTTAGAAAGCTTGAAAAAATAGCTACCGTTCTTTAGAAGAAAACATTGTTATTTAAGGCTAATAAGATCTTTAAAAAGGCCCAAATAGCTTTGGAGGTCCAACTGAGCCGAATCCAAAACGTGGTCCCCATGCTTGGTTGCTTTGACAACTAGCATATGGTCCCTTCTCCACCAAAAGGCAGCCAAGTTGGTGCCTGAATGGGCCTCACATGGCCATGCACAAAAGTTCAAATATAAATACAAAGTTTGTTTACAAAAAAATGAAACCTAAAGCTAAGTGTTACATCTTGTATTTCAAAGGGAACATGCTCCCTCCTTCATGGAACAAACTTGTTAGAAAATACCCAAGCCCGAGCTCGGGTGATAGGCTTTCTCGGGTTGGTGATGGATGGTGCAACCCGAGTCATGTCAGAGGATTTGACAGAAAAGAGTTTAGAGAGAGAAAGTGAAAGTTGAAAGGGAAGAAGCTGAAATTGACCTCCAATGCTTTGAGGAGAAGTGTTCCTCTCATCAAGAGGAATCTATTGAGCTAAAAATAAAGAGCTATGACCTTATGTTACGTGGTTTAGATTTATTATGATTATTCACATGATTACATTAAGGATAAGTGAAAATTATAGGATTATCAATGACTTTGTAAGTTGGTTATGAGTGATACACTAAAATTAAAAGTTTTGATCTATGGTTCTGTTTACTGGTTAACCAATCATTTTGGAATATCATATATATTTTTATAAATGATGGAAATTTAGAATTGGTAGAAGTTGTGCATATTTTATCAAAGTTACCACAGAAGTGTCAATTCTGTACAAATTAAGATTTCGTATCTGAAACCAATGATGGACTAATCACATGCCCTAGATGTGTTAGAACGTTAAAGGAGACACTTTAAGTGACATATAGGCTTTGGAATCATAGCGTTTCATGGTGTATATAAAAAGTTATGACATTTTGAAGTTATCACAAAACACGACATTGATTCCGAAAATTGTGAATGATATTAGGTTATTGAGATGAAGGTCATTCACAAAAGTACCAACACCTAGAAAGACTAGCTAAGGATAGACAAGGTAAGTAGTATTGGGTGTGTTTTGCCCTTAATTGGGTCTACATCATAGAATAATAGGACTTTGCTATTGTTTTATGCTTTACATATTGAGATGAGATGCACGTATAAAATGATGTACAAAATCATAATTTTGTTTATGATATGATCGATTGTTGTGTTTAATGTTATGAATATTACTTAATTGTTTGACACATTCATACCACAAACATCTCGTGCATCATGTTTTCTAGAAAGTTACGAACTATTTTACATGCATGAGATTTTGTATGAAACATAATATGAAATGGTTGTTTCGGGTTGAGCTCGAAATACAACAAAAGAAAAGATAAAATAAGAAAGAGAAAGTTACGTAAATATCATTGGGAAGGGGTTTGAGTTGGCTGTCCCCTTAGGTGGACTCAAGTTTTCGGTCTCTCAACCCTTGGAATTGAGTTGCCTGTCCCCTTAGGTGGACTTGAGTTTGTGGTGTCTCATTCCTTGCCAGGAAGCCCCAATGATAAGGAATGATAGAAATTAAAGGAATGAAAGCCAAACTCGGAATACCCTGTTTCACAAAAAATTGTGGCATCCATAACTTTGAAGACAACACTCTGATCAAAACACTTAAGGTACCAATTTCAACCTTAAAGTGTTGGCTATACTTCATTAACATACATCATTACCAATTTCTAACTCGAAAATTTCATAAAACTTGCATTCCAAAAAATGGGTAACATGATTTATAATTTGTATAACCATAAACTATCTTTACAATTTCATGCATTTTTAATCATATAACATTATTTCCATCTCTTATAATCTAACCTAGAATAAAATTAGGTGCTGTTGAATAACAAACTCTGTACCTCAAGGTTAAGTTCGTGGTCTTCCTTCCTCCTTGCACTTTTAATCCTTAAATACCAAAATTTTTGTACTAAACACTAAAACCTCATACTTTGATTTCAATCCTTAATTTTTCTCACACGAATTTGGAGAGGATTTAGAGAGGAGGAGATCTGCTAGAGAGAGCAGAGAGAGAAAGCTGAGGGTCAGGATGGCTAATAGCTAAAGACTCCAACAAATTTTATCCCTTTGGAAGCTGAGTCATGTGGTTCAAGCATGAGGTGTGACAATCCAAGCTCATCACCTCTTCATGCATGAGGTGTCGCCATCCTTTCCACGTGGCACTTCCCTATTGGTGCATCCTTAATTAATCATGGATTGAATTTCCTAAAACTTCATTGAAAGTTAATACTTCAACAATAAGATGTCGACCTCTCATTCAAGGTGTTGACCCTTAATAAAACCCGAGAGTTTCAAGGTGTGACCCCTTTTACAATTTTCATAACTTTCGTTCCACAACTTAGATTTCACTAATTCAAAAACTTATCTTTTTCTTATTGAGTCTCGTGTAACTTGGTAGAAGACTTAAATTTCAAATTATGCGTTTAAGATAATCAAATATAAAAAATGCCAAACATCGCTCAAAATCAATAATTCTATAGTCTTGTTTTCCTTCACCACATTGAAATAAACATAATTTCCTCTCCCAAAGTCCAATAGAATTGATCTACCTATCAATATTCTTATCTTGACGTCTACTAAAATTTTGTAGCAGAATACATTGCCAGTTATGCTCTTCTAGGGCATGATATGATTGTAACACAGAAACTGCTTCTTACAAAATTCCAACCCATAATGAAATTCTTTATGCGTTATGTTTATTTGAAGCAGTATTTACAAAATTCCAACCCATACTGCTAAAATTTTGTAGCAGTATTTGTTCCAACCTTTGGGGTCTAAGATTCATAACTTTCTCTATACATTTTTAAATCAAGAAATTCTTGTTGCTGTAGTTTCATTTAATAATCTACTACATTCGATTAGAAGAAACCAACTCCATGTTAAGACCCTAAAACCTCAGAATTAGGTAAATACCAATATTGTTTCTGATTCGTCAATTCATTACTTCTAAGGTGTAATTTCATCTCCATATTCATCTTTTCTTAGCACATTTCATTCTTTAACGATAAAAAATTATATTCACATAATGTTATTGTACATAAAAAAGTTGGGCGTTACAATCGGAGCATGCCCAATGCCCACTCAAATGACTCCCTTTGAGGTTGTGTATGGTTTTAACCCTTTGACACCTCTTGATTTAGTGCCTATACCATCAAAGGAGATTCTCAATACGAATGGGGCAAAGAAGGCCAATCTAGTGAAGAAGATGCACGAGAATCTGAGCAAGGCAATTCAAAGGGCAAATGATTCCTATGCCAAATATGCTAACAGAGGGAGGAAAGCGATCAATTTCAAGGAGGGAGACTTGGTATGGCTTCATCTACGAAAGGAAAGGTTTCCGAAACAAAGGGGTTCAAAACTAGCACCTAGAGCCGACGTACCTTTCAACATGTTGGAGAAAATTAATCCCAATGCTACAAGTTGGAGTTACCAAGGGAGTATGGAGTCTCGGTCACCTTTAACGTCCAAAATCTTTCCCCTTATGTTGGAGATGATATAGAGGAGAAAATGGAGGACGATTCACCCTTAGATTCGAGGAAAAATCCTCAAATATCCGGGCAGGATTCCATGCCTCTGGATGCAATGTACGAAACCATGCCTCAAGGAGCTATCACCCGAGCACGAACCAAGGAGTTTTTGAACCAATTTGCTCTTTTTGTAGGAAGTGAAGTGCACATAATCATTTTGGAGAGACCTACTCCGAAAGACTTAGAGCAACCCAAACATCTCCTCACATTGGAAATGGGACCGAGATCAAGCCGTTTTCAAGCTTAGAAGGTCATGGAAACAAGATCAAGGCCTTGGCCCAAGAGAAGACCAAACTGGGTACAAGTCAGGTACAAGTGGGGCCCATGGAGCAAGGACACCAAACCGAGCCAAGATGTAGGGAGAGCCTTGGATCTCTGTCTCTCTCTCTATTTAGTTTATTTTACCTTTTTACGTTTTTGCACAAACACTTATCTAGGGTTAGGGTTTTTGCATGGGTTTTAACTTTTACCTAGGTTAAAATTCATCTTGTTACCTAGGTTTTTAGCTTTAGTTACGATTTGAAATAGAAAAGAGTGCTTTTGCCTCTCCTCTCCTTGGTTGGTTCTCCCTCCAAGACTCGGTATTTTCCGGTAAGTAATATTCGGCGATCTCTGAGAGTTTTCCTTAAGGTTTTTGCTCCCCTTCTGAGCTATGGTGTGTTAGGCAATGCTACGCGACTTCAGGCTCTTCCCCGTGGACTTAGGGTAAGCGTGTAATCCACATTAGCTCTTCTCCATCCTCGGTTATAGTTCAATTTTCTGAATCATCCCCTTGAATCCCTTCGTTCCATCAAATTTTTACCACCCGATACTCCCATCGGCATAACTCCCCCTTCCATCAAGTTATTACCCAACTTTTTGGATGATAAGCTATCCTTTTGTCCCATAACAAACCCTCCAAATCTCAATTGCAAACTCTATATGCAACTCGAGAACTGTTGTTGCTTGAAAATTTAATCGCTAAAACGCAAGTGAACGTGTCGCAACATAGTAATAAAAATATCGATCTCACGAAGACAAGTCAAATCTCTAATTTAAAGAAAAGATTGCAAAGTATTATAAAGAATAAAGAATAGCATTAAAGGTTTGATTTTTATATCTATCTTCTACTCCTAGATTAAAAAATTAATTAAAGTATCTAACTAATAACCTCGATTAAGCAGAAAAGTAAAGTTGGTGATCGAATTGAGAATTCATAAGCATCTCGACTAGGATTTTCCGTAAATTGATTTACTTGAACTGTCCTCGGGATAATCATGCAAGGGCTTATTTTTGTGATTGCTCGAGGCATAATCACAGCAAAGCAAAGATATATAAACACTTATTAAAACGAGTTCTAAAAGATAGCATGCAATTTCATTAAGCAAATCAATGTATGAAAAATCCTAATTTTAACTCAAACAAAATAGTTCTACACTAACTATCAGGAGTTCATATAATTCACGGAAATTAAAATGAAAAGCAAAGGGAGAGAATTTTGGTCCTCTCCATCGAAAGCCGTTGGTCTTACAACCTCGTTCCCCAGCCACCGTGATTGTCGCTGTGAACCTCTTCTTTGGATTGACGCCCGAAGCTTGATCGTGAATCCCGTTCTCCAATTCTACACAACCGATCCATGGTATTCATGTTCCTTTAAGTAGCCTTTGTGCAACTTTAGCAGATCTGAGCGGCTGTTACAATTTAGAGGAAGATCTGGATCGGTTTGGAAAGTAGTTGAGATTAGGAAGGATTTCCAAATCTTCAAAGATATTCTTGTTTCCAAATTTAAATTTGAGTTGATTCTTCCTTCTTTTTCGTGATTCTTCCCGCCTTTATTTTCATTAATCTTCTGCAATTGCATAGAAATAAAAATCTCGTGATAATACAAAGTATACAAAATATCGTGTAAAATAACGTAAAAACAACGTCACTGATGCCATACGGAGTGTTGTGGCATCGTTGCAGCATTATCCCTAAAAATTCAATTATTTCAATTAAATCATTACTGATTCCTAGCAATATGACCACTAAAACCACATGAATATTAAGTCTTTTTGAGACTTAACACATCCCCAAACTTAAGCTATTGCTCGTCCTCAAGTAATGTCAATAAATAATCATAACAATTTTCAGATTTTTCCACAAAAGATCTAAATCGAGAAAAATAATCACAAATGCATGACTTTCCAACTCCTCTTAACTTCAGTTAACTTCTCAATAGTATCTCCCCCATAGTGAGTGTGTGCACTTATTACTATGAACATTAACCTTCCCAAAAATCATAAGTTTCATCTTATAATGCTAAAATCCTCAATTCTTTAAACGTCGTTCAAATTCATACCTTCCACGTACAAATTAAGCAAGATCCGAGCTTCATGACTTCAAGAGTGAAGAAGAATTTTTCTAGGCTTTCGTAAATAAGCTACTTACATTATCATACCACCCTTTATATAATTTTTTATTCTTGATTCACCCGAGGTGGTATTTCAAAGGGGTAGCCCATTTAATTGCAACGGAGTTTCTCCCATTGTTCCCTTTATTTTTTTTATCCCACTCATCGAGTATCCAAAAGGCTCACTCGAGATTTTAAAGTGGATTGGGAAATTGCAAATACACTTCACCGTTCATCCACAAAGTCCCGGTGAAGTGTCACTCAACGATCATCCACTTAAGTCCCGAAGAGTGTTATTTTCAAACACCGATTATCCACCGATCATCCACTTAAGTCCCGGTGGATTATTGATTCTTTTTCGGGAAAGGATGGAAGAGATAGGAGGGGCTCCAGAAGAAGTCTTGACCCTTCTAGAAGAGTATGGTGATGTCTTTCCCGAAGAGCTACCAATCGGTCTCCCACCAATCCGTGGGATAGAGCACCGAATTGATCTCTAACCCGGGGTGGTTCTACCAAACCGGCCAGCATATAGAATGAACCCCGAGGAAGCCAAAGAATTGGATAATCAAGTGCAAGAGCTCTTGGAGAAAGGGTACATCCGTGAGTCTTTAAGTCCTTGTGCGGTGCCCACTCTTTTGGTGCCAAAGAAGGATGGCTCTTCTCGGATGTGCATTGACAGCCGTGCCATCAACCAAATAACCATAAAGTACCGGTTTCCTATACCACGATTGGAGGACTTATTGGATGAGCTAAGTGGTGCGGCCTA
>QAOC01052919.1:0-61252 GCA_003255005.1 Begonia fuchsioides | reverse complement strand
ATGAGTTTTCAATGGTCTTAGGCAGCAAAACATCCAAGGTTGAAATGATAAACTGGATCCAGACTGAGATCAAGTTCATTCCTTGGAATTCCTTGTGCACCCTCTTGTGGGTTATTCTCACTGTTCCAACATAAAGAAATTTTAGCAATCATCTTAAATTTTATATACGATAATTTGGTAACTTTGCTAGAAACTAAAAGAAAGTGCAGCGTCTTTTTCTGTTCATCCAATTTTTCTTGGCCAGTATCGAAAATTACAAAATACGAAAAAGGAGATGGAAAGAAAGATCAATGAGGTGAAAAGTGCATACCAAATGTTCAAAGAGGGAAGAGAGTTTTGTAGTAAGACAGAAGCGCCATTAGAGCCAATGTTTTGGAGGTCCAACTCCGCGCCCTGCAGTGCTAAACTCTTCTCCTTCTCCTTGATCTAATACATATCAACAAATTTTGAGCTGATTATTTTGGAACAGTTCAAAAATTTGATATGTAATGCTACAACTTATTAGAAGTGTCAAATAAGTTTCATAAATTGAGAGAAGTTTTAAAAAAAAAAATTAATCATGTCCGGACAGATCTAAAGAAAATATGCAGTAGAAAGCTAAATGTTTTACCTGCTTTGATAGAAAGTTGTTTTGCTCCTGCATGAACTTCTCCTGCTCAGAAACAATCAGAATTTAAACAACAAATACTTGTGACTGTACGAGGAAATATTATGGGAGAAAGGGTCTTCTTAACCTTCTTCTGAAGAGCATAAATTGATTCATGCATTAGCTGGTTCTGCATAAATGAAGCAAATATCGTCTTTCAGCTAGAACACTGTAAAATTACTTTTTAAGTGCTTAAATCACCATTTTTCATACTTTTTTAGTTCGAATTTGTTTAAGAGCGGTTTCTAGCTCATGCTCTAAGTTTTGAAGACCTTTGAGACCCAAAGACTCCAGATCTTCTCCAAGATAGTGCCTGAAAATGTGTTGCACAGTAAATTTTAAGAAAGAAGCCAGGTGAAAACCCTAAGTGGGAAAAACCTGTGATTTTGCTGCAGGAGCTCGATCTTTGCTTTGAGTCTGGAATATTCAAAATTCCAGTTCACCTAAAAGTATTTAAAAAGAAAAAAAGAAAACCCTTGACTGTTCTTCATAAAACGCTTAAACAAAGAATTTATTTTTAAACTGAACTCAAAACTAAAGTATTGGTGATATAGCAACTAACCTGCGCTTCAGATTCAGATGAAAATGGCTGTCTTTCAGCATAAGAGTATCTCTCATAACGCTCAAGTATTTTCTCCATGCTGCATTTGCAAAGACAGGCTTTAGAAAAATCTGTACTTTTTCGATAATAACCGACCATCATGCATGACATTTTTGCTGAAAAAGGCGACATTTGAGGACTTTGTAAGAATATCAGGAACTCGATTGTCGGTCTTCACATACATTACTTGCACTTCAAACTTCACAATGCAATCACAAAGCAAATGATGACTCGTATCTAATGTGTTTGCTTCCATCGGACCAATTTGTCGTTTCTTTCAACGACATGCAAAAGTCATACCATCCTTGTAGAAAACCAAACATGTTGTGCTGTTTTGATATTCTTAATTTTTATTTTCCCAATTTTCCGATAAAATTTGCCTCTTGAGTTTTGCTCTCAAGTTTTGTGTTGTGGACGTGATTTGGTCCAAACCAAATAAATCTTGTGTCTTGATTTCTTCTTTCATTATTAATTTTAATTACAACAAATAATATTTCTGCACCCATTCGACAAACTTAATTGATCACACCTATGATACACCAACAAATCCATTTTGTCGGTTACAACAAGGCTATAGAAACACTATTAGGGGTGAGAGTCAAGGGTTTGGTTTGGTTTTTTTAAAGAAATAACTGATCCGACAGGTTTAGAGTTTGATATATTAGATTCAAATATTTTTTTTTTCAGCCATTATATACAGTACAAAAATGACATAAATAATATAAAAAATAAAATGAAATAAAATAGTAACTTTTATATTCTTTATTACTAAAATGATCGTAACTTCTTCGATAGTGCTTGGAATGACCTGAAACTTGATCCATTAGAAACTAGACATTTGGAACATAGAAATTTATAGGTCATAAGTTTAATTTGGCTTCTGTTTATTCTTCTAAAAATCAGTTGAAATCGGTTTCAAAAAATTGACGAGTTTTTATTATTATTTATTTTATTAAATTTAATACACAACATGAAATGTTGATTTGTTTTAAATTTTCTTCTTGTTGTGTTTTTGGACACTACTGAGTTTCGCCCTAAAGCGTAGAAGAAGTGAAATGTTTTATTATGTTTGACATTTCTTTTCATATTCTTCCCTTGTAAGCAAAGCTACAAAAGAATCTCAAGCATCAACATATTCTTTTGAAGACTTTTTTTGATGTGTTGCATTGACCGGGTGTTTGAAATTAGATTTTGATTGACTTATTTTAGAACATTCAATCATGAGATAAATTATCTTGGTAACAAATTGATCATTATTGAAATACATGCTCCAAGTAGATCATTTAGAATTAGCATCTATATAGTTCTAATTAAGGGAGATTGATTTTATGTTGAATTAGGAGTTGATTTTTGTATCTTTAAGAATGAGTTTACCTCATAAAAAGTTTCTTATCAATTATATGTATGAATTCTTCTCTTTCTCTATAATTCTTACAAAACACACTTCTCACCGTACTGAGAATGATTTTATTTTCCTTTCAACAATAATATTTTGTTGAATTGATCTTGCAAACGTTAGGAAGTGAACGCATCCCTACTATCCGCACTCGAAGCTTTAATAAAATATTTGCTTGTCTTTTCGCATATGAAACTCCATCACTTTGAGAATTTGGATTCAAATCAAGTTTTCTTACTAAGGTCATCAATGAAGAGCATAAAATAATGTTTTTTTTACCAAACAACATAGGCTTAATTGGTCTGCATACCACAACATGTTAATCTCCGTACCTTCGAACAACTCTTTCAAAATTTTTTGGCACCAAGACACCATTCACATAATTTGTCTAGTTGATATCACTATCTAATCTAACAACTATTAATCCATGAAATTGAGATGGCCGAGTCTAAGATGTCAAAGTCATGAGCTGCCATCCGCACAAGCCTTTGGACATCGAGCGTGAACACTATGTTTTTTTACATCAACACCTTTACGATCACAGTTCTTCTAACAAATTGAAGGATAAAACTATAGTAGACTTAAGTTTAATTGTAATGAAAATTATTATTAGACATTGATGTGGTCCATTTTATATAGTTATTAAAGTATTATAATAATAAGGTCCGATGTTTAGGGTAGGTGCAATCCTAAAGTCATGGGAAAATCATCTATAAATATATGAGTAGACTTTATTAAACGATATCAAAGAATTTAAGGGAAATTGAGAGAGAGGTGAGTCTCCATCAATTACTCACCATATGGGGAGAGGAGAGCCTCCATTAATTGCTCTCCATTCTATTTTGCTTTGGTTTTTAGTGTTGATCCCTTCTTCTATTATATAGTCATGTTCTTTGCTCTTTGTATTCTTGTATTCTTTCTTTGGTGCATGAGATAGGTTCAACGAGACATTAAAGTTTAGTAAGAAGTAGAACAGGATAATAAACGACAAGATGTTGACCACCGAGGATAGGGTGTCAACTGGTCAGGTGAGAAGCAATTGTCGACTGCAAGAACTAGGTGTCAACTGCTCAGGACAAGGCATCCACGGGACCAAAGAAGTTTTCAACCGGAATAATCTAATAACTCTAAAATATGCCTCACAACAGAAAAAAAGTGTCTGTTGGAGCAATGTAAAGATTTAATTGATGCGTGGAAGTTCAGCCAAGATTTCTTAAGAGTTAGTAATGAAATTATCTTCAAATGGAGACGTTGAAGTGCGGACATAGGATGAGTTTGTGGAGATTTTTTCATACTCTAGATGACTCTTCAAAAATGCGTGTACACTTACTCAAGACCAAACTATATTTTTGAATTAAAATTATATTTTCAACAATATATGCAAAACATTTTGGTGGAGTTATGTGTGAAATATGGGACTTATATTTCTTGATTAGATACTATTCAATGCAGGAAACTGCAACTAATTTAACTTTTTAACACATTTACATCAAACTTTCACTATTATGTTACCATGATTCCATTTCAAACTAGAAAGAGTTTTTGTAACTCATTCTAACCTTTTTAAGAAAAATATCTCTTAGTAGATACATGATGTGACGTTCTCGTATAAACTTATACGTCAGGAATTGGAGAGAAGAGAGAAAAGACGACAAAATCTAGAACTCTGTGCTCAAAATCGACAGAGTTTTAGAATATGTTCTTAGATTCTATATGATTGTAGCTACCCACAAATCTCCACATGAAAGATGTATCTTTTAGGATTGTTCTCACGATTTTCAAATTATAGTTATCTAGTCTTCCATTTGAACCCTAAAAGAAAGCTCATAACAAGTTGGAAAACTCAGAAGAAACATCATGTGAGGTCGTCTTTGAACTATCGAATGACCTACAACATATTCAATGATGGTTCTGGTTAACAGAAGGTGGTCAAATATTCGAAAAAAAGAGGACAAATTTAAACCAAAAACTAAGGAAGGACATAAACAAGACCCCCATGCAGACTGTTGAATAAAAATCAGAAAGGAGTTGTCATTTCAAGAGCTGTCTCTGTGCTTCGTGTTCTCCTAACAAAACCTACTTAACATAGCCCATCAATAGTAATAACTCCATTCACTGTTCTTCATATGAATCCCATCCATCTGTTCTTGATCTTGAGTTTAAGCATCAGAGAAGGTATCGTATTTTAGGGTTTATTTTATTTATTTATTTTTCAGAAAACAATGCGTACACCCATATCTAAAACAAACATGTAATAATAGTTGTCTTTGATTAAAGGGTACATTTGTCGTAAATCTGATTGATGAACTATGATACTGGCATTGAAGAAATTTAATTGAGATGAATTTGGACCCTCGAACGCTCTATAATCGAAGAAATCACAACTCTTTCTGTCTAGGAAAAATAAAAACAAACTTGCTTCTGCTAGCTAAACTATACACATTATTTGTTGATATGATGATATCATCTATACAGACACACACACACACACATATATATTTATAAAGATGTAATATTCTCTTGAATGTCACCAACGTTTTCTGTTGTGGTTTCTTTTTTTTTTAATATTTGAAGAATTGTACAAAAGTTAAGCTTATGCACAAAACCAAGCCGTCAGTACTTAGTAATTTTCTATGACAAAAAACGAAGCAAAAGCCCTTAGGTTTAGCCTACATTTGATAGATGTAAGATAATAAATAAATCTTTCCAAAAAAAATAAAAACAAAGTTATGATATAAAAACATTCATGAACCTCTCCCTCATTGGGGGAGATCTATGCATAAATTGACCATTAATGTGCATTAATCTAGGTTATTTAAAAACAATACTCATCACTCAATTGGGTTTCCTTTTTTCATAAAAAAAGAATAAATAATTGCCCAGCTCTAAAATTTATATTCGAAAATATTAATCGTATCAGTCAAGTTCGTCAAGACATGACAAGGGAACACTCAGCTCCAAAAAGTCATTCGCGTGCACAGAAGAAGGAAAACGATTATAAACAAACCCATAAAAAAGTGAAAGGATGTGTTCATAGCAAAACTCAAGCGCAGCAGAAAACAAAATTAAAGCCCCCCAAAAAAACAACGATAACAAATCAGGCCTCAAGAACTCTACCAAGTGTAAGCTACATACTGACGCACAGAAGATGTCAACAGAAAAAAAAAAGAAGAGAAAACGAAGATTTATATCGTAGCGATGAGACTGGATATATTTTCAAAGAATCCGAGGAAAGAACATCATCGAATATCAAAAAACTCAAACACACAGCCAGCAAGATTTAAAGCAGATATTAAGTTGCAGAAGAAAGATGAGAAAATGGGTACCAAGAATCGGAGGCGTATTCAGAGAGCTTCCCTTTGTTGGAGAAAACAATGAGAGCAACATCAGCATCGCACAAGACAGAGAGTTCATGGGCTTTTTTAAGCAACCCACTTCTCCTTTTGGAAAACGTAACCTGTCGATTGATCTTGTTCTCTATCCTCCTCATCTGAACCCTACCTCTTCCCATAATTTTGACGAAAACCCAGGAGAGAAAGACGAGAGAGATGGAATCAAAATGGGAACTTTTGGACGTACAAATGTTTACGACAAGTGAGAAAATAGAAACAGTGTTTATGAAAACCAGTGTGGTTTTTTAAGGATGTGTTGTCGAGGTTTGATTGGGTAGAGATACGATGCTTTGCTCTTCGTATGTCTGAGTTTTAACTTTTTGGGGAATGTCGCAGACGAAACGCGTCAGGCTAAGTGTATTTTGGTTAATTACAACGTAATTTTGCGTAGAAATGGTGAGTACAGAGATTGTGCAGCATTTTTTAGGATTGTTCTGGGGTCATCTTAATCGAGAAAACCAGAACAATTCCAACACAAAATAAAATAGGTTCGCAAGAGTGGACGTATAAATATTCAACAAAAACTAAGACAAAATTTGTGAAAATTCTCATCAATAAAAACTATAGAAGAAAAAATAACAAAAATATAAAAAAAAATAACTTGTGAATTCTTATATTATTTTTTATTTCATTCAACTATTTTTATAATACAAAGTGACATAAATAATATTAAAAATAAAATTAAATCAAATAGTAACTCCTATACTATTTATTTTTAAAAATTCTCGTAATAATATTTTTGACCTTTCGTTATTAAAATAATCATAATTTCTTCTACAATGCTCGGAATGACCTTAAACTAATAAAAACTAGACATTCCGAGCATAAAAATTCATAGGTCACACGTTAAATTTAGTGATTGTTTGCCATTTTAAAATTCAGTTGAAATCTATTTTAAAAAATTAATAAGTTTTTATAATCTTTATTTATTAAATTTAATACTCAACATCATTCAGATCACTCACGGGCTTTAGCAAAGAAGGGCACAAGAGAGGCATGACACTCTACGCGTGAAATTAGGGATATTAGTTGAATGTGCTTCCTAACCACACGAGGATTGTAGAGTTTCATGCTTTTCTCCGAAGGATTAAATTTTTTTTCTCGATCAAAACTTGAAGATAGTCAAGTGACTGTGCTGATGTTTTAGCTATTTCATGGGCCTTGCTCGGGTTGGTCTTTGAATGTGCTCAGTTCACTTGTTTGGTCTTCAATTATTGATGGGTTCATAACTAGGAGTGGGCAGCCCGAACCAACTCGAAAATTCGAACCAACCCAAACGGTTTGGGTCGGTTTTTGGTTCAAACAATCAATTTTAGGTCAGGTTCAGTTGTTGGTATCTTGGTTCGGTTTGATTTTTGGTTTTTGTTAAAAAACCCGAACTAAACCGTTTATTTCTGTTTTTCACCTAACTTTTGGGGCTCATAACTCTTTCTATACTTATCCAAATTCCATGTAATTGGTATCAATCTCTTCCTTATTCCGTCTACTACGTTTCATATAAAGAATTTGTGGCCGAATTTGTAGCCGACAACCTACTAAAACATACGTGTTCCGAAATCAGTAAATTTCGTCTTATATTTTTGAAACCTTAAGTTTTCACTCTCAAACACTCATAAAACTCACAAAATCTCACTTGGAGGTTGAGAGAACTCAGGAGAGGGAAGAGGGAGGTCGGGAAAATGGGTTAGCAGCTGAGAGAAATGAGTTTTTAAACAATTTTAGGCATGGAAAACGAAAAGTTTTCGGATATCATTAAGGAGCGGTCGACACTTTAAACAAGGTGTCGACCTGTTCTACACAAGGTGTCGACCTACCACTGTTCATAGGTCGACCATATAGCTTGAAAATTCAAGGTGTCGACCGCTTGTGTCAAAGTGTCGACCGGTTTTCAAACCCGAGAGTTTTAAGGTGTCGACCGACAATCAAGGTGTCGACTGTCAGTTAAGACTTTGATAACTTTTGTTATACAACTTAGATATCTATGATTCAAACGTAATTATTTTCCTTATTGAGTCTAGTTTAACTTTGCAGAAGACATAAATTTCAAGTTCAGAGCGTAAAGGTATCAAATATACGAAACACCGAATATCGTTTAAAAGTTCATATTTCCTTAGTCCAGTTTTCATTCCTCAACTTCTAATATGCATAACTTTTGCACCACAACTTCAATCGAGTTGTTCAACCTATCAATCTTCTCCTTTTGATGTGTTCTATAAATACTTAGAAGATTACTTTGTCACTTAAGCTCATCTGTAGCATAATAAAACAGGAAAACGAAAACTACTCAGTTATCAATTTTCAACCGGGTGGTTGTTACTAACTGTAAATTTCCAAAATTCAAACTTTCTCTACAAACTTCCAAATTGAGTAATTTTTGTTGCTATAGTTCCAACAACTAATTCACTTAATTTCATTAGAAGAAATTAAACTCGTTTAAAGAATTTATCTCATAAAAAATCAACTAATCTTAAAGGTCAACATAGGTTAACTTCATTCATCATTTAACATTGATAAAACTTAAGGTACATGAAAAAAGTCGGGTGTCACAGTTACAATTTATTTACACTTGTAATTTTTTTTTAGTTTGATATGTGAACCAAACCAAACCAACCAAACCAACCAAACTCAAACCAAAACAGTTTTGTTTGGGTCGAAATATTTTTTTTTTGGGTCGGGTTTTGGACCCATTTTGGTTGGGTTAGTCAGGTGAGAACCCGACCCAACCCAAACCGTGCCCACCCTTGTTCATAACCTAAGGAACAAACCAACGGATTTACAGTTTTCTGAACTAAATCAAAATTTTGTCTGGTCCGTTGGGTTTATTTTTCAATAAAATATATTTTAATTCAATAATAAATAATTTTTGGTTTAAAAAATAAAAATCCTTTTATTAAAATTAAAATTCTCATTCTCAGTTGCGATGATGGATTGGAAATTGATGTAATAACTCTTTCGTTAATTGGTAAGACGTCTTTATGATGTCTTTATTTTTCACAGTTCACTGGAGTTATAGGATATTGACATCTGTTGAACTTGTGTTGGCCCAGGCTTTGTCTATTCTAAGAACTTCGTAATAAATGCAGGCTCCAACCGACCTGCTGAACCAATCATGATATGCATTTGTTAAAAGTTTCAATTTCAACTCGGTTTCTATCTTGGTTCTTAGTTTTTCATTTGGTTTTCGGTTTTTAGGCCAACCTAAAAACCGAATCAAAACTTCATAATTAAATATTTAATTAACACTTATTTTAAAAACTATTTTTTATTATTTTAAATATTTGTGCTCAAAATGATGTCATTTGAAATTTAAAACTGAAACATAAAATTCAAGCTCATCGACCTCAATTGGATTAAAAACCAAAGCAAATAAAATCGTGGCCACCCTTAATCTTTGATTTTGCACGATCAAGGGTAGCAATATGCTTTTGTGTGTTTCACGGAGTGAGCTAGTTTCTTAATAAAGTTTTAACAAAAGGACATCTCAACAAGTTTGTATTTACGACTCCATGGTAATTAACATGCGCTTATTATGGTACATGATTATTGAACTTTTTATTTAATTCTTAGCGAATAATCGTTCATTAGAAATTACAATGATCAAATAATTTAAGATAAAAAAATCTTAAACTTTAGATAAAATGGACGTAGATATTCTCATCAGTTAAAGAAAAGAACCTTAAATTGACTTTTGTCTTTGCTCAATTTGAGCTAAGACTCAATTTTGTTATTCTACTCAAGCACGGTTGGAGTCGTGTTTCGTTAACAGGATAGTAAATTGGAACAACATTAGAGAATTCATTCTGAAAATGAGAAAAGTAAGAAATTTAGGAAAATCTTCCCTAAAAATATATTAAATCAGTTATAGAAATTCATGAATTACACTAGCAAATAAAAAAAGTATGAAATACTAATATTCAATGAATAATAAATATTAATATTATATGAATAAAAGCAAAAGTAATAACAAATGATTTATTCAGGCTTCGATTGAGCTTGCATTGCATCAATTTGATCCACTAAAGAAACCTTTTTGGGCTTTGTTTTGCAAAAGCTAATATGGAGAAATAACTTCCTTTGTTGACGGCAAAAGATGTGAGACTACGTTAGTTGTTTTATCAAGCGAATAAAACACGAAAGCATTTTATCGTCTTGTATGGTCCGATTGACATCATAAAGCAAGGGTCAACAAGCATCCAAATTCACTAAATCACATGTTGTATCATCTTTGTAAGACGCTCCAATTGGCGTGGAAATCTTGCGAACTTAATGCATGCCTTCTTTGAGTTCCTTTCTAACCCTTTGCAATTTTATGGGAAATGATGTTTGTCAAGCTGTAAATTTAAGGTCTTCACCATTGCACCATTGCATTGGAACTATATTCTTTACCATTGCATTGGAAATTATATTTTATGGACTGCAACTATCAATAATCACATTTCAATTTTTCGTACAAATCGTGCGTCATGTTGAAGTATCTTGAGAGTCCTCGGTTCTTGCCGAAGGGCGCACACCACTTCCTCACCCACATTATTTTCGCTTCTTTTGCCTTTCAGTACTTCCTTAATATCTACTTCAAAACTTTGCTCAACACCCGCATTGCCATCTGTAAAATTAGGAGGACACTTATTTGGAAAGTTATTGGAAATAGAGCACTGTTGGTTGCATAAGAAATCGAGATTTGCGTAGGCACAAGGATGTTCATGGCATTTTCGTTGCATAGGAGGTTGAATTGGAAGATTAGACACAGTAGTGTTTGAGGAGTTACCATTGAAATTCTGTCACGAATTCTAGATGAAAGAACCATAAATAAATAATGGTGTTTGTCATATTCAATAAACTTTCTATAGTTAGACACTGAGAAAATAGTTTCCAATCCTAACGGTCTTAAATGGCTGGTTTGACAGTGCGAGCAATCGTTCAAGTTTAGAGAATTAGGATTTCCGAACTTAATTAACCACAACCTCCGATTCCAATTCTCTTTCCAAAAACCATTTCTCAACACTTCATTTGTCGTGTGTTTATGACGAGTATTACGGAGAGATGGTAGTCATTAGAAAGAGCATCACATCGAAGAGTCGAAAGGCACTGTTGGAAAAAATAAAGGTGTTTTTGCAAAGACTTGTCAATGTCATCCGCACTAAAAATAAAGATAACCAAAAAGAGAGGCTTGATTCCTAGAACTCCATTATTAAAGAGGACACAACCAGATATTGTTGGGCCATACCCTATTTCATCTTCCCTCTTATCGTCCTCACTTTACGTAATATCTTGATCCTGCCTTGTCTTTTCATATTTGCTTCTAAAAATTGAAGTAGTAGTTTGAAGCCTGGTCTAAGAAAAGCCATGGAAGAAAACTTGAGCTAAAAACTGAACTTCTTGATGCTTCAAACTCTTGAATAAAAATATATGTATCGAGGTCAACGCCTTATTTGATTGTGTTTGCGAACGGGTACAAAATAAATTTTATGACACGGGAATACTCTTGATTTGAGGTGAAAAATGAATTAAACGTTTCATTTACTTGGCAGTGTAATTCATGTATTATTTACACAGATGGAGGAGGCGTTAGAGTGTAAAATAAATCCTAATCGGATCCCACCAAAAACATTCCCATCGTAAGAAATTATAGGCTCTGCAATTGATAATAATAAAGAAACATCTCCACTCCTTAGAAACCCCACAGCTCACAACACAATCTTACCCTCTTTATCATGCCATCTTCTTTTCCTTTTCTTCCTCCTTAAGTTCCACCCATTTCTGCAGCACAATCTCCATGAAAATCCTACATTTTTGCAGCAAATGAATGCATCAGCAGAGATCGACGTGTTTGAAGCAGCGAGATATTTCTCAGGATCCAATGAAAACTCTTCATTTTCTCAGAAACTACCGAGAGAGGAGAGAAGTTACAGAGGGAGAAAGAGTTCAGACATGCCCGCAAGAAACATTCTTCTTCCTCAAAAAACCTGCTCCATGGAAACCCAGATGAAAGAGAAGAACAGCTACAGACAGCCCAGCTCTCCAGGTGGTCGGCTGGCAAACTTTCTGAACTCACTTTTCAATCACTCATCTTCAAAGAAGAAGAAGAAGAAGATGAAGTCTTCTTCAGCAATGGGGAAGAAAGAGGAGGAAGAAAGTCCAGGTGGGACTAAGAAAAGAAGAAGCAGTATCAGCCATTTTCGAAGCTACATAACTATGGATTCCAAGCCTAGTTATTCTTCGTCTGGTTCTGGGTTTAGAACTCCTCCGCCGTACGTTCATACTCCGATCAAAAGCCTCAAAGAATTCACAACCCAGAAACAGATATCTGAAGCTCCAGCAAATGATAGAACAGAAAAACAGAAACTAACAAATGTGTTTTCCGAAAGAGACAGGGTTTGGTCAACTAAGGCTCCAGCAGACGAGGAGTTGATAAAAATGGAGGTTGAAGACGACGGAGATGAGAGTGATTCAAGCTCTGACCTTTTTGAGTTGCAGATTTATGACTTTCATTCAAGCGATTTGCCTGTTTATGAATCTACAAGCATGGAAAGGATCAAGAGAGGAACGATTTCCAACACTCATCTATAAAATACAATAAACTTATCTATTTCTCAATCTATACTTTGTTCCGCGTTACGTGATCCCGGTAATGAACTTTTCACAGTTTTTGGTCTTTTTCTCCTCATGGTGCTCTCTTGAAAATGACTTGTGTATTCGATCAATCTGTAAAAATTTCTACGTGATTACAAGCTGAGGGATTGATTTTATCTCTCTTAACTCTCGCGTTCTTTTTCCTCTTTGTCTCACTTTCTTCTCGGGCCTCGACTCCAAGAACATTGTTGATGAGCTCGACCATGGGAATCGTCTCACTTTCTAAGTGGCGCCATATGCAAAAAATTATGAAAAATATTGAAGCAACGAAATCGATAGTTCAAAGAAAAGTATACATTAATTGAATTGAGGGTGATGATTAAAGATTTTTTTCTGTTTACTTTTCTCACCAAACAAACATCATCACCCATGTGAGACCTTCATTGGCAATAAATCATTATTCTGCCTATTAATGTGGGCCACTCTTGCAATATTAGATTTTTTAGATATCTACTAAATAACTACTTTTACGAAAATTAAATATATATTCTGAAAAATATTATTTTTTATGAGATAAATATATTTATTTTTAGTTTATTCCAATTACCACCCAGTCGTTGTAGTATAGTGGTGAGTATTCCCGCCTGTCACGCGGGTGACCCGGGTTCGATCCCCGGCAACGGCGTTTAATTTTGTTTTTGCCAAAGATCTGAGATCGGGTCAACCCGATAATGGTGAGAGATCCAAATTCGAAATCTTATAAAGTAACTTGAATTTTTTAATTCCCGCCAAAAGCCAATTTCGCTCCTCTGAACTTCTGTAGTCTCTTCTGGTCCACCTCTTTCGCCTCCAAAATGACGAAATCCAAAACTGAGGACAAGGTTGGAGAGGAAGTGAAACCATATGGCCTTGACATCGCCTCCATCGGAGTGCTTTATAGTGAACCTTTGGATAAAAAGTATTGGAGCTGCTTTAGGGTTTGATTTTCTTTCGCCTTTTGTTTCGTTTCATCTTCTCTTTCATTTTTTATAATTTCAGGGTGAATTGCTATGATTTAATTTATTTGGGTCGGAGCTCTTCATACTGGCTTATGGAATAGCCAATGCTTTCTCCTGTTTCTGGAATTGGATACAGAGAGATGTAGCGCTGCAGCTCGACTAATTTTTACTTATGGCTTGGTAGCAGACGAATCAAATCAGGATAGATTGTTGTTTGCCTTTATGATTGTAGGATTTTGTCCAAAGAGTCACGGTGACTTCTGTTTCTGAAACGAGTTTTAAAGTAACTATCTTGGGAGAATATGCCTAGCCGGATGTCTCGATGAGTGACGATGTTGTCTAGGAAGATGAATGTGTTTGGGTGAGTAACGTTTATGAACAGACTTGACTTCGCTTGAGGGATCAACAACAGTTTTTTGTTGATGAAAGTCAAATCACTAGTTAGTATGTTAACAGTTCTTAGATTTCAGCTTGATTTTTCTGAAAGATAGTGGTGATGAACATTGGTGAAGGAAATTTTTTTCTTGGTAAAATTTTCCATTTGTTTTTGTGTCCAAACTCAACTGTTAATGGTCAGCATAAAAACTCATATTTGTTTTTTCTCCTGCATTTGAATTGTTAGATTGAAACAACATTCAGGAAAACACTGTAAAGGCCAAAGAAATTTTGGTGATTGATAACTGTCCACGACAAGATTTTTCAAATGTTATGTGCTTAATCCTCTCTGAGAGAGTTTTTTTATTTTTATTTTGAAGGAGACATTTTGTCGAACACGCGTCGTGCATACCTCACATTACGAAGTTTCATATGCGTTGATGAGATTATTGAACAGAAAAGTTTCTGGATTTCTCAAGGTCTTGATGATCCAGCAATGGAGTTTTTCGCCCGCCCTTGGTCTCTTGCTTCGGTGCTAAGTTTCAACAACGCACTGTAGTAGTTGGATTTGCAAGCCATGGTAGCCATGACTGTGTTCAAATTTTGACAAGAAAATAGCATCGTCCCTTTCATTGAATCAGATGAAAAAATAGTAATCGAAGCGAAGATGATTCAATCTCGAGGCGGGTGATTGCAATTTCTAATCCTGCCATAGTTGCTTAACTCGAAATCGAGAAACTCAAAGATACTTCCAAAATCTTCGCTTTTGTTCGGATTCACGACGGAAAGACTTTCACCAGAACATAAACAACAACTCTTCACGAGTTTTCACTCTTTATTTGAATCATGAGAGAGTGCATTTGCTCTTTATTTGAATCATGAGAGAGTGCATTTGAGCCCATGCTTATTTTCATCAATTTGTTGCAGCGGAAAAGAACAATTGCTGTGAATTTGACTCCAAATAATTACATCTGCGAAGAAACAGATCAATTTTCTGTTCCGCAAAGAAACCAAAATCCTCTACACAAGTTTTATGAGATGATAAACTTGCACTCTAAAATCATATTTGATGAATAGTACATGTCCTCATGCATCAATTAATATAAATTAAGTTATAAATTATCAATAATTAACCCCCATTAATTGCATCAATATGTATAACCTGAAAGGGTAAGTCTGTCTTTGTAATACTCTCATATCATATTTTCTAACATGTTGTCACATGAATCACATAATTTTAAATATATTTAATAAATAAAAATATAAAAAATTACCTTAAAGCTGATTTCTTAGAGGATTCCAAAACATGGTATTTCAAACATAAGCTCAAGATTGCATATTTTTAAAGTTGTAATTCTTAGCTGAAAATTGCTAAAGATATTTTAATTTTCCTATTATTTAATTTAATTTATTTTATTTTTCAAATTAAAAAGTTTTTCTTTTTGAATTATAAAAGTTTTCAAATTAAGAAAGTTTACTTATCTCAAATCAAGAAAAATTTCAAATTAGAAAAGTTTTCTTTCATGAAATTTGACAAGTATCAAATTAGATAAGTTTTGTAATTTGTTTACTAATTATTTCATTGTCTTAGGTAATTCTGTCGCCTATTTAAAGACATAATTTTTTACAGCATTATGAAGATTTGATTATTAAATGTTATTTTTAGAGTTAAATTTTTGATAATTTATTCTCTCTTTTTTATTCTCTAGCAATTTGTTGTTGGAATTAAATAAGTTAAGACTTTATCTTCTGAGATAGTTTTGGAGTTCTTTTTCTATCTTTTTTCTATTTCTTTTGAGTGTGATTTAAGATAATAATGATAGTTTTTTCTTGATTTGCATCCTATAACCCTTGGAGTTCTTTTTCTATTTCTTTTGAGTGTGATTTAAGATAATAATGACAGTTTTTTCTCGATTTGCATCCTATAACCCTTTCTATCATCTTCTATTTCAACATTTCTATAGTTCGTTATTTCCATTCCTCTATACATATACATTTTACGCATTAGCATTTGAAGCATTTATTGCATTTTTCAAGTTTTGAGATATAAGGATTCAAAAAGGTAAGACATGTTCTTCAAATAAACTATATCATATCTTTTCTAATATGAGACCTCAAAGTAATGCGAATTGTGTATATTAGTTAAGTTCTCAATATGCAGAAGTAGATTGGAGCACTCAAAATAGAAATTGGTATCTAACTTTATATCTTGTAGATTAAATAGATTGGTTAACTTGTAAGACAATTTGAAAACAAATGAGACCCAAGTAACTTCAAAGTATGAAAACATAAAACTTGCATACTGATTTAGGTAACTCTATTATTTGCGTTCGAGATAAGTCGAGTTAGCATAAAAGCTTCAACTTTCCAATAGAACTAGGCAACTTAAAAAGAGTACTTTAACTTACATATAACCATCTCAAGTAATTCAATTCTCAAAAAACTTTGTCAAAAGATTTACAAAAGTTTTCAAGTGATCTCATGTATCATAATAGTATACATTCCTAAAATTACTCAATGATCCGCATCTTACTAGTTTTAGATAATTCCTGCACTACTTTATTTTTTGCAATTTGTTAAACGAAGTGGTAAAAGAAGTCAAGTTTTGATCACAAGTCTATGAGAAGCATTTTGAATGCAAATGATAAATTGTGATTTTTCTAGTTTGGATCTGCTTCCAAAATCAATGTCGCAAAAATAGTCAATTGGTCTATTAGTTATCGAATGAAAAATGATTGAAAATTACTTTTCTAAAGATGAGAAATAACTATTTTGAATATTTGAATTGTTTCCCTTTACAAGGATAAGCACTATGTAAATAGTTATGAGATTTACTTCTAATTCTCAAAATGAAACAATTTTTTCAGCTACTTTATAATGAAAGTTTTAACGACATAAATAACATGATACATATGAGATTTTTTGTTTTATCATAATCTTAAAGCTTATTACTTTTAGAATTGGTTTATCTATTTTTGCAATGTAATCAATACTTTTAATGTTATTTAAATTACTACATATACTTCAATACTAATACTGCGAGGACTGACTATCTTTCAACCTCTTTCATTTTGTTTAAAGAAACCAATAGTCAACTAAAAACTCTCTTTCTAGTCCAATCAATTAATGGAAAATCAATAATGAGTACAAATAAAAAAAATCAATGAAAGCTCTATAATATATGTAGATTTTATTACATACCAAAAGAAGATAGTAATAGTAACATTTAAAGATTAGTGAAGTAATAGTAACACTTATTAGAAGAGTAGTGTAACAAAACTTTAAGAATGAATTCATCAACATTGAATGTATATCATATAAATATAAGAATAAGAGGTATATCCTTATTTTTCAGAAAGTACTTGCAATCACATTCTAAAGTGATATTGACTACATTGTAGTCACTTCAACTTGAATAAGACTTTACAATATATACCATAATAATTTGTTGCACAAATTAGTGATTGAAATAACTTCACATATTGTTAACCCTAAAATTTTTCATGTTTTTATATACTTTTTACTTGTAAAGGTCTTTTCAAAATTTATGAAAAACATATCTTTAATACCTATAAAATGACGTTGAACGATTAATTCACATGAGAGAAGGTGAAGACTTGGAAATATAAGAGTCAACTATTGTATTATTTGTTCCGCAAATCAAACATTTTTTTTCAGTAAATTTTGAGCAAACAAAAAGTCATGAAAATTTTTCTATAATTAATAGAAAATTCAAATAAAACACTCATGTACCAATTTATGGAGATTAGCCATGAGGCAGATTTTAAGGAGAAAATCTTGGATAATAGAAAAAAATTATATTATTTATATTTAGTTTCAGTTTTAAAGTTTTCTATTTATTTAATTCTAAACTTTGTTTATTTCAATCAAATATAAAAAAAATACGTACATTGTGCAATTTTTTTATAATTTTTATTTATTTAAATAATTTTTAAATTTACTTTAAATAATTATATTAGATGAGTTCATCCGAAAATTTTAAAAAATATTTGCATTATGTACATATTTATCAATTTTTTGTTTTATGTAATTGAAAAATTATAGTACATCACATAAATATTGAAAATTTCACAAAATTTTACAGATTATATTATTATAATAATATTTTCTAAAAAATTAAAAAGAAAATAATTAAAGATGATGATAGTTACACTTTTACTGTTGTTGTCCGTGCATTGATGTTGCACGATCAACTTCAAGGATCACCTTGATCGATCTTAAAGGTCAAGATACTTTTGGGCATTTGTTTAAATTTCAAGATTTTGTTGTTTTTTTACTATAAAAAAAAGGTCAATAAAAATAGATGATCAAGATACATCCTACAACTTATGTTTACCGGCAACTTTGCCTTTTTTCAAAATTAATTGTTTTTTGCTTACATTAGTATAGTTTGGACTTTTATTTTATGTTTAGCATAAAAATAATAACTTATATTTTTTCTTAAAAAAAGCAATTCAAATCCCATGGTTTTATTGGAGTATCTTAAAATATTTTTGCCACATATCACACTCTTATAATAACTCGTAAATTTGAAAAAGTTGTACCTATATTATCATTTTTCAAGTATTACCAAAAAACGAACTAATTGCTCAAAAAAATATAGGGATAGTTTGAAAGTTCTCAAAATATACATATGAACTTTTATGATATTTTCATTTAAAGTTCCAGAATCTATTTGAAAAAAAGTTCAGCCAAATGAATGAAAATTCC
Organism: Begonia fuchsioides; assembly: GCA_003255005.1. NCBI lineage: Eukaryota > Viridiplantae > Streptophyta > Magnoliopsida > Cucurbitales > Begoniaceae > Begonia > Begonia fuchsioides. The sequence continues at coordinate 42,543 of QAOC01052919.1, read as the reverse complement.
TTAAATATAATATTAAAAAATAAAAATATGTACATCACTAAAAAATTTTCATGTTTAGCATTTTTAAGGCCTTTACTTAATACGTCATAATAATATGGTAAAAAGTTATAGTCATTGTATTAATGTTTGCTTCGGTAAAAAGATGAAAATTGACGAGGTTGACTTCCGCAATGTGACGTGGTTTTCATTGCTTTTATCATAAGTAAAATAGAATAAAAATAGAGAATAAAAAGCTCGTTATTCTTGAATTTCAGCCATGACTTTGACAAGTATCTAACTATTATTATTTATTCACTAAATTTTCATATGCTTCTTAATTGTTAGATTGACATGTCAAATGATCAAACATTTTGAAAGATCATCAAACTAACAATTAACTGAATAGCCATACAATAGTGACTTTCTTGAATTTGATTTAATTGCAAATCATACTATTATAGGGTGTAATTTGTTATTTAATAAGGTGTAAGAACCAAATTTTAATTATACTTTTGTATATTATTTTTTTGTTAGGTCTTTTGTTTTAAATCTAGAACTCAGGTAGATAGAATAAAATTTCCTTGAAAAGTATAAGAGTAAGAAAAGTAAAAATAAAAATTAGTCAATTAAATGTTCAAAATTCAAATTTCATAATTATCTAAAATTTGATTATTTCTATTTAATTACTAGTAATTGAATTGTTGTCCATTTAAAAATTAAATTGTAACAACTAGGGATTAATTTATTAAAAAATGAATAATAAAATTGTTGAATTATAACAGCAATAGTTATGAGTTATTGAACAAAAATTATGTATTTCTATTTTTATTGTTTCCGTACGTAAGAAATATCATCCTTCAGATTTGATAAACTTTCCATGTACTTGTGCGTCATTTAATATAATTAAAATTATAAATTATTAATAATTAACTACCGTGATCATGTGCATCAACACATATCTCGTGAAATTATAAATAAAAATAACAAGTAATTAGTAAAAAATAATTATAACCTCAAAGGCTTAACAAATGGGTAGTAAAACTGAGCTTTAGAATGAACGAAATCGATCTTTGAAGACGAGAGCAGTAAATATATTGCCGCTCCCTTAAATGATTTTTTTTTTCAAATTTTCTTGATTCTTTTTGTATTGACTTGAAATTTTAACACATCACACTATTATAATGACATTCTATAAATTTTAGTGAAATTTAAATATTTGTACGATTTAATGGACGATGTCGGACCGTGTTTGGGCAATGATTTCAGACGCTTGGATTGAATGATCTAACAAATGATTATTATGACATCATTTTACATGGCCAAAATAGTTGGTTATCCAAGAGATTTTTGAATTTTGGACAACCTTCTATAAGTTTTTTATGAGATTTTTCCTACTATCTTAAAAAAATTCATCATTTACTCAAAAACAAAATTCTAACCATTTCTAATATAAAATAATATAATTCTTACATAGAGTTTTGACCGTTAGGTTAAATATTAAAATTCTTGTATAGCTGTGTTTAATCTAGATCACTCCTATTTTCTTAAGGGTAGTTGGTTAGATCTAGTATGGATCTTACATGGATAGTTGTTGGGGTGACGACTCTCTAAGGTTTCCTCATCTAAAATTCATGGGGAAGAGGATCAAGTTGGTCCTTCCAAGCAACACCCCTTTCCCTTATCTTCACCTCATACAAGGCAGTCGAAGCCTTCGTCACCCTGCGGATCTCAATCTAGCAACGACACCTAGAAATCCTATCGATTCCTCGATTGATAACTATGAATTCATTTTGCTAAGACTCGAAAACAGGAGAAGTATATTGATAGAGATCTTTTTTGTTTCAAAATCAAAAGAGCAATTGTGTTGAAAAAATAAAGAATTTATAACCATCAGAATAAGGTTTGGTTCTATTCTATACATTCGAATTATAAGAGGTCATCCGAGCGTATTTAAATAGATAGTATATTTACATATGGATCCCTGTGTCCTTACATTAAGGCATGGGTTCTAGTATCATAAATGTTTTTTCATAAGAACGTCCATGAATTTGATCAATTACTCTACATGCTTTGTTTGTGGGCATACAAACATGTTCACCTAAAGTGTATCTCTTTTTTAGTTATTCACTAGATCAATTATGCTAGGGAAGTTGATTGAGAGCATAGTGTTCGGATCTATTATGACATAGCCATGAGGCGCTCAACAAACCTTTTTCAAAGCAATGTTTTTAAAAAAACTTATTTGTTTTATTGTAATAATGATTATAAATCTCAATTGATTCATCAATTAAATCATTAGAGTTATCATATTATTAGTATAAAGTTTATATTTTTAAGCATAGGTGTTCTTTCAGGATCTCCTGATAAGGAGAGTCCATGCAGTGAATCTAGTCGAAGGTGGAAGTCGTATTAACCCGCAAGATCTCTAAAGATGAGTACAATATTTTATTTATTTATTTATTTCGTATAAAGAACTCAGAAAATCTAAATAAAAAAGAAAAAGAATCAATGAAATGTTGTTCTGCTTGGTCTTAATTGAAAACTTGACTAAAGAGCAGTTAGAGGTTTCACAGAATTTAAAATCGAGAACTCTTTTATTTGAATATCAATAATTAGCATTTGTTTGGACTTTTAAAAAAAAAATGCAGTTTTAAATATCAATGTTTGTTGAGTTTATCTACAATTTTTTGAGAGATTTCGGATGATGCACATATTTTTATGAATTAGTTCATTTAAGCAATTGACAAATAATAAACCACATACATGTTTAAATTTCACAAAATTTGAAGTAATTAAAATAATGTTGCTTTGGAAAATTAAGAAAAATTAACAAAGGTCTATTACGTCAATTGTAAATGTTAATTTTTTGCGTATTAATTTAAATCAAGAGGTTTTCATCGTTTTTTATCGTACATAAAAGTAAACAAAAATAGAGGATTATACATTATTCTAGAATTTCTGCCATGGCTTTAATAGTTATCTAATTGTTGTTATTTATCTCCTAAATTGGCATATGAAGTTTCCTTATTAGATTGCTGGGTCAAGTATCAAAGATTCTGAAAGCTTATCAAAGCAACAATAACAATTAAGGAGGACATAGTTGTTTACGTAGTTGTAATTGATTATATTTTCATATATTATTTTTTTGTTAGAGCTTCAGTTTTAAAATTTATGAATTCCAGGCAGAATAACCAAAATCACCTTAAAAGTGTGAAGTAAGAAAAGAAAAATAAAAAATAAAAATGTTCAAAACTCAAAATTCATAAGTTTCTAAATTCACTTATTTAATTATTGCTATTTACTTAACTAGTAATAAACGTTAAATTGCAATAACTAGAGATTAATTTTTGAACAAATAAATTAATTGGATTATAACAATAATAATTTATTTATGAAATATCTTCTTCCTAAATTTCAAAATCTAATTGATCCTCTAAAACGTTGAAGCATTCAGACTAATCAAGGCCATGCATATGTCCATGGTCGATTCTAAAGAAACCAATTCATTGATTGGCAAGCACGCATTTAGGATAATAATTAATGATATAATCCATAGTTTAATATGGTAATAATAATAGTAGTAGTACGCATTATTTGAATGCTAGTGGTTGCATTTCTATTGGTTTTAATTACTATATAAAATATAACTCCAAATTCACATTTAAGGATAGTCTTATTCTGATAATTAAGGATAGTCGATCTACGTATAAGGAAACAAATACGTCCATGGTTTCCAAAAGTGTTCAAGAATTTGTTCTATAAATTCAACAGACCTCCTGCGAACAGTCGAAACCCAGAAGAGAAAACAAGAGATGAAGGGAGTCCAGGTTGCTGTTTTGGCTGTGCTCCTGCTGCTTGCGTTCAAAGGTATGCGTCTTCTCCTTCGATCACGTCCGATATTTGATCTTATTTTCACAAGCTTGATCGATATCACGGCATCGTATTTTAGGGTTAGAGGAGATGGGAGCGGAAGGGAGGAACGTGGTGACGGTGAGGTGCCATAGTAACGAAGAGTGCGATGAAATATGCTTTCAGTGCCACATGTGCCTTTGCCTCAAAGGCACCTGCGCCTGCAAGGATGGATATAAGGCCGAGAAGCCGTCCTTCGCTTCCCTCATGGAGGAGATTTGCCACTGCGTGCCCTGAATCCAAGCTTCTATGCTGTCTCCACTGTCTGTTACTTTATATTTTATATTATACGAGATCGAAATTGTGCTGTCTAAGTTTTAATTGAACGAGATATTTTGAGTAAGTTTCCTAGCATTTCGAGAATTACGATGTGTTTTTTTACGTTTCCTCTCAAAATTACTCTAAATATTTAATTTCTTCACTCGACCTTAAGCATGCTTGTCGTCCATTAATCCAAGATAAATCAAATTCGGTCACTTTGTAGACACCACTCTACAACAGTTGATTGTGTAATATAATGATGCCCATAATATTCGATCACTTTGTAGATATCTGGTTTTGGTTTTATATTTTAGTAAGGGAAAAAAGTCGGATTGTCTTCGCTTGACTCTAAAACTGACTGAATCAAACTTTTGATCACCCTACATACACCATAATTGGACACGTGAAGTACTTAAGTTACGAATACAATATTGTCTATTTTCTTTAAGATAAATTTGTCTAACTTTAACAAAAAATATGAACAAAAATAGTTGATGCACTATAAACTAGGGAATGAATTAATATTATTAGTAATATAATTATAATGGTATTCTAAACAGTTTATATTTGCCTATAAATAGAGGTATTTGGGATCTTTATTGAATGGAAAACTTGTCTTTTGAGAGTTTTTTATCCTGACAAGCTCGTTATTGATCGGCGATTTTCGTCTTGTGAGACAGAACAGAATATCCACGAGAAGTTTGAGCAGTGAAGCAAGAAGAAACAAAATATAATAAGAGTCTGGAGAAACAAAATGTATGCAAACAAAAAGAGATAAAGGCAGGGGCACAGCAAAAAATAAATCTCAGAAGTTGCTAGAAAGGAAAATTTTCGGCTCCTTTCGGTTGGCACTAGAGTTGTCAAACGAGCCGGCTCGAGCGAGCTGAGCCCGGTTTCAGCTGGCTCGTCGAGCCTGCCAAGCTATTCGAGCCGAGCCTGTCGAGCATGTCGAGTCTATTTGAGCCGAGCCTGTCGAGCTTTTTTCCAAAATTTTTGGCTCAAACGAGCTATCGAGCCTCGAGCCGAGCGAGCCCAACTCCCGAGCTTAATCGAGCCAAAAACGAGCCGAGCTTAAACGAACCGAACAATTCGAACGTAATGAGTAATTTAAAAACTAATCATTATAAATCGTCTGAAATTCAATATATTATGTTGTAACTGGAAGTTTAAAAAATATTTATTATAATTTGTCAAAAAATTACATAGCATTGTACCAAAATAATTATTTTGTGCATCAATATTCAATACATATGTAAACTTTAAAAAAATGTACAAATAACTTGAATAGTCGTACAAAAAATTCTAGTCGTCAAATTCCAAAATTTTTAATTCTTCATCGAGCTCATCATCTCGTTGTTGCTCTCTCGTAACGGCATCGCTCCAATCCTTCATGCATATGAGTGCTTCCACGAGATCCGGTGTAAGACTCCCTTATCGATCGTCGTAAACGCGTCGACCTGCACTAAAATCCGACTTGGAAGCTACAGTTGAAACAAAAGTTGTTAGTAAATCATGAGCCATTTTTTAAAGTATCGGATACAATTCCGAATTATTTTTCCACCAACTCAAGATTTCGAAGTTCGTATCACGAGGAATTTCGAAACACGTCTCTAAATAAGTATGTAGTTCCGTTTGATCGGAACCAAGCCGATGGACGTCGCCATCAACCTCTTCGTTTATCGATTCCAAATCGTCATTTAGTGGGTCTCCAAACTCGGATCCACCACTATAAGTACAACCGACTTGAGATGATGAAAATGATCGGGTATCACAATATTTTAATTGGTAAGATGCAAATAAATTAGCAAGTTCGGTTTTTAATGATTGTTGAGTAGCAATCGAAATAAAACCTAAGTTATACGCAATTTTGTCAAGCATTAATTTACAACCTTTTATTTTATATTTCAGATGCATAATTAAAGCAAACGAAAAAATAAACGGAACTTCAAGCCAATATTTTTTAAATTTTGTTTCCATTTTATTGACTATTTCCAAAAATTCATTAATTTGTTTATATCTCGAAAAAACACCAGTTAATTTTACAAACCAATGAAGCACAAGATGTGTGGTCGGATAATAAATTCTCAAACATTCTTTTGTTGCTTCAAAAAATTGTTTAAAAAAATCAAGAAACAAATTAGTCATATCGCAACTACATCTATCTAAAATAATACTTTGTGATTTTTTACTAATATAATCACAAATAACATTCCAATACAATTTTGCATTTTCTAACATTAAATAATTCAAATTCCACATAGTCGATACATCCGTTTTTAATTTTTTCGGTCGGAGATTAATCGCTTTAAAATATTCTTTGTACTCTTGTTGTCGGGAGTTAGACGTTGTAATAAAAGAAATTACACTTCTAATATTATCAATATGTGGAGAAATAAAGATCATACCATCTCTAACTATTAAATTCAAAATATGACAAACACATCGCATGTGTAAAAGAGAAGATTACGAATTATCAACTTGAAATAATCATTTAAATTAATAAATGCATACGTCGTTAGCAGACGCATTATCTAAAGTAATACTAAAAATTCTATCTCTAACATTATATTCTTGTAAAATAGCTAAAATGTATCGATAAATTGTGATACCAATATGCGGATATTCGCAACTATGAAATCATAAAATTCGTTTATGAAGTTGCTAATTATTATCAATAAAATGCGACGTTACAACTATATAACCGAGTGCATTCGGTGCACTCCATAAATCAGAAGTAATACAAATTGACGTATGTTGTGCTTGTGCAAAAAAACAAAATAATTCATTTTTCATTTTCGTATACAATTTAATTACGTCACCTCGTAGTGTATTACGAGGAATTCGTCAAAAATTAGGGTTAATATATTCCTTACTAAAATTTTCACATAACTCGCTATCAAACATCGATAGCGGGACCTCGTGTTGAACCACAAATCTTGCAGCACATTCTCGCAATATTTCTTTCGAATATAAAAATTAGTGTTACCGCTAGTCGATAATTGTAATTGTCTTTTATCGGGCGTTTGCTTGTGTGCGTGACAATGTTGATAATGTCTACAAATCGTACTAGTCGTCGATTCGTAAGCATAATTTTTTACACAATACTTACATTGTGCTTGATTTTCTAATTTTCCCCCGACATTCATTTCGACAATTTTAAAATGATTCCAAACATCAAACGTTTTTATTTTTTTGGGATGGGGAAGTGATGACGTGGATGCTTGTGCAGATGTTTGTCCAGTTGAAAATGCCGGATTATTTGTGCCAATTTCTTGAATATCATCATCAGAATTAGTAACATATTCTACGTTTCTTAGATTCATCTCAATAAAAAATAATAAATAAATTGATACCGTTCACCAATTACTCGGGTCGATGTTGACTTGTACGTGACAATAAATCTTTAATTCTACAAATACGACTTCTAGAAAAATATTAGAAAAAAATTAGTTCGACGTTAATCGTAATTTTGACGATTAATTAACGATATATTACCGATAAAACATACATCGATGAGTAATTTGTTAATGCTTGAATAAATCGTCAACACACGAGAAAGTAGTTACAAGAATTGGAATTGAGAGCTTGAGAGAATTTAAGAAAATATTTGGTAAATTTTAACACCAAAATCAACTCTATTCATACTCAATAAGTAATTTATACATGTTTTTCCCTCTTTACAAATCATCAACGGTCTAATGACCGTTGCAAGCAGCCCATGTAGGCTGCTTGCCAGAGAGAGAGAGAGAGAGGCCCGGGGGTGGCGCCTCGCGTGCGCTACCCTCAGCCTCTCTCTCTCTCGCTCCCTCGCCGTCTCGCCAATGCCGCGACGAGGCGACGATCTGCGATGAGGCGAAAGGAGACGACAAGGCGAGAGGCGAGAGGCGACGACGAGGCTAGAGGCGACGCCGTCCGGCGAGATCCGGCGACAAGGAGAGAGCCAGGAGACCAGATCTGGCGAGGCAACGATGCAAACGGCCGACGAGGCAAGGCGAGCTGTCAAGCCAGCTCGCTCGTTTGCCGGCTCTAGTTGGCACACAAATATCACGTGGCTTTCTCCTCAATTTCGGCAAGTGATGGCCGCCGAGGGTGGCGTAGAGTCGGTCGCAGCGAAGTTGAGGATTTTGAAGGAAAGATTTCCTCACTTCGTCCGAGAAACAAGCAAACTATTGTTGTTAGGGGTCTAACGCAGAAACACCATTACTCGAGCAAGAGAGCAACTCTACCGCCAAGCTTGGCAACAAAACAACTGCCAATCTAAGAAGAAAAATCAACCGAACCATATTCTACGACGAAGTTTTAGAAAGAGCGAGAACATTAGCTTACCAAGAAACTTTACACGACAGACTAGTGTCGCCCGACACATGGAGCGTTTGGTAGCCATCAGGAGAGGTTCTTTGGCAGTGAGATTTTGTTGGCTTTGGACAACAACTTCCTCTTTAGATGATGTCTCGATGGCGACAACAACTTATGTGTAATACAAAAAGGAAGAGGAAACAAATTCATGGTTTTTTAAGAGGGAATTCTTGAGATGTGGTTTTGGATTGTAGACGAAGAAATCCCCCCAATGCCCCGAGTTTAATGAACAGTTGGCTGACATATTGAGAACCACAAAAACATGTTATGAACAATCGGATAATCAATCTAAAAATGATTATCTCAATATTCTTATGTGCTAAATAAAAATATCAAATACAAAAAAAATCAATACCAACCAAAACCAAACAAATAATCACTGATAAAAAGGAGATACTAGAATTTGATCGTTAAAAACCCTTCAAAATAAAGGTAAAAAACACTAGCAAAGAACTACTATATCAAAATTTTACTATGTCAAAATAATAGATACAATCGAAAGCTCTCTCTAAATCATCAAATTAGAAAAATACAATAACACTAAAAGAACAATCTTATATTCAACAAAATAAAGAGAGACATGATAAATGATAATATAGACAATCTTAAAAAACATAAAATACGATCTTCACTTTTTAAAATATACCTTTGTGTGTTGCAAAACTACTATCAAAATTCCAAGCTGATCCAACAATTGAATATAGAGAAACAAAATTTAATTTTATATGGTGTAGAAAAATTCAAATTCCTTTTTGTCTTTCTTTTCTCTTTATTTTTCTGTTAAATGCTGCCTCTACTCTCACTCAACCTAGCATTCCTGAATTCTATTTTAAGTTGATTGAGAAGTCTTAATGAGCCAAAGTGGTCAGGCTCTCAAAAAGAACCTGGCCCAAAGAAATATTTGTAAGTTGGAGGGTGCAGTATCATGTAGTTACCGGAAGGAGCATCTTCTTATAATTAAGGGTGGGCGCGGGTTCTTATCGGATCGGGTCAGGAAAAATCTGACCCGACCCGCACCTTATCGGGTCATGAAAAATTGACCCGATTGGGGCATGAATTAAACCCGACCCGAACCCGACCCGACCCGCTCCTTATCGGGTCTTATCGGGTCGGTTATCGGGTCAACCACCAATACAAAAATTCCGACAGAATCTTCTTTAAAATTTCATCTAATCCTACCTACAAACAATCAATTCAATATATCTCAACAGTCATTCATATTCCATTCAAAATTCATTCACAACTACTTAATATAATTGCAATTTCAATCATAAATAACAAGTTAAACAAGTTAAACATTTACCAAATGTATTTGAATTTTGACAATTCAAAACAATTAAAATAAGAACTCAAAATGTATTAAAAAAACAAACCGAAAACTACTCAATAAACATTGGCAATTCTTCGTCTTCGGCAATGTCTTGAGCTTGAGGCTGAAGATTTGGATCTGTTCGTGACTCAGCGTCAATGTCAAGCTGTTCAGAACTAGCAGCAATTTCTGAAAAAAAAAATGCAAATTAAACGACATTATTTTATAATGTTAGAAAAATTAATGAATTGAGTTATGATATTAAAAACAACGTACCTTCATCAATCGTGTCATAATCTTCAACTGGGTCCAATATAGTTGGAAAATTGGACCGGAGCCAATTTTGAGTGCATATTAGTGCTTCTACTATTTTTGGTAAGAGAGAGGTTCGAAATGCATCAACAACACGACCTCCGCAACTAAAAGCAGACTCTGACGGAACAGTAGAAATCGGCGTGATAAGCACATCTTTGGCTATTTGACTTAGAGTTGGATATCTATGACAATTCAGCTTCCACCAAGCTAGAATATCAAAATCTGCACTGAAGGCTTCACATTTCTCGGCTAAATACTCTTCAATTTCTGACATCATGCCTACTGTCTTGTAATTAGGAGTTGTTTTGTAAAGTGAAGAGAATAACTTATCAATCGTAGCAAGTGGTTGCCTTCCTACATTGTCTGCTGCTGGATTCTCGCCTTTGTATTCCGAATATAGGCGTCTCATAACGTTCTCCACATTTGCTGTCAACTCGTCACCCTGTTCTTCGCCAAATAATAAGGACATACAATGTCTGAGCATTGTTCGTTTGCACATCGGATCCAATAAAACAGCAAGAAATGTGAGAGAATTCATTCTAGCATAGTCGCCCCAATATTTGCCAAACTTTGTTTGCATGCCGAGAGCCATGGTCTTCAACAATGAATCTTCACTTGCTGCATACTCGTCGATGATTAACTTCAACTGACACACTTCACGGATATACAAATTTGCAGTGACGTGATTAGAAGCGGAAACTTTCAATGTCGCATCGTAAAAAGCCTTCAAAAACTTACAAAATTCACGAATTTTTGCCCAATCATCCTCAGTCGGGGCCCCTCCTTCGTCGTTGAAGTTGCAGAAATACTGAACATCAATCTCTCCAAGTTTCTGAAAGGCTTTATCATACTTTTCAGCATTATCTAACATTAGAAAAGTGGAGTTCCATCGAGTTGGGGTGTCGAGGGTAACATTACCCTTGAAGTTGATCTTCATCATTTCGGTGCACGTCTTGAACTGTTTCAATCGGCCTGGTGACGATTTAACATATTTAACTGCCTTTTGAACTCTCTTAATGGCAGGTTGATGCTCTTTTAGGCCATCATTCACAATTAAGTTTATTATATGGGCGAAACATCTTACGTGAATGGCGTCTCCATCCAAAACCAACCCATTCCACTGCCTCATACTCCTCACCAGATATGAAATGGCCGTATCATTTGAAGATGCGTTATTTACTGTAATTGTCAAGATATGTTGGATTGTCTCAAGCATCTTTCCAATTGTATCGCCTCTATGGTTGTCAATCTGGCGAAAATTCAAAATCCTCTTATGCAAATTCCAGCTGCTATCAATAAAATGTCCAGTCAAAACCATATAATTCTTGGTTTGACTGGACGTCCAACAATCAGTGGTCAGACAAACTCTTTGTTTAGATTGTTCAAAGAAGGCTTTCAACTTCTTCTTCTCCTTAAGGTATAAAATCTCGATATCTCTTGAAATTGTCCTCCGAGAAGGCACAACAAATGTCGGCGGGAAATACGTGAATGCATCCTTCAAGCTATCTGATTCTACTAGCCTTAGCGATAACTCCTCTTTAACCAATAATTTCACAATTACTTCTCGTCCACCTTCTTGAGTAAATAAAGGACGTGAAGTGGAAGAACTTTCTCTTTTTTTTTGCTGTAAATGATGATATCTTTTGCTGTTTCGCTTCCAGAGGTGCTACATACTTCTTGCACTTAAGCAAATGTCTCTGCATATTTCACGTACCATTCTTTCTTGGATGACAACCATATACTGCACCACAATACTTGCATGATGCAGTTGGATTGGCCGTAATAATATCTTCGTTATGAACGAAATGTTCCCAAACATCAGACCTCAAGCCTCTTTTCTTTGTCGGAACATTACTATTGGTTGCAGTGCTCGATGTACTTGCCATCCTACAAAAGAAAACCGCAAACTAAATCATTTCTACCAACTCTACAATGATGTCTTGCTGTTATAAATACTGAATTGAATTGATAATCATATTCATATTATTTAAGCGACAACGTTGTTTGAGTTTTGAAAATATGAATATCCAATGATCTGTGGCAGCAGATTAAACAGCAAATCTTTGGAATTTAAGCTAAAAGATCAAGCCAGGAGACATACAAAGATCAGACCATTGCAACACTCTTTGTAATTCCCTTCTCAACACCAACTATTTTCACAGACCTACAACAGAGCAACAATTTACATATTGAAAAATCCCGAGCCTGATCAAGAACAGAATTTCACCAGCAATAACATCAATTGAAGAGTTACCAGTGCCACCACCAAAAAGATCAGCACTAGAAATGGCACTTGAACTCTGTCATCCCTTGATGTTCGTAGATGAAAATGATATCATGAAGAGCTTAGCTATCCCTTGATGTTCGTACTTCTAATAAAATGATATCGGGAATCGTCGAGAAGTAGCAGCTGCAGCAGCGAAATGACGAAATCGAGCTCGAGGTGCGAGGCAAAAATGACGAACCAGAGGAAAGCAAGCCAGAGAGGCGGAGCTTCGGCTTTCGTTTATGGGTCGTCTCGGAGATGGCAGTTCATGGTGACAGCGGCAGTTCCGGGTGGGAGGAGGGAGAGTCCGAGGAGGAAGAAAGTGGAAGTTGCAGCAGATGGAATGGAGATGACTATGGCAGATGCAATTAGGGGTTGGCTGTTAGGTTTGGTTTGCGGGTTTGCGGGTCAAACCCGTGAACATAACCGAATCGATAACGAACCGAAAATCGGTTCGTTTTCGATTCTAAAATTGTTCGAGACCCGACCCGCGCCGACCCGATAAGACGCGGTTGGGTCTTACCCGCGGGTCACAAACGGGTTGCCCACCCTTACTTATAATTAGGGTTGTCGACAACCATTTCATTAAATTATTTTGGTTAGCAAAACGACCATAAACATGCTTCTGTATTAAGCTGACGCGTGTTGTAAGAAAATCCTTTAAAAAATGCATGGGCATACGTCATCGTCTATCATCTTCTTTGCAGTTACTCTATGCACAACAAAATATATAATTGTATGAGTTAATTCTAAAAGAAGGCAAAACTGCATGAAGAGATTTACTAATATTTTAATGTCATCGAAAAAAAGAGGTATTGAAGAAATCAATAATTTTTGGAAATTTGAATTTGTCGAGAGATAAAGAACAAAAAATAAAAGAGAGAAAAAATTATTGACTATTGTTATTATTTTTATTTTGCTTAGACATTATATATAATACAAAAATAACATAAATAACAAAAAAAATAAAATTAAATAAAATAATAACTTTTAAATTCTTTATTTCTAAAACTCATACAATAATTTATGACCTTTTGTAATTGAAATACCTATAACTTTTTCTACAATCCTTAGCATAACCAAACTATCGAAAACTAGATATTCGGAACATAAAAATTCATAAGTCACACGTTAAATTTGATGACTAATTATTTTCTAATGTAAGTCAAAATCTACTAAAAAATGAGTTTTATTATTATTTATTTTATTAAATTTAATGATCAACATGTATTAATCCATCATATTAAAAGTTTCATGAAAATAATTACCCATAATTTCAGTTGTCAATGCAAAATTCCCCAACTATATACAAACTTCCAGATAGTTTGACAACACAATCTATTTTTTGTTTTTTTGAAAATCAACGAGATAATGGAACAAGAGTCGTCTTCCCAAGTTATCCTGACCAATTCCATTGTGGAACAAAGTTGGTTCTACGTCTGGATTCGCTCTGCAATACGAAGGGAACGAAACTAGAAGAAACTACCAAGGAAAGTCAGAAGATAATTCCATTGACCAAGTTATGAATTTCAAACTGAACATTGCAGTAGAAAGTCAAGGTTACAGACTCGACCGTCCGTTCAAATGCACTGTTTGCCCATTAAAACCTCTATCAAAGAAATAAGACATGCAGGATTCCACGAAAACGCAACGCTTACAGATTATATAATGTATGATTACATATTCAATGTTGTAGTTTTGCATTGTATCATTGGTTTGGTGACAAAAAATGCAGATCTGGGCCAAAAAATTTACCCAAGGATTCAACTTTTGAGACGAAGAAATCAGGCAAAGCTTGTCACAAGAGGGAACAAAATGGTCAGCTTTGAAACGATCCCGCAATGGCTTACAGTGAGAAACATGCACATAACTACATATACGACATGCACATAACTTAGGATTATAAATTAGGAGTTTAATTAATATTATTAATATATAATTATAAAGGTGTTTTAAGTAGTTTCTAAGTTTATATTTGCTTATAAATAAAGATCTTTAGGGTTATATTAACCTTATAGTAACTTTACTTTTAAAGCTTTTAAGTTCTATTTTAACAAATAAGATAAGATTGTGCATTTCTATTAGTATGCTTTGATAATATGAAATCAATAAACTATTGAGTCGTACTCGTCTCGAGGCAAGATGCAATTGATTTCAAGATATGATGTTTAAATTTATAAAAAAATCACTCGACCAATGTTAATCCCGCAACATGAAGACGGGACTTGGCTATGAATCTTTTTACGAGATGTTGAAATTGTTAAATGTCATTTCCACATACATAGTGGAGTGTCATTCTTACGTACATACTTCATTGATTTTGAAGTAAATGGAGTCCAATTTTGGGCCCTGAAATTCAGGCCACATTCAATGAAGCCGTTTCCAAACGTTGAAACATTTCTTGAAATGCATGAAATTTCTTACTTTATTTAACTCACTCCATCTCATCCCTCTGAAGCTTCAGTCTTCCACCAAGAAAACAGTTCAAACCCAGGAAAGATATTTGGAAATGAAGGGACTCAAGCTGGTTGTGTTGGTTGTGCTCCTGCTTTTTGTACTGAAAGGTTAACAACTATTGCCTTTGGAAATACCTTACTCTTTTTGATTTCCATCAAAGAAGATTATGAGAGATTTTCCGACGAAAACATGCTTTGATTTAATATATTTTTGTCGATTTTTCTTTTATGAAAATTGCATTACATGTTCTTGTTCGAGTGGAAGTGGAGATGATGCATACAGGATGCCTTAGACATTTTAACTTGTCACGTTTTTGCATGTGTATGATCGTCAACAATGTTTCATACCTCACCAATCACTCATTCAAGGAACTTATGTATGATATTTAGGGCTCGATGAGTTTGGAGTGGAAGCTAGAAACGTTGTGACCGTGAAATTGAAATGCAAAACTTCCGACGATTGCGACTTTTTCTGTTCTGATTGCACCAATTGCTCATGCTTAGAGGATGGTACCTGCATTTGCAAGAATGTCCATATGAAGCCGAGAGTCGCGGCAAGCTTGACTGATTTGTGCAGTTGCGTGTCATGAACCGAAAGTTCTAAGTTCTTGGTTCGATCCGTGAGACAATACTATCTTCAACTGTGCATCTTACTGGTTCTATCTTATATAAACCAGTTTTAATAAGAAACACACTAAGTGTATATCCAACGGATCTAGCAAAATTGTCTCCAAGAAAGGCACTAAGTGAAAATAATAGTAATCTTAAGTGTATATCCGTGATATTCAACCGTGTTATTCGTTCGTTGTAAAAAAATAAGTTACTTAACCGGTGAAAAAATAACATGAGATGACAAAGTAATAAGATTACAGTGTAAAATTAAAAGGGTTTGAACCGGAAAGTATGATTATTTAAAACACCCCATATACTATAAACCCTAACAAATAAAAATGTAATATATCATGTCAAAGTAAAAACGTTTTAGACAGTTAAAGTTTTTAGTTGTTACAGTACATACTTCATCGTATAGTAGGATTTTCAAACATCATAATTTTGGATTAAAATTGGTTTTTACTTGAACTAAAATGAGAGCATCGGAAATCTATTGTTAATTTTTAAAGAATTTGAAGCCATCAAATCATGTTAATTAACAATCTTAAACGTATTTCTAAGTTCGAATCAACCATTAAAACTTGTGAGAGACAGAAACGTGTTGTCGACCTTTCTACAGAACGTTATCAGTTGTCCATTTACGTAATTTCACAGTTCTTTACAAGGAAAATAGGCTAGTTTTGGTGGTGAATTCAGCATATTGTCTACTTTCTTTGCAAAAAAGCTTTCCGAAAGTGCCCAAATCGACGAGCAAATCAGAAGAAACGCACAAGAAATGGAAATGAAAGGTTTTCGGTTGGCTGTTCTAGTAGGGCCAATTAATCCAAGTTGTACTTCAATTTTAAGTGCTAATTTTATTGGCTTATATTTATAATGTTTCAAATTTTACGGACTGTAGTAAATAGAGTCTCAATTTGGATCCTTAAATTCAGAAAAAAGAACCTTATGCCATGCTGCCGTTTCCAAGCGTTGATAAACCATTTCTAGAAATGTACGAAATTGCTTGGTTTAACTCTAAGCTTCAGACTTCAACCAAGCAAACAGTTCAAACCAGGCAGAGATTTTTGGAAATGAAGGCACTCAAGCTGGCCGTTTTTGTTGTGTTCCTGCTTTTTGTACAGTTATGTCGTCAACTTTGCCTTCTGTTACTTTGAAATACGTTACTTTTTTTTTTTATTTCTATGAAGAGTGAATAAAATTTTACAACGAAAAATATTTCGAGTTTTATTTACTATAATTTGTCATTTTCTTTTTATGAAAATGCATTATATGCTCTCGTTCGAATGAAAATGGGAAGATGAAACACAACGGGATGCCTCAGGCATTTTATTTTGTCTTGTTTTTCCATGCGTATGATGGTCGACAATGTTTCTTACCTTACAAATAACTCATTCATTGAACTTATGTATGACATTTTAGGCTCGATGAGTTTGGAGGGGAAGCTAGAAATGTCGTGACTCAGAAATTGAAATGCAAAACTTCTGACGATCGCAACTTTTTATGCTCTTGTTACACCAATTGTTCATGCTTAGAAGATGGTATGTGCATTTGCAAGAGCGTCCATGCGAAGCTGAGGATCTCTCCAAGCTTGGGTGATTTATCCAACTGCTTGTCATCAATCGAAATTTCTTGGCTCGATTGACGCAGTACTATCTTGCAAGTAGAATTTATTAATTGGGTATAGCTCATCTAAGTATGAAACCGGGTTTGATAAATTAGTTTGGTAGCCATAAGTACTATAATTTGAACAATTGGGAATGAGTTTACTGTTGAGTACTAACCTCAATGAATAAGGGTAATAAAAATCCGTCAATTTTTTATGGTAGATTGCAACTGACTTTTAGAAAGCCAAACAGTCACCAAAGTTAATATGTAACTTATGGATGTCTTGTCCCAGATGTCTAGTTTTCATTGGTTTAAGTTTTAGGTCATTCCGAGTACTGTGGAGAAAGTTATAATTGTTTTAGTAATGAAAGTTCAAAAATATTATTAGGGGAGTTTTTAAAAATAAATAGTACAAGAGTTATTATTTTATTTAATTTTATTTTTTAATGTTGTTTATGTCACTTTGTATTATAAATAGTGGTTGAATGGAATGAAAATATGACAAGAGTCCACAAGTTATTCTCTTTTCTAAAATTTGTTCTTTCTACTCTCAATAAACTCAGTTTTTCGAATTCTAATTTCTTTCAAATTGGTATCAGAGTTATGTCGAACTATGAGAGTTCAACATTGTGGAAAATGCCGCTGCTACGACTCACCAAGACGAATTACGACAATTGGAGTATCAAAATACGTGCTTTGCTAGGTGCACAAGATGCGTGAGAAGTAGTAAAAAATGGCTACAAGGAGCAAGAAAATATTAGTTCTTCCACAACGGATCAATTGAAAGCATTGAAAGAAATGTGAATAAAGGATAAAGTCGCTCTCTATGTCTTATTCCAAGCGATAGATGAGTCGGGTTTTGAAAAGATTGTTAGTGTACCAACTTCGAAGGAATCATGAGATACTTTGCAAAACGTGTTCAAAGGTGCGATTGAGTCAAACAAGTACGTCTTCAAACTCTACGAGGAAAGTTAGAGGTCATGAAGATGAAGGATTCAGAAGATGTATCGAGTTACGTTACTCGTATGCAAATGATAACAAATTAACTCCAATGAAATGGAGAAACTCTCACGGATGTAAGAGTTGTGGAGAAAATTCTTCGATCATTGACAAATAATTTTGAGAATGTCGTACATGCAATAGAGGAGTCAAAAACCTTGGGAAATGTCCGTCGATGAACTCGCGGGCTCTCTTGAAGCGCATGAACAACGAAAAAAGAAAAACAAAGAAGAGGTCTTAGAGGAGGCCTTATAAAGAAAGATGATTATCAAAGAGGATGAGGCGCACAATACAATCAAGGAAGAGGACGTGGTCATGGAGATCACGGTTCCGATCGCGGAAGAGTTTGTGGTCGTAGAAATAACTATGAAGAGATAGGACAAACGAGTCAAAAAAATTGGCGTGGGCGAAGCCGCGCTCATGGAAGAGGTGGTCGATCAAATTGTCAAAATGTCGAATGTTACAATTGTGGCAGATATGGACACTATGAAAATGATTGCTATTCCGAGAAGGAGCTAGAAGAAAATGCAAATCTAGTCGCAGAAGATGAGAACTAAGATGATGGTGTTTTTATGATGGCCTATGAAGACTCCACTCCAAATAACAATATGGTGTGGTACCTCGACACAGGTGCTAGCAATCATATGTGTGAGCACAAACATCTCTTTGTCAATATGCAAATAAGAAAAGGACATGTGTCTTTTGGAGTCGAAAGTCCAAGTCGAAGGTCGAGAAAAAATATATTTTTCCAAAAAGATGGAAAATAAGGTACTATAGACGGTGTCTACTGTTGACTTTAAAGGCTTTTAAAGTAACCAATTATTTTTTATGATAATCGTTTGTGTGAATGTATGAAAGCTAAATTAAATTGTGTTGTTAATGTATCTCATAGACTTAATTTCCCATGTGAGATACCCTTGTCAAAGGGTACACTTAATGTCTAACAAGTTGGTCGAGTGTTGCAGAATTTTATAAGTTCTCTCAGGTTATGTCGACCACAACATTTTCAGAGAAGAAATGTATGCCGATCGCTATTCATATATGTCGACCGTAATAACTCCAGAGAAGAGATATATGTCGACCGCTATTTATATCTGTCAACCGCAATAATTCCAGAGAACAAATATATGTCGACCGCTCAAGTTCTATGTCGACCAGAGGCAAAGTTCCAGAGATGTAACCTATGTTGACCGCTAAAGACTTATGTCGACCAATATGTCGACCACTAAATACTTATGTCGACCGCTGAAGTTCCAGAGACGAAACTTATGTCAACCGCTCAAGACTTATGTCGACCGCTAAATACTTATGTCGACCGTTGAAGTTCCCAGAGACGAAACTCATGTCGACCGCTCAAGAATTATGTCGACCGATGTGAAGTTCCAGAGACAAACCTTATGTCGACCACAGCACCTTCAAAGGCTAATCAACTATACTTATGTTGACCGCTCCATGATTATGTCGACCGCTCAGGAACAACCGGTCCTACAATTGGTATCAGAGCAGGTAAGATAAGAATTTTTCATGATTTATCATCTTGCATTAAATTTCTCTACAATGGCTTTTATTATGAACACGTCACACACTGAGGGTCAATCAATCACTGGGCCCCCTCTTTTTTATGGTAACAACTATGTATATTGGAAAATTAGGATGAAAATTTTTACTCAAGCTATGGACTACAACGTTTAGAACATAATTGAAAATGGTCCATATGTGCCAATTAAAATTGAGAATGAGATAAGTATACCAAAACCAAGTAGTGAATATGATGAGAATGACCTAAGAAAATTAAGCTTAAATGACAATGCAATGAACACCTTGTACTGTGCTCTAACTAGTGATGAATTTAATAGAGTACAAGGTTGTGATAATGCTCGAGATATTTGGTGATTACTTGAAGTAACACATGAAGGAACTAAACAAGTAAAATAAAATAAACTAAGTATGCTTGTACATGAGTATGAACTATTTACTATGCATAGTGATGAAACAGTTAGTTCTATGTTTACACGCTTCACAAATGTTACTAATGGTTTGAAAGTGCTAGGCAAGATATATTCAGATGAAAAGTGTGTTAGAAAGATTCCTCGAGTTCTTCCAAGAGCATGACAACCAAAAGTTGCAGCAATACAAGAGGCTAAAGACATCAAGGCTCTTAAGATTGAAGAACTCATCGGATCTTTAATGACACATGAGATTACGTTGAAGGCTAGCGAAAAGGATGAGATTAAGGAGAAGGAAACATCAAAGAAAAGGGACATTGCCCTTAAATCATCCTCCAGCAAACAAGCTGAAGCTGCGAGTGATGAAGAGGATGATGAAGATGTTGTCTTCATCACAAGGAAGTTGAAGAGATTCCTACAAAGGAAACAGATGCAAGGAAAAGAGTTACCTAGAAGAGAAAATGTAACAACCCTCATTTTTATTTTAGAATTTTGTGACTTTAAGATGTAAATGTTTAAGAGTTATTTCATGAATGTTGTGTAGTTATTGAGGAATTTAAGTATTGTGGATGTGAGCAATTTAGTAGGTTGAAGGTGATGAAGAAAATAAGGTTTAAGGGGGTATAAGTAATGATGTTATTCGGAAAAGTTAGAAAATTTTCTAAGTGTTTTGGAACACTTTCGGTCGACCCCAGGATCGAGGAGGGGTCGACACAATTGAAGACTTCGGTCGACCCCAGGATCGAAGAGGGGTCGACACAATTGAATACTTTCGGTCGACCCCAGTATTGAGGAGGGGTCGACACAAGATAACCCCTTGGAACACTTTCGGTCGATCCTAGTACCGAGCGATCGACACAAGTAATTCACAGGAATTCTTTCGGTCGACACAATGGACGAGCGGTCGACACATTCTCACCGACTCAAGTTGAAAAGTCAGTCAAAACGCAGAAAGTCCTGATGGGTGGATGTTAGAGAAACATTGTTTTTGATTAATAAGGGGATAAGAAGGCATGGTCTGTCATTTCTCTACCAGCACGACTTCTTCTCCCTATTTCCTCTAAATTCTCACGTCTTGATAAAAAAAAGAGTGAGAAAGTAAGTTATCTCAGAGGAGAGGAGGAAAACTGAAGTTTCGTGGAAACTGAAGTCCTAGGTATTTTTCTATCTTTAAGTTCTCTCAGGTTTAGTGATGATAAAATAATAGTATTGTTTGAATTGGTGGATGAAAACGAGTGATTTTATGCTAAGAGATAAGAAAGGAGTTAAGTATGAACAAAGTTAGAGTTTTGGAGATTCGGTCGATAAGTAGTAGGAATTAGAGTTTGTTTCCCTCATAAGAGTTAAATTAAACTCTTAAAGTGATTTATAGCCGTTAGAATCACTCAATTCGAAGATATGTACAAAAAGTTATGGACGTCGCAAGTCAGCGTACATAAACTGGGGAGAACTGCGGTCGACCCCTTATAGGTTAGGTCGACCGATTCTCAATTTAAAAACACAAGCTATCTGTTTTGTCAACATGGGTCGACCCCTTATAGGTTGGGTCGACCGGTTCTTGATTTCCAGAGATGCATGCACACTATTATATCAACATCGATTGACACTTTATGCTACGTTCGTTTTGTGAATTTGGTGTCTTCTAAGAAGTTATAGTAGACTCTTTAAGGAATAATTGGACACCCGTAACATCACAAATGGATTAATATAGAGGAAGTTATGAATTTTGGAAGTTATAGTGAAAATAGTTACTTATGATATAAAAACTTATTTGAATGGTTTGGCAATATAGGTTCTCAAGCTTTTAGTGTGCATTGCCAAGTTGAAACAAAAGACATCAGAAATCAAAGTAAGTATGTGTTGTATGTGTTTGGCCTATTAGAGGTCTACATTGCAAAGTTATGTATTTTTTATAATTTCTGATTGATCATAAACTGGTTGGGGTGTAATGCACAATACACCGACTTCAAGTCATTTGGGGATTGTTTGTGTGCCTTGTATTGATCGATTGATAGGTTTCTATGAGATTTCTTTATTGACATGCTTATATGACTTTTGTTTGGATTAGTTTAGATTTTCTTGCATTAAGGATAGGATTGTATGTGACATGTTATTGACACATGCATCATGTTTTCTACGAATGACAACGAAAATGAATTTTTATGCATGAAAACTACGAATCATAATAAGTGAATCGTAGGGGGATGGCAGATTGAGTGTTAGGTTGCCCATGGGGGTCTTTGATGCCTACATTCATCCCCGCAATATCTCTATTGATTCGATGAAGACATTTACGATATAGGAGAATAAAGACGTCATCGGCAATGACTATTGGTCCATGTTACCATGACCCCAATGGGGTTATGCGGTAGGTTGTTATATCTCCTAATGATATACGTTATGTAAAGGGGAATAAAGACGTCCTCGGCAATGGCTATGGGTCCATGTTACCGTGAGCCCAATGAGGTTGTGCGGTAGGTTGTTATATCTCCTAATGATATACGTTATGTAAACCCAAAAAAAAAAGAAAATCAAGTTTTGTGGATGATCGTCATATGGGGGGCGGATCCACACCACGAAAATGAAATAATCTTCATTGTTTTAAATTATATCATTCATTACATCATTCATGTTTTATTTGCACTACTTACTAAGCATTAAGCTCATTAGTTAGACTTTGCAATGTAGGTGAGGACTTGAATGTTGAAGAAATATCACCTGAGGATTAAATATGAAGTGAGAGGAGAGTGTCTTCCGTGGATCCTTGTCGTTGTTAAGCGAGATTTTGACCGGTGGAGTAAGCTCACCAAAATACACGTGTTTTGAAAAGAACTTGTAAAACAAAAAGTTATTTTGAGTTATAAACATTAGTGTTTGTAAAGTTTTATATTTTTAGAATGTGACCTATGTTTAATTACTTATAAGTGTGATTTGAAATGTTAGCTTCCGCTTTGTATGTACAAATATATGTATAAGTTTGATAGAAGAATTTTCAATGAAAAGCTTAAAAAAAAAAACGGGATGTTACAGAAAGGCAACTCAAAGAAAAGAAAATGAACTCACATACTATGACTATGGAAAGTCAGGTCATTTCAAGTCTGAATGCCCTAAAAAAAGGAAACTCCACAAGAGATTCAAAAAGAAAGCAATGAAAGCTACTTGGGATGCCAATGACTCATCTTCCTCTTCATCTGAAGATGAAGAACTAGCAAATATGTGCTTCATGGCAAAAGAGGATAAGGACATGACTCCTTTAGTGATTTAGATAATTCTGATGAAGATAATGATTTGTTTGATACTTTCAATGACTTACTTAATGATTTTAATATGTTGAAATCTAAATATAAACAATTAAAAAGGGAACATGCAGTTCTAACTAAGGAACACAACAGTACATTTATTGTAACATCCCGTTCTTTAAAAACAGCGGTAAAATTTTTCTTTTTAAAATTTCGTTTAAAACTCTTGATTTAAAATCGTAGCGAAAACATAAAAAATTAAAAACTGTTAAAAATGTGATCCTATCATACTTATAAAACACGTCATAGAAATATATATCAAAATATCATTTCGTTCAATACATGTCATATATAGGCAATAGCACAAAACATTCAAGCATTTCTCATCGAATTACTTAACATAAGTTCTTAACATGATAATTCAAAACACGACAATTCATTCAAACAAGTTTGTATAAAACTTAATAAAATATTTAAAACTTCTTTCTTCTTTCACCCACGGGTCGTCACTCGATTTCGTAAACATCCCGCTCCAAAGTAGCTCCACCGACGTATCATGGCATGTGATGAGGACTAAATTCCTCATCCCGAGCTTCATCACCTACATCACAAAGTTTAACTAATGAGCCTAAAGCTCAGTAAGAAATCATATCACCTACATGCTTAAAATGCTCATGTCATGCTTAAAACCATGTTTCATTTAGTTCTTTATCTTGATTCTTAACTTGATACTTTATTTTGATCTTGACATAATAGGTGGGCACACGTAAGGGAGAGAATGACACCATCTGGTTTTCCTCACGGGCAGCTCACAGAGCACCATCTGGCCCGCTCGCAAAGGCAGCCAATTCAACTCCACCCCCGAGTTTTCTTAATCTTGATCTTTACTTGCTTGACATTTTTCATGTATCGTATGAGAGAATTCTCGGGATAGAGTATTAGCACCATCTGGTCTCCCTCGAGAAAGTTCTCCCCATATCTCAATCTCAACATACGGTTGAACGACGTTTTGAAATCATGCATGATAAAATACTTTCGTAACTTTTCTTAAAACATGATGAATGAATATGAATGCATTCATAACTTGATTATTTATCATAAAAGTACATACTTGTGAGCATAATATCATTCAAGCAGTCAATGCACAAACATCTCCAAGATAATCATAAGTTTACTTTTATCGTTCATTTCGTGCTTTACGTACTTAGGCGTTACTTATAAGATACAAACAAAATTCAATGTCACATAACACCAATCAATCCCATATTATTGGGTCGGTGCACAGTGTGATGCACCCCAAATAGGTTTACACCAATCAAACCCTCAACATAGGGCCGGTGCACGGTGTGATGCACCCCAAAACAGTAATTATACGTATACATTCACATTATCTTATTAATCATACTTATTATAACTAAACTAGGCATACAATTTCTAACACACCCTTTGTGATGTAGGCCCCGAAGGGCAAAATGCGAGCAATGAGTTCTTACCTCGTTTCCAATCTGAGTCCTTGACTTGTCTTCAAGAACACCTTAAAAATCACAATTAACTAAAATAAGTACCCAATATTTTATTTCTGTTTTTTACCTAACTTTCGGGGCTCATAACTATTTCTATACTTATCCAACTTCCATGTAATTGGTATCAATCTCTTCCTTAATTTTTCTACTACATTTCATATGAAGAAGTCGTGGTCGAATTCATTGCCGATGACCCACTAAAACATACATTTTTTGAAATTAGTCAGTTTCATCTTACATTTTTGAAACCTTAAGTTTTCACTTAAAATCTCTTGCATGCACATCTATTTAACAATAATCCTACCATCTTGATCTCCAATTTCATAAATTGAGCATCATAGTAGTAGAAATATGTACCTAGGATTCAACTTTCACAGCTCAAACTTCCAAGACACATCTCAAGCTTCTGAGACACGCCTTTGCACCAATTTGAGTACCCATCTTGAAAACTCACTCTCAAACACTCATAAAACTCACAAAATCTCACTTGGAGGTTGAGAGAACTCAGGAGAGAGAAGAGGGAGGTCGGGAAAATGGGTTAGTAGCTGGGAGAAATGAGTTTTTAAATAATTTCAGGCATGAAAGACAAATAATTTTTGGTTATCATCAAAGAGTGGTCGACACTTTATACAAGGTGTCGACCGGTTCTACACAAAGTTTCGACCTACCACTGTTCATAGATATACCACTATAGCTTGAAAAGTCAAGGTGTCGACCGCTTGTGTCAAAGTGTCGACCGATTTACAAACCCGAGAGTTTTAATGTGTCGCCCGGCAATCAGGGTGTCAATTGCCAGTTAAAACTTTTATAACATTTGTTCTACGACTTATATTTATATGATTTAAACACCATTATTTTGCTTATTAAGACTAGTTTAACTTTGTAGAAGACATAAACTTCAAAATCAGAGAGTAAAGGTATCAATTATACAAAACACCAAATATCTCTCAAAAGTTCATATTTCCTTAGTCCAGTTTTCATTTGTCAACTTCTAACGTGCATAACTTTGGTACCACAACTCCAATCGAGTTTTTCAACCTATCAATCGTCTCCTTTTGATGTGTTCTAGAATTTCTCAGAAGATTACTTTGTCACTTAAGCTCATCTATAGCATGATAAAATAGGAAAACTGAAACTACCAATTATCAATTTTCAACCTGGTTGTTGTTACTAACTGTAAATTTCCAAAACCCATTACTTTCTATACAAACCTCCAAATTGAGTAATTTTTTTTCTATAGTTCCATCAACTAATTCAATTAATTTCATTAGAAGGACTAAAACTCGTTTAAAGAATTTATCTTCTCAAAAATCAACTAATCTTAACAATCAACATAGGTTAACTTCGTTCATCATTTAACATTGATAAAACTTAAAGTATATGAAAAAAGTCGCGTGTTACATTTATTTCCTTTCAAGAGGAGATAACTAGTTTAAAAAGGAAAAATGATGAATTGAATGTTATAATACTGAAGTTTACAAAGTGTAGCAAAAATTTGAAAATGCTTATAGGTGGACAAAGATTGACTTTTAACAAAGCTGGCTTAGGATATGAACCTTACAAAAAGAAAAAGAACTATGAGAGTCTCTTTGTTAAACCAAGCACATGTCATTCATGTAATAGGATAGGACACACCTCATTTGAATGTCCTTTAAAATTAAATGGTAAAAATCAAAGAGTCACTCAAAGATGGGTTCTCAAAGGAACCAAAGCTAACGTTCAAGGACCCAAAGATGGATAATGTTGCTTGTTTTAATGAAAAATGTTTTAGTGAAAATTCCTCTATTGATAGTTGGTCATGACATAGGAGGCTAGGCCATGTTAGCATGGATACCTTAGCTAGGATCTTAAAGAAAAATCTTGTTAGGGGCCTTCCAAAAATATGTTTTGAGAATGATAAATCTTGTGATGCATGTCAAATGGGGAAGCAAACAAAGAGCTCATTTGCTTCAAAAAGCGTTGTGTCTTCCTCTAAACCCCTTCAACTCCTTCACATGGACCTCTTCGGTCCTTCCAAAGTAGCAAGTCTAGGTGGTAAACACTATGCTTTTTTGATTGTTGATGATTTCTTAAGATTTACTTGGGTATTCTTTCTTAGATCTAAGGATGAGACTTTTGAGACTTTATCATCTTTGAGGAAGAGAGTTCAAAATGAAAAGGATCTCTCCATTGTAGCTATTCAGAGTGATCATGGAGGAGAATTTGAAAATGAGAGAATTGAACTTTTATGTCTTAAGAATGGTATCAATCATAACTTATCTTCCCCTAGGACTCCTCAACTAAATGGAATTGTTGAGAGAAAGAATAGATATTTGCAAGAGCTAGCTAGAACCGTGCTTAATGAAAATGCTCTTCCTAAGTATTTTTGGGCTGAAGCCATTGCCACGGCTTGTTATATAATTAACCGAGTTTCAATTCGCTCAATCTTAGAAAAGACCCCTTATGAGCTTTGGATGGACAAAATCCCAAGTGTCAAATATTTTAGGCTCTTTGGATGCAAATGTTATATCCTGAATACCAAGTACAACCTAAGAAAATTTGACTCAAAAACCGACTCTGGAGTTCTTTTAGGATATTCATTGTCTAGCAAAGCTTATAGAGTGTTCAACAAGAGAACTCTAGTAGTTGAAGAATCAATGCATGTCTCATTTGATGAATCCCCTTCATCAAGTAATATGCACAAAAGTGATGAGCTCGTAAAAGAACTAGATTCTTTGACTCTAGAAAAAAATGAGAAAAACTCTCTTGAGGTTGCTCCGTCTGAAAATCCTCCAATCTCTCTAGAATAGGAGCCAGTGAGCCATTGTAAAAGAGACCTTCCTAGAGAGTGGAGATACTCAAGAAGCCATCCATTAGAAGATGTGGATGGTGATCCCTCATTAGGGGTTAAAACTAGAGCCTCTCTTAGGAATCTATGTGCCAATGTAGCATTTTTATCTCAAGTAGAGCCTAAGAAGTTCGATGAGGCCATAAAAGACGAAAATTGGATAATGGCCATGCAAGAGGAACTTAATCAATTTGAGAGAAACTAAGTGTGGGAATTGGTTCCTAGACCTAATGATCACACCATCATTGGAACTAAATGGGTATTCAAGAATAAACTAGATGAACATGACATTGTCATTAGAAACAAGTCAAAATTAGTTGTAAAAGATTATAATCAAGAAGAAGGTATAGATTTTGAGGAGACCTTTGCACCGGTGGCCCGAATGGAGTCAATTCGCATGCTTCTTGCCTATGCTTGTCCGAAAGACTTCACTCTATTTCAAATGGACGTTAAGAGTGCCTTCCTAAATGGATATATTATGGAAGAAGTCTATGTAGAACAACCTATAAGTTTTGAGGCCTTTGACAAGATAGACCATGTTTATAAACTTCATAAAGCTCTCTATGGTCTTAAGCAAGCTCCTCGAGCTTAGTACGATAGGTTGATGAACTTTCTCTTGGTTAGAGAGTTCAAAATGGGAAAAATTGATTCAACCCTCTTTACTAAACATGTTGGTAATGATCAGCTACTTGTCCAAATTTATGTGGACGATATTATATTTGGAGCCTCCAACAAAAACCTGTTAGAAGATTATGCTTCTCTCATGCAAGATGAATTTGAAATGAGCATGATGGGGAGCTTAAATTCTTCTTAGGACTTCAAATTAGACAATCATTAGATGAAACATTTATCTGCCAAGAGAAATATATTAAGGAATTACTCAAGAGATTTGGAATGGACTCTTGCAAATCTTCCAGAACACCAATGAGTACCTGATGTGCAACCGGAGCACATCATGGACATGGACCCAACGAGCACGGGAGATTTTATTAACTTGTGTGCTCATTTTGCAGGAAGCTTACCCTCGGAAACAATGTCCGAGGCATTTCGGGAGCGGCTAAGAGCTTTGCTCGGTTGGCGTCCGAGCATCTTCGATCGCGACACGCCCGGTGCGCTAGACTGCGTCGCACCTGAGGCTCTCGACCGAGACACTCCCGGCGCCCAGCGGACGCCCCACGTTCACGACCCGATGACCAACAAAGACTCGGTCTTCGGCCTTGCCGAAGTCCTCTAGGGCTTCGGCCCGATGGAATAAGTGACCGGCATGAGAGAACACCTGATCAAAATCCCAACGGATCAAGCCCTATTTTCGATCACACTTAGTTTTATTTACTTAGCCAGCAATTGTCCTTAGAAAAGGAAGAGAAAAGCAGCCCAAAGAAGAAGAACACACATTCCATAGGAGAAGGCCCACAAAGTTGTCGACCCCTAATATCAAAGTGTCGACCCTTTATATCAAAGTGTCGACCTCTTATATCAAGGTGTCGACCGCTTATATCACATGGTGTCGACCGCTTATATCAAGGTGTCGGCCGGTTGCTCACCTTCGGCTAACTAGAAGACTTTGACCAATTTCCACTGGCCACCTTACTTAAAGCTTTAAGTAATGTGATTATTTGGTCAAGGAAAAGACAAGGTTCTAATTTGACACGGACAAATCTCAAGATGTCCGAGAAGAATCCACCGGGCGCGCGTACAAGACCGTTCACGTAACAACCGTCGAACCAACAGGGATTTTCATCCGTAGAATCCGTGCTCCAACTACTAAGATCATTTGAAGATCGTCCAGCAACGGATCTCCAAAACGACCGCGCGGATCCCTCAAAATTCGAGATATGATCAACCCCGGTTCGGCCCATTCGGACAAGCCCGTGCACGATTCGAGTCATTATCGGTCAACCAAGGAACCAGACCATGTGACCCTTCATGCTGACCACCGAGAGCATTTTAGAAGCCCCGGATACAAATTGGCTCGAGCCAATCTTTCATTGTTCGAAGCTCATACTACCCGATGCAACCTCTCAGTCAACCACGGTCACCCTAGGTCAAGACTCAAGTCCAACTGTGCATATCTTCATGAACCGAGCCTAAAGTCAACCGAAGATCTTCCTGAAGCTAATCTTAGGCGTTCAAGTCATCTAAGGGCTTACATTGTCTTTCTTATCTTTTTACGTTTTTAGTACTTAAGTGTATCAACCTTACACTTGAATGGTAGAGAGAATTTTGAGTAAAAATTGTGCATTGCACCTTCTTTCTAACCAGTCGAAGCTCCCTCCGACGTACACTTCTCTGGTGAGTCATATCCGGCCGAGAACGTCAACCCTCACATGTACGATCGGTGCCTCACATCCGAGTGCAGGCGAGGTCTACCAAGGAGAACACTTTGATTGCTCAAGTGTTCAAATTGTCCAGCCATCTTTAAACCAAAACTCACAAGAGTCCATTCCACCTCCCGAGCTATCAACCCCTCCATTGCCCGATTTCACCTCTTTTTCCATCATCCGAGCCATTCCATTATTCCACCGAGCCATCTCCATTTTCATTCGATCATTCCACATCATTCCCATCACAAAACGCTTCTGCAACCCAACTCTACAATTCGCACGTACCAATTTCCCGTTTATCGAGCCCCGCTTACCGCATTCTTCCGACGACGGTGCGCCGACCCGCAAGGAAGGCACATCAGTACCACAACCAAATTTGATAAGGATGAAGGAGGAAAAGATGTGGTTATTAAGAGATTTCGTGGAATGATCGGTTCATTGTCATATCTAACCGCTTGTAGACTCGACATCATCCTTAGCGTTTGCCTTTGTGCTAGNCCTGCGCGAAAATCCCTCCGGCGTCTCCCTACTCCTCCGTTCAATTTCCGGCGCTCATTTCTCTCGATTTCCTTCTTCTCCACGCCCTATGGCTTCCTCCTCTCAACCTCCAGTCAAGCGGAAACGTTTGTCTACGTCAAAATCCGATAATCCTCCTCCTCCTCTGGCGATTGACAAACACTTATTCCGAAATGAGTCGGCTCAAGATAAGTATTTCTAAATCTTTCAATCCAAACCATTAATCTTGAGTAGGGTTTATAGGCCCCATTGCATTCAAGGAATAGATTTTTCCGAATCTAGTGATTACTTGGGATTAACCGCTTTGTTTAGCTTTAGGAACCAATACCATGAGGAGGCAATTCGCTTATTTTATGCCAATTTGCATTCTACTCCTCATCCCCTTACCTTAAAGAGCCTTGTGTATGGAAAATCAATCAAGATCACTTTTTCATCTTTGAATTCATTGCTAATTTGTCAAATTAACGAGCACACAGATCAATACTATGAACAAGGGAATGAGCTTTCTCTGATTCAGTGCTCAGATTATAGGAATTTTCTGAGATTGGTTGCTAGAGATCCCAAAAATGTGCCGTACAAACCGAAAGCTAGTGACCTCAACATCACGGCACGATTAGTTCACCATATCACCACCTACAACCTTTTGCCTAAGGACGGGCATAGAAATCACATAAGCCACATGGAACTCTACGTTCTCTACATGTTCTTTCATCGGCGCCGCTTCAACGTTGGTTTCATAATAATTAGGCGCATAATAGAAGTTTTGGATGTGGCATCTAAGTCTTTACCATTCAACCTTCTATTAATGGAGATTTTCTCAAAGCAAGGAGTCGAATTCCCTCCTTCCACGACACTTATCCAAGTTAGGAATCTTGATATCTACTCTGACTTCACACTTGCACGTATGGGATTAGCTCAAGATGATGATGGAGTTTGGCACTACAAGAAAACCATGTCTCCCCGACCTCCTACCTCTTCCACTTCAAGTGATCCTCCCCTTACTGCCGATGAAATTCACTTTCCTCCTGAGCATCAGACCACGCGTGGACAACATCGTTCTTCCTCCTTGTCCGAGGAGCGCTTCGACATGCTCACTGGTCTCATCTCCAATCTTGTATCCTCCGTTGAGTCTCTTCACAACAAGGTTGATGATATTAAGAAACAGATTGATGCTTGGGATGAATACTTTGAAGAAGAAGATGACTGTGAAGAGCCAACGACAGCACGTCATAGAGTTTCAATTCACTCCTCTCCAGCTCCTAATGCTGAATCACTTCCTGCTCCGACTATTGAGCCATCTGTCACACCGGCTCGTGAGAACATAGTCAATTTGTCTTTCAAATGATAATGCCAATGGGGGAGATAGATTGCATTATTCAAAATATGCCTTAGTTTTGATTGAATGAGCATAGAAAATTATATTCAAATGATTCTGTCTTAGTTGGTGGAGCATGCATATTCTATGGGGGAGTATTTAAAAATGTGAGAACATAGTCAATTTATCTTTCAATTGGATTGTCATCATAAAAAAGGGGGAGATTGTTGGCTTTAAAGGCTTTTAAAGTAACTAATTGTTTTTTTATGATAATCATTTGTGTGAATGTATGAAAGTTAAATTAAATTGTGTTGTTAATGTATCTCATAGACTTAATTTCCCATGTGAGATACCTTTGTCAAAAGGTATACTTAATGTCTAACAAGTTGGTCGAGTGTTGCAGAATTTTATAAGTTCTCTCAGGTTATGTCGACCGTTGTTCACATGTGTCGATCACAACATTTCCAGAGAAGAGATGTATGTCGACCGCTTTACAAACTGGAGCTTTACCATTTTCTTACGTCGAAACAATTTTATTGCTAGTCAAATGGTGGTGCTTTATCTATTCTTAGAAAATATTTGAGGGTTTTTAATCTTGTATAGTAAAAGAGAGTGGCTAGAAGATAAGATCTATGGGAGCTATTCGAGCGTTTAATGTGAAAGGTAAGTGACCATTGGAGGAACCATTGGGCAAGTTTTGGAGCAATCAAAGCTTGACACGTGTTTTTAAAATGATCCCTAACCATCTATTAGCAATCGAGGAAACCTAATTAACAACTTTTGTATATTTTATTCAACATTTCTTAGTGGATGGCGACCTTAAATAAACATGCTTAACCCAACAACAAACAAATTAATGCGTGCAAGTTAAGATGTTTTTTTTACCCACAATGCTCTATCCACAATCAATATCTTAGTGGTTTATATAAGTCGCATGCCATTAAAAAGACGGGTAATTTGTGTTAGATAAAATAATGTCAATCTCCATTGGTCGAATGTGCGTGACAAAACTGGACTCTTACATGGTTGATCAAACTTGTTTCTGGCGTTCAAGATGATCAACAAAATAATTTGCATGTTCGGTAAAATGAGTGGGTCTTAGTTTTTTCTTTGAAATTAAAAATAATCATAAATTATTTGAGACTATTCTAAGTATTGATTTGTATATGTTCTAAGCTTATAAATGAAGGTTATTATTTATGAGATTAGATAGATAATCTCTTATCTTGATTGCATCAATCAAACAACACACGAGTATTTATATTTTACCAGGCAAAAAATATGCATGAAGAAAAAATTTAATTGAATACTCGAACAAGAATTGAGATGCACTTCATAGTGGAAACGAAAATCTTGAAGACTACTGTAGGGGAGGTATCCTAGGCCTTCTATCCACCAGAAATTTACTGAGATATGCAGACAAAATATGAGTCTTCTGTACCAACTTTACGAACCCACTTCAAAATCTGTGGAGCAACTTTACCCATGTTTCAACCTACATGGGGGTGGGGAAGAGAGAGAGAGAGAGAGCTGACAAGGTTTGCAATTTGATGAGAGAGTGCAAACCCTTAGCAATCCTGTGGCTGAGTTTATTACTGCCCACTAGTGGTGTTTCAATGAAGTACTGGTTAGAACAAGGTTTGAGATGCGTTTTTCAACACTGTAGTTGCTTCGTACCAAATTGCCCTTCCCCCTCCTTTACACCCTAGTTATTTTTATCCTAAAAATAATAATGTGTCACGGTGCCTCAATTGAATAATATTATTTTTATCTTTTATTATTCTTGTCTTCTATCACATACAAATCGGTGCATTAGTTTGATAAAATACAAACCATTACACCAAATAATGAGCGATACGCTTGAAGTTGAGCATTGGAATGTAAAAATAAAATGTAAAATCATCTTTTTCTATAATCATGTTGTGACAACTTTTATTCACGATAATATTCGACATAACATCTCATGTAGCCTATAAATATGGCATTTCTCTTGTGTCGATGATAATGGGTTCAATAACTTACCGCTTTCTTCAACATTTAATGTTGTGATTGGTCTATTGTGGATATATATATGTGCATATATATGTGTATATCTGTGCATATAAATCCATAAACAAATATGAAATATGACTCAGGTATAACCTCTTTTAGGAAGCTTCCTAGTTCCTAGTGGAGCATCACCTTAATAGCTAAAATAATAGACTATGCGTTTACAAGTTGCTACCTCTAAGATCTGTGCCAACTTTTTGGATCTACTTTCTCTTACGTCATTTGCCTTTTCCTTTTTAGCAATAAATAAACTTAGAGTGAGCCATTGCATTTTGGAGTTTTTAACTACCAATTTAGTAAGTTTGTGCTCTCTTTAATCAACATATTTAAATCTCAAAAAAGCTTATAATTCATGGTAATTATGAATTGACTCCCTAATTTTTTGTTGGATATCTCAAAGTTTAAATATTTGTCAAATGTACTTAAATTTCTTAATTCTATGAATTAATCGTCCAACTTTAAGATCTTATCAACATTCACTTAGTTGTTAAATTCCTATTAATTATACATCATATTCAATTCAATTTGAAATATGATCGAGAACGATAGAGTATATCAAGAAAACTGAAATTGAATTGTGTAACTTAAATTTAACGTTAAGGTATCCGTTTTTAGCAGTCTGAACTTTAAGATATCAGTTGTTATCATTAGAAATTTAGGGTTTTAACTGAAAAACACTCATATTTTGAGATGTCGACTGATGCAATTAAAATTTTAGAATATCACTGAAAAATGACCCATAACTATATGATGTTGAATAATAATTAGCATAAAATTTTGAAATTTCATAAATGTTATAATTTTATCAAACTAGAACTACCAAAATTCTTAAATTTTAATACAAGCATTAAAAGTAATAGTTCCAATAAAATTTGTAATGTGTTTCCACTTTTAAAGTTGCCTTGAAAATCAATTTCCTGAAGTTTCTACAATTTCAATCCAGAAACAATCTACATTCAATAAACTAAATCTATTGCATGATTAGAAAGTAAGATAGACATGGTCGTGATCATCTTGAACGATGCTTAGTTTTGTGACTATGGTTGAGCTCAACTCATCATCTAACACATGAGACGTCTTAGAGTGCAGACTCAGTCCCTACTCGGACTATGTTACGAACCTAAGATAGCAAACTCATTTATCGGATTCAACCGGCTCGAGAAAGACTTCATTCAAGGGGGAACCATTTAGCATAGTTTAGAAGTGAGATTTAGGTAAGGACGTAAGTGACGTGAAACATGGTTACCCACCAATCCAAAAATGTAGTGCTGAATGACTCATCACAATTGTACAATTATAGATTCAAAGAACTCAATTTATTGTCAATAAATAATTATAATGTTTTCTGTCTCATTTCTTCATGGTCCATGATTTTCTATTAAGGTATTTTATTGAATATTTAAAGCAATTTATTTAGTGTTATTTATTCATAAGGAACCCCACTTAATAATTTAAGTTATTAAAATATTCAATTTGATCCAAAATGAAATCTTCTAAGATCGACTAAGAAAACACCATATACCAACCGTCTCTTTTAAAATGACTTGATACATAGAGTCTCTAGTGATTATCCGAGTTCTTACACTTATAGTTATAGGGTAATTAGTATTATTTTTAATTGATTAATTGATTACTTATACGCAGAAAAAGCAATCATACTCAAAGTTTTGATATTTTGATATTATCTAAGATTTTAGGATAAAAAGTGGGCAGTAGTTTTTATACTATTTTTCAATAAATTTGGAACCTAAAGGTATTTGTAATTAAATCATCCTCCATCTTGATTTCATCAAAGAAAAATCATGTTTTATTACATGATTCCATCTATTGGGTGATTTTCTTAAAAAAATGTCTATCGATGAAATTGATTTGGCGATTCTAAATGTGATAACCGACCCGGTGGAAGATGTGAATGCGTGCAATTTTATGTCACTCAAGGATAGAGATTTGAGATGATTCATAAATGAACTCTCCGTCCCAAACTATCACCATGCATTTTGAGCATAGTTCACGAATCAACTCATGTAGTTTCCATGCAAAGGGCAATATTGTATTTGCGAGTTTCGGGGCTCGACACTAAATTTATAATTTTGCAACTTATTTGAAAATCAATAAAACTAGCACTTTGCCGAACTTTACATAGGCAGCATGGAGTGGTAACATTAATTTTTGCTTCGAAACTCTCGAATTATTATCATCTATATCTGTTTTGACTCATTAATTTATACAACACTGGAAAGTTTGGCGTCCATGGTTTTGAGGTTCTCGATGTTGATCTTGGCTTTTGTAATTAATTTTGATGACATGTTTAGTGTAAAAAGCTTCGAAATTGGGTAAATTGCAATTTTGCTATTGTCTTATGGCAAAACATCAAGCTGACCATCAAATTTTGACATGGAAAATTGACTAGTAGTTTAAGATGATTGGATTGCATACTTTCTTTCAAATGTGTGGACCCTGTGAAAAGCTTACATTGCCGCTATTGAAGCCAATTTCATCATTTCTCTTTCTAACCCGAAGGCATGGAAGAACATGATGTTTTTTATAAAATTTGTTTGTCTATTTTACCTCGAAACCTTTGTTCAAAATTATTATACCAATGTTTGAGATGCAATTGATGATCCTTAAAAAGTAATGTCGTCTCCGCAGTGTTTGTCCACTCATCAACTCTTTCAACTTATATCATAAACAAATATATTTATCTTAATACATTATAGTAAATAAAATCTATCTTTATGTGAGATATGACAATTACCACTTTCACTATCTATGTCTACTCTCAAATAACTATATGATATATTCATACAACAAATATGTTTTAATGTCTACTTGGTTGCCAAAATTAGATCGAAATAGCTACACAACATACTTGTGTAAAACGTCATACTGCTAATTGTCGTATCCTTTATTGGTGCTTCGCATGTCCTTCCTTCTCCTCTGAGCAAGACTTGGTTGTTAGTAATACTATGATCTTCCCTTAATTTCTATGAGTATTTATCGTCCAGGTTGGTCCTTGTTTTCAACAGATTAGGACCACAACATTAAAAAAATAAGACCAAACTAGAACCGGATCATATATTTGGTCCAATTTTAGTCATTCTCCTTAATTTTTTGTCTCACGAAAATAAAACAAATTAAAATTAAAAAAGTTATGGAATTCAAAAATTAAAATAATAATATAGAGAAAAGTGTAATGACATAATAAAATGTGTAAATATATTAAACTAACCTAAAATTTGCAAGAGTGAAATAAAAATTTAATAGCAAAAAAATTACAAATTTATTCAATAATTACTTAATGGACTAGTCAAGCTTTAATGACTTTACTACATTAGACCCGTCTATATTTCTATTGTTTGATGAGGATTGAACTTCCACATAATCCTCGTCATCGATCACTCGAAAATTACCATCACCTGGTAATGTTTCTGCCATTAGCTCCTTATAATACCTCGGCTCATATGACCCGTCTATATTTGCTTGTGCGCTTGGCCTTGTGTTTGCCGCTGAGGCATGGTCTTTTCATCCGTTGCTTGAGCTTCAATTCATATTACAAAAAAGACTAATTATTTAATTTGTCATTGGTCAAATGGCTTAGCCGTATGAGACCAATCGTGCTCCGTTCACGCATGGCCTACATAGCCTGCCCCAATATCAAATGCAGTCTCATGTAATGCAACCTGAAAAATTATAAAAATTAATTTGCTAGATTAATTTTAATAATTATTATTATACTTCGATTTATGTGGCTAAAATGCTGGTGCTCCCAATAATTTTGTCAAAAGATAACGTAAGCAAAGATTAGCGTAGCCACTTTTCGTCTCTCCAACACCCTATAAAAGCCCCCGCCTCTCCTCCGGCTGCTCCCTCACCGCCCACTCTCTCAACAATATCTCCCCAAGTCCTATAATTCGGCCCTCCCCGACCATGCTTCCCAGCGAGACGACCGGCTTCCACTACTTCTCGCCGGAAAATTCTCTCGCAGTACCCGTCAACTTTTCTACTCTCACGTTGCACAGAAATATATCAGACCTCCATTTTCAGCCGCCATTTTCCTACTACACTCCTCCGGCGTCCAGTTTAACCAACAACTCAGCCTCCGACGATGCCGAAGTAACCCAGATGAGTTCCATGGTCGACGAGCGGAAACAGAGGCGAATGGTTTCAAATCGGGAATCGGCTCGAAGATCGAGGATGAGGAAGCAGAAGCACCTCAACGAGCTCTGGTCGCAGGTGATTCGCCTCCGATCGGAAAACCACAACCTGATCGATAAATTAAACCACGCATCTGAAGTTCACGACCGAGTTCTTCAAGAAAACGCTCGTCTGAGAGATGAAGCTTACGATCTTCGCCACATGCTCATCGGCGCCAAAATCGGCAGTCCTTTAGCCGCCAGCAATTTCCGGTCAGAGCTGGAAGACGAGACCTGCAACGCGGCTTATCTCCGAGCTGAATCCTCTTGCCAATCCCTCGCTAACCCCATTTTCCAGCTATGATTTTGCTTCATCTTCTTTAATTTCTGTTTGAGTACGTGTATTCTAATCGCTGATAGATTATTGTATCAAGAATGTGCATCATCCGAGACGTCTTCTTCCGTAATATATGTATCAGAAATTGGAATCCACTTTCACCACCTTTTTCTTAATAATAATTCTAAGTTTATTATTAAAATGCACGCGTCAAACAACTATCAGAAAATTTAATAAATAAATATATATTCATATTAGAGTGAATTAAAGCAAATCGATTATTGGGAAACAGGCTCCATGTACAGTAAACACTACTCATAGTCTCATACCATATTTTGACATTTTAGAACATGATGGTACTAACAAACATAAACGATGGGAAGGGTTGAAACTAACAGATTTAGAATTAATAGGACAATATCATTATCACCCGCAATGTCAACGATTCTATAACATTTGGTAGCCTATATATGTGTGTATAGATATATGTCAATAAATATATGTATGTGTATATATGTTAGAGCGTGGTTTGAGAGCGTGTGAAAGACCTTGACCCCACCACTCCACCTGAGAAAAGATAAAAGTATGGCAAGGAATGAGCCAGGTCTCTAGGGTAAGTTGGAGAGAGAGAGGGCGAGGTCCCATGGAAAGACTCAGCGTTGCAGCAAGAAAATAGGAGTAATAAGATTGGACAAGCAGAGGTGGCGATTGTGGCCGTGCCCTACAATGCTTACTTTCAACCACTATTTTTTTTAGTAAATTCTTGATTTTCAAAATCAAATCTAACCAGGTTTTGTTATTTATCATACTTATTATTTAGTTATGAGTAATACGTAAGCACTTTTGATCCGGTAGTGAAATCAAAATTACAGTCATACCATACAGTTGTTGAGAAAAATGATGGGCATAAAAAGCATGGATTTTCAGTTCGAACCAAACTATGTGGTTTGAGATGAAATTGGAAATGTTTTCAGTTCCAATTCATCTCAAATCCTGATGAACTGCAAGCCTTGATTCAGACTGCGACAGTTTCAGGCGTTTTCCTTTTTAAAATAGTGGTATACAGTCTCAATAGACTTTAAGGTTCAAAACCCATAAAACGAAACGAATAATAGATCGAAAGATAGACTGAAACCAAACTAATCGACCCAAAATAAATATATTAAAATTCTCCTTCTTCAGGTGGTATGACTATGAGGAAGTAGAAAACATGGCGTCATGTACGAATGCCCCCCCAATTTCTCCTTCTTCAGGTGTTGTTTCTCAACATCCAATTATACCTTCTCTTTCTATCACCTCACTTTGTCCCCACTCACACTCCACTTACTCTTTCCTTCTCCCCACCCATGAGAAATACGTTACTCATTGGGTACGATTGGCTAATGGAGAATGTGAAAATTCTCCTCGACAAACGTCACAAACTTTTATCAATCTTGCCAAGAAAGTTCGACAAATGAGACTTCAATTACGTCCTTGACTTATTTTGGTGTGTGGAAAACTTTCATTCCACTTCTCTTGAAGCTTCTAAGCTGACATATTGATTAAAAATAGAAGAAATTCACTAATTATAAATTAATGGTCATGAGTTTTAAAACTCTATCTGATAAGTCGACCAAACCTAAAAACTTCATTTTGATTACATGTGCCCAACACATTTTTATAACTAAATTCTAACAATCTCTATATTGACATTAATTTTACGTAAGAGATCCAACAAATTACTAAACTCAACCCAAAGCGAAGCCGCAACATTGAATTGTAACGTATTCCATCTTCAAAAAAATTCTAACGTAAGATAACTAATTTACAAAATTCATAAAAATATCAATAATGATATCATCTTCCATAATATTACCTGCCAAACTAGCTCATCATTTGATATTGATTTAGTTTAAGGATAGCTTAAACTTCGAACACAAATTTGAGAACAAGTCACATCTCTTTCTGCGATGCATCACTAAAATATCAAAATCTTTAGAATAAACTTCATTTGACCATTACGAAGACTCCACACAAGAATCATTATCATCAAACACATTTAATGCATAGCTCAAAGTTACACCATATCTTCATTGAGCTTTAATCTTCAAGTTGGCTCTCCATTTGTCGATACCATACTGATAATCATTATCCTCATCTTTTTTCCATAGAAAATAATTCTTACTCGTGAACAAACGGGCTCAATTTATTTTCTTTAACTTGATTTGTTTCCTCATGAGTTATTTCAAGCAAATTCCAAATTTCATGTGCATTATCAAACCTATGAACTCAATTAAACTCTTATCTACTAAGGGCACAATATAGCATATACATATACTTTGTATTTAAAGCAATGCTTCGTTTATCAAAATCATCATACTTACTAGAGTTCTTAGGAACACCTAATCTATTTTCAATTTTCACTGGCACATACAGATCATTCTCAATTGTATTGAACAAATCAAAGTCAGTAGATTGAATATAAATTTTTGTTCTACATTTCAAATAAGCATAATCATATGGAAGTCTAAATGTAGATTGACCCTCAATTTGAGTTGCATTGAGATCAAAAGTCATATCAATATCACAATGGAAAATATCTCAAATCAAAATAGATCACAATAAGCAACAATAGCGAGACTCTGATACCAACTGTCTCATCGAAATTAACCTAAGTGGTAGTGGGGTGAATTAGGTTAATGCTATCTTTTTTGTAATTGTGTATATCGATATTACTAAGTGATATTTGGGATAAATATAAAGATGATGGTTAGAAATACAACCATTTGTCAATGTGGTTGGACCCAAAGCTTTGCCTACGTCTGCGTTCTAAGGCTCTACCTTGAAAATTAATTTATTTCTCGAACTTGAGCAAAATAGATTGACTCAGGAGTGTGAATCAAATCTTCTCTCCTAGGTTCATTAACATTTTCAAGTTCACAAAAAAAGATACAAAATGGTTTACAAAGTTTTTTGAAGCAGTCAAATACTTACAAATGAGTAAATTGCAAGATAACACTCAGCAAAGAGATTTTATAAAAATCTCAGCAACACTTCATTGCTTTTCTCTCTAAAAATTCGGTAGCTTGAAAAATGCATCAACTCCTCTATTTATAGAACTTCAGCTACACCGTGATTGGGTTGACCCAAACATATACTAGTGATTTTTTTCATCGTTTGAGTCTAAAACTAGTTGTTGGACCCATTTTTGATCTTTTTTGTAATCAATTGTAATAGAAGATTTTTGGTTGACCTCCTTCCATAGACTACACTTTTTGAAATTGTGCTTGAGTGATTTCGTTCGACCAAAAGTAAAAACTGATCGACCCTTTGAGAGAGTTACATTTTTGAATTTGTGCATCAATAATTTTGGCCGACTCAAGGTAGAACTAGTCAACCCTTACAGATAATTGAATTTCCTAAATTTGCGCTTCAGTGATTTGGGTCTACCATTTTTCAATTATGATCGACAATTCCATAAGCAATGTAAAAATGTTGAATTCTGACTTAATTTAGGTCGACTAAAAATAATTTTCGGTCGACCCTTCGAGAGATGTTGCAAGAATGAATTTTTGCTTCTTGGTTTCGATGAACCTAAACCAAATACTAGTCGATTTAAACCTCAAGACTTTGACATTTGATCTTCATAATTTAGCTTCAATACACTTAACACACACTAAACATTTAAAATATCATATTTCCAAGGTAGTTCCAACCAACAATAATTGTACAGAATTAAAATAAAAATTAACATAAAAAATATTTAATCGAAGATAATCATTATAAAAGTCATCAGAAGCTATATCACTAATTCAATCATTCTTTAACTCCAAAGTTTCCTCTAACACTAAACAATCTTTCTGTACTACAAAAGCATTAGGAGACGACACATGTTGTTTCTTTATTTAGCTACTCTCTTAATATTTTGTAATCCACAACACTTAGATTCGATGAGCTATTTTTACAACTTTTATCTTGGTTCTTGAGTTTTATCTGTAATTCGAGCAATAAAGATCATCATGCTTCTATTTGTTCAAATCTTATTCTTCACCAAACACAATCTCTCTACACAAAATTGGGAGTGGACAACAATCATGTAACACCCTGAAACACTAACCTTTCTCAAGGTCTCGAATTATTAGTTTTTAATTTATAAAACATTTTATTTCTTAAAAAAAGTATTCTTGGTGTATTACATTCTGATTAATCTTCCACGATCATATAATCCTTTTAAAATATAAACATAAATGATATATCAATGAACTTATGAAAATGTGTGTTAAAGAGG
>QAOC01052898.1:77218-96228 GCA_003255005.1 Begonia fuchsioides | reverse complement strand
CTTTACTAAGATTGACTTCCGGGTGTCAATCAAACCTTACAAATGACTCTTCTTTCTGAGAGGCGTCACCCCTTTACTATTTCTCACAAATGATAACTTGAAGTTTTTTCGAGAATGATTTGAAACTACTCTCTCGATCACAATGAGAATGATCTTATATGATTTACAATGAAGAGAGAGTAAGAGAAAAGCTAACTAGAAATTTTGGCAGAGTTTGGACGTGCTTTT
Organism: Begonia fuchsioides; assembly: GCA_003255005.1. Taxonomy (NCBI): domain Eukaryota; kingdom Viridiplantae; phylum Streptophyta; class Magnoliopsida; order Cucurbitales; family Begoniaceae; genus Begonia; species Begonia fuchsioides. Next base: position 96,000 of record QAOC01052898.1, on the reverse strand, counting down.
CTCTCTCGAAAATTGGCTTTTTCTTTTGGCTTCTCGTCTCCAATTTATAGATTTCCGTCTGTCAGACTTCGGCGCTGTCGACATAAATTTGGGGGCTGTCGACATAGAGATAGCCGTTGAGACTCATAAGGAAGTAGCCGTTAAAGAATTTTCTTGTCGTTGGTCTTGACCGGTCGACATGTCTTCGGAGCTGTCGACATAACTTCAGTATCAAGAAGTTCTTAGGTCGACATCTACTCTTGGAGGTCGACATTGAAAAACTCTCTGTTATTTAGCCGGTCGACATACGTTCTTTAACTGTCGACATAGCTTCTAATTTCTTCTTCCGCTAGAAACTTGAACGGTCGATAGATGTTCCTAACGATCGACAGACAATTTTTCTCTGGATTACAATCGGTCGACATAAGTTTCATCTGGTCGACATTCGATCCAATGTCTTGAACTTTAATTGTCTTCAACCGGTCGACATACTTGATATGCGGTCGACATATGATTCTTCTCTGGACTTTGAGCGGTCGACATAAGTTCCGTCCGGTCGACATACGATCCAATGTTTTGAACTTTAATTATCTTCAACCGGTCGACATACTTGATAGGCGGTCGACATAACTTCTTACCTGTTGACATAAGTTGCTCCTTCGACACTTCTGCTAGCCGTGCGGTCGACATGTTGAGAAGTTCGGTCGACATAAGCTTCAAAAACAACTTACCGAATTCTGCAGCAATTGCTAGACTTTGATTTTATCTTTCATACATAATTAACATAATTATCATAAAAAATAATTGATTGCTTTAAAACCTTTTAAAGCCAACACCAACAAATTCCAGAGAAGTTTTTGTGTCGACCCCAACAACTTTGTGTCGACCCAAATCAGCATATCAGCACCAACGGGCAGAAAACTCTCAACGGCTATATTATTTCTGTGTCTATCGGCTAGTGCTTTGTGTCGACCCCAACAAGATTTGTGTCGACCCAACTCGACAGATAAGCAAAAAATCTATAAATAGACGATGCGATCTCATTTGAAGAAATAGATTTTTGCAAAGAGAAAACATGCCCAAATTCTGCCAAATTCATTTTCAAATATCTCTCTTACTCTCTCATCATTGTATTCTTCTTTGATCATCATTCTTGTGATCGAGAGAGTCAGTTTAGAAATCGTACAAATTGTAACTCGTTCTTTGATCGATTATTGTAAAAGGGGTGATGCTCCTTCAAGAAAAGAGTCATTGTAAAAGGGGTGACGCTACTTCAAGAAAAGAGTCAAAGGTTTGATTGACACTCGCAAGTCAATCGGAGTGAAGCTCAAGGTTTGAGCGGGAAAAATCTTCAAGGAGGTCCCTTGAAGCGTAGACGTAGGCAAGGTTGGCCGAACCGCGTACCAATTTGTTGTCATTCTCTTTCTCTAAACTCTCACTTATTTGTTTATGTATTCCGCACTAGAGTTTAGAAATAACTTAACAATTCGCACGAACTTGACTTAGTAATCGAAAAGGTTTAGTTAACCTAATTCACCCCCACTTAGGTTAATCTCAATCCTACAATTGGTATCAGAGCAAGGTTTTTAAATTGATTAACCTATATTTGCTGTTGTTTTTGAGTAAATTGAATTATGGATTTTAGTATGAATAACACACACAAAGTGGGTCAATCTATTACTATACCTCCACTATTTGATGGAAAAAATTATTTATATTGGAAAACTAGAATGAGAATATTTGTCCAAGCTATTGACTATAGTCTATGGAATGTAATTGAAAATGGTCCATACATGCCAACCAAAACTGAGAATGGCAATAGTACACTCAAACCGAGTAGTGAATATAATGATAATGACTAAAGGAAATTAAGTCTAAATGTCAAAGCAATGAACACCTTGTACTGTGCTTTAAATGTTGATGAATTCAATAGAGTACAAGGTTGTGACAATGCTCGAGAAATTTGGCGATTACTCGAGGTAACCCATGAAGGAACTAACCAAGTAAAAGAAAACAAATTAAGTATGCTTGTGCATGAATATGAATTGTTTTCTATGCAAAATGATGAATTGGTTAGTTCCATGTTTACAAGATTTACTAACATTACTAATGGGTTAAAAGTGCTTGGCAAAGTTTATACAGACGAAGAATGTGTTAGGAAAATTCTTCGAGTCCTTCCAAGAGCATGACAACCAAAGGTAACTGCCATCCAAGAGGCTAAAGACCTCAAAACTCTAAAAGTTGAGGAACTCATCGGATCTCTAATGACTCATGAGATCACGATGAAAGCTAATGAGAAGGAAGCAATTAAGGAGAAGGAACCAACTAAGAGTAAGGACATTGCACTCAAGGCATCATCTAGCAAACAAGAGGAAATCGAAAAAGAAAGTGAAGATGATGATGATGAGGAGTTGGACCTCCTATCAAGAAGATTCAAAAAGTTCCTTCAAAGAAAAAGGATGAATGGAAAGGAGTTCCCAAGAAAGGAAAAGCATCCCAAGGCTTACAAGAAGAAAGCCATGAAAGTGACTTGGGATGGCAGTGATTCATCAAGTTCCTCATCCGAAGACGAGGAGATAGCAAGCATGTGCTTTGTGGAAAAGGAAGATAAGGTACACATCTCCTCTAGTGATAGTGATTTAGAAAATTATGATGAGGATAATGAATTATTTGATGCTTTCAATGATTTGTTTAATGATTTCAATATCTTGAAATTTAAATATAAGAAATTGAAAAAGGAACATGCCATGTTAACAAAAGAGCATGAAAGTAAAGTCAATCCCTTGGAAAGTGAAATAAGTAGATTAAAAAGGGAAAATAATGATTTGAATGGCATAGTTCTGAAGTTTACTAATGGAAGCAAAAATTTAAACATGCATCTTGGTAAACAAAGAATAACCCTTGATAAAGCGGGCATAGGTTATGAATCTTTCAAGAAGAAAAAGAAGTATGAAAACTTCTTTGAAAAACCAAAACCTTGCCATGTATGTAATAAAATAGGACGTACCTCCTTTGTTTGTCCCTCAAAATTAAAAGGCAAAAATCTAAAGTTTGTTCAAAAGTGGGTTCCCAAAGGAACCAATGCTAACTCTCTAGGACCCAAAATGGTTTGGGTACCTAAGAAACTTGTTTGATTTGTCTTGCAAGTGGAAGATGGTCCTGTGAAGAATATTTGGCTTCTCTCTAGCGGTTGCTGGAGACACGTGTCGGGATCCATCAAATTTTGTTTCATTCAAGCAAAAAAAGGAATGTTTCTTTTGCGGAGTTCAAAAAAGGGAAAATTGTGTGCATTGGAAATTTTGGTAATCCTTTCTCCTCTCTCTTTTTTAAAATGCTTTGCTGGTTCTTTGATTAGAACTCATTTTTTTTAAGTATAAGCCATTTGTGTATCAAAGGTTAAAGAGCTATTTTTGAGTCTAAAAGCTTCCAAATGGTAAAATTCTTTTCATAGGATATAGAAGGGATAATATTTATGTTTTGATATGAATAATGTATCTAGTTTATTCTTCAATGAATTTAGAATTAGATTGGGAGATTCCTCGATTATTCTTTTTGATAATGTCAATGGGGGAGAAAATAAAACGCATAAGTTATGGGGGAGCAATAATTTGTATCAATAATTTGTATGGGGGAGCAATTTATCGTTTATACATGCTATGTCTATGGGGGAGCAATTTTATTTTTCAAATGTTTTGTCATCATCAAAAAGGGGGAGATTGTTGGCTTTAAAAGTATGTTTAAAGCAATCAATTGTTTTTTTATGATAACTACGTAAGATGAAAGTGAAAGATAAAATAAACCTTTACAATGCTTAAATTAGACTTAACGATTCATGTGAAATACCCTCTTCGAAGGGTACAATCAAAGTCTAACAATCTGTTTAAGTGCTACAGAATTTTCATATACATATGCAGTTTGTGTCGACCCCTAGCATGTTTGTGTCGACCCTTAGCTTAGTTTGTGTCGACCCTTAGTTATATGTGTCGACCCATAGTCAAAACAGAAGCTTACACTTTCTATTTTGTGTAGACCCCTAGTTATATGTGTTGACCCATAGTCAAAACAGAAGCCGAGTCTTTGCAAATTGTGTCGACTCATAGTATTCGTGTGTCGACCCCTGTCCAAAGCAGAAGCTAAGTCTCAGCCCAACGTACAAGCTATGTCGACCCTTCTATACATTTTGTGTCGACCCAAAAAGGCAATAAAGTGTGCGAATGTGTCGACCCATTCTAAGTGTCTGTGTCAACCCCAGGTGTAACACTGTGTCGACCCCACTCAAATCCGTGTGTCGACCCTTCCTGATTTCTACATTCATTTTTGTGTCGACCCCATATTACTTGTGTCGACCCAGCGTTGTCCAGAGACGAATCCTTTAGAATTTGTGTCGACCCCAACAACACTTGTGTCGACCCCAGCTTTTCTAAGAGAAGGATTCTTCAAGATTGTGTCGACCCCAACAAATTCCAGAGAAGTTTTTGTGTCGACCCCAACAACTTTGTGTCGACCCAAATCAGTAGATCAGCACCAACGGGCAGAAAACTCTCAACGACTATATTATTTTTGTGTCTACCGGCTAGTGCTTTGTGTCGACCCCAACAAGATTTGTGTCGACCCAACTGGAAAGATCAGCAGCAAATCTATAAATAGATGATGCAATCTCATTTGAAGAAATAGATTTTTGCAAAGAGAAAACACGCCCAAACTCTGCCAAATTCTTTTTCAAATATCTCTCTTACTCTCTCATCATTGTATTCATCTTTGATCATCATTCTTGTGATCGAGAGAGTCGGTTTAGAAACCGTATAAATTGTAACTCATTCTTTGAGCGATTATTGTAAAAGGGGTGACGCTCCTTCAAGAAAATAGTCATTGTAAAAGGGGTGACGCTCCTTCAAGAAAAGAGTCAAAAGTTTGATTGACACCCGCACGTCAATCAGAGTGAAGCTCAAGGTTTGAGCGGGAAAAATCTTCAAGGAGGTCCCTTGAAGCGCGGACGTATGCAAGGTTGGCCGAACCACGTTACCAATCTGGTGTCACTCTCTTTCTCTAAACTCTCACTTATTTGTTTATGTATTCCGCACTAGAGTTTACAAATAACTTAACAATTCGCACGAACTTGACTTAGTAATCGAAAAGGTTTATTTAACCTAATTCACCCTCCCCCCCCCACCCCCGCCCACTTAGGTTAATCTCGATCCTACACCCTAAACTGTGAACCCTAGACTCCTAAAACCATGTATCCTTGGAATAGTGAACCCTTGAACCGTAAACCCTAAACCCTGAACTCGTATCCCTGAACCCTTAACCCTTAAACCCTAGAACCCTAAACCATGAACCCTAAAAAATTGAAACGCTATAATCTTGGAACCTTAAACCCTAAATCTACGAACCCTGAACCCTTGAACCTTGGAAACCTTAACCATAGAAACCTGAATCTTACAACCTTGAACCTTAAACCCTTGAACTATAGAACCCTAGAACCATTAAACTTGGAACCCTAGAAACCTTGAATCGAGAAGCTTGCACCAATAAACCATGAACACTTGACCCTAAAACCTGAACTTCAAATCCTAAAACCCTTGAACCTAAAATCTAGTAACCATTAAACCTGATCCATAGAGTTTGAACCCTAGAACCCTTGAATCCTAGACCCAGGACCCTAAACCAAGAACCCCAAACCCAAAAATCCTGAAATTTAGAACCCTAAACCTTTAGTCCTTAACTCTAGTACCCTGGACCATGGAACCCTAGAACCATGGACCTTGGACCCTAACCCTTTAATCTAAACCCAAGAACCATAAACTCTAAACCCCAAACCCTGGAACCCTAGAACCCTAAACGTTAAACCTTAAATCTTGAAACCATGAACCTTGGAACCATGGAACCCTAGAACACTTAACCCTGACCTTGGAATTCTAAATCTTGGCCTTGGATTTGTGAACCCTAAACCATAGACCCTAGAACCCTGAAATAACGAGCCTTGAACCCTTCAACCCTAAATCCTGAACCCTAGACCCTATAACCTTTCAATAACAAGCCTTGAACCCCTAAACCCTAAACCATTAAACCCTAAATGCTGAATTGTTGATTATAGACCCCCTTGATCCTTAAACTGTGGAACCCTGAATGCTGGAACTTGAAATCTAGAACCCTAGAATGTTGAATCTTGGAACCCTAAACCTTGAAACCTGGAACCCTAGAACTCTAAACATTGAACGCTAGAATCCTGACCATAGAACCTTAAACCTAGGAACCTTAAACCTTTGACGCCAAAACTGTGAACCTTGGAATCATGGAACCTTGAACCTTATACCCCAAAAACATAAACCCTAAACCCTAAACCCTAAACTTTGGAACCCTAGAACCTTTGACAACAAACTCTTAAACCTTTAATTCAAGACCTTGGAACCTAGGAATTGTTAAACCATAAAAAATGAATCGTGAATCCCAAACCCTAAAGCTTGACACTATGAACCCTGAAACCTCAACCTTGGAACCTTAGAACCCAAGAACCTTGTAACCTTGAACCTTGAAACCCTAAACTCTTAACACTAAACCGTGGAACCCTAAACCTTTGAACCCTTAACTTTGAACATATCCTTAACCCAGAACACTGAACCTTGTTACCCTTGACCTAGAACCTTGGAATCTTGAAACCTTAACGCTGGACCCTATAACCATGAACTCTTGACAACGTACCTTGGAACCATAAACCCTGAAACTATGGAACCCTGAACCCTAGAACCCCACACCCGAGATTCCTAAACCTTGAATCCTTGTACCCTTAACCATAAAAGCCTAAACCCTTAACCCATGAACCCAAAAACCTTGAACCTTGAACTTCAAAACCTTAAACACTAAACCCTGAACCATGGACCCTGGACCCTAGACAATAAAACTTTGGAACACTAAACTTGTAACTAAGAAAACTTGAACCCTAAACCCTAGAACCCTGAACCCTAGATTTCTGAACCTTGAACTGTGTAACCCTAAACCTTTGATGCCTAAACCTTGATTCTTGGAATCCAAAATGAAAACCTAAGTGGTCCATGAAGGAGGGAGCATGTTCCCTTTGAAATACAAGATGTAACACATGGCTTTAGGTTTAATTTTTTTTCAAACAAACTTTGTATTTATATTTGAACTTTTGTGCATGGCCTTGTGAGGCCCATTTAGGCACCAACTTGGCTGCCTTTTGGTGGAGAAAAGACCACATGCTAGTTGTCAAAGCAACCAAGCATGGGGACCTCGTTTTGGATTCGGCTCAGTTGGACCTCCAAAGTTGTTTGGGCCTTTTTGAAGATCTTCTCGGCCTTAAATCAGAATGATGTCTTCTGAAGAAAGGTAGCTATTTTCCCAAGCATCCCAAAAAACGGTAGAATGTTAAAATAAAAAGTTGTTTGCCTAGTCAGCTACAGCAATTACCAAGAGATAAGTGCAAGCAAGCTACCCGGCTTGAACTTCTCAACTTCTTTGCCACCAATTCGGCCCAAGTCAAAATTGAAAAGGAAGCTAGGGTTTGCAGCAAAAGAAAATGAGAAATAAAGCTACTCACATGGCTGAAGCTATTCTTGGGAAGAAATCAAAGGCTTTACCATCTTTCCTTTTGGGTAATGGGCCAAAGCGGGAAAGCTTGTGAGCCATCCGATTTTGCACATTCTTACTTACCTTTGAGGGCTAGGATTTTGTGAATGGCTGGTTAAATCCCCCCTTTTCAGCTTGTAATCTCCAGATTTGAATTTTGAATATTGAATTTGAATTGCAAATCTCTCCTTTGGAGATTCTCCCTCCAAAGATTCGGCTTGCCGGAATCCTTCCGGGCCCCCGAGAGAAAACCCAGAGTTGGTCATCCTTCTAAGCTAGGACGACCTATCCTTACAACATTTCTCCAGCCATCTTCATGGTCTAAGGGTGAGAGTGTAGATTATCAGTTCAAGCAACAATTTTACGTGAATTGAAGCCCATTCTATCGCAAACCCTAGTTTCCGACCAAACCCCAACACTCATCCATGTCATCGGTATAATTCCCAAATCCTACGCGAGAATCTCTTCAATTTTGTAGGGTTTCTGCTTTTCTTGTCCATCAAAAAAACTTCTGATTTTCAGCCTCAAACTCACTCCCGTTTCCTAGATCTACCCGTCGAACGTTTGCCCCCGATTTTTTGGGATCTGCCGGGAAAACCCTAATTCTTCCATTATCTGCCTTTACCATTTTTCAAATATCTCTCATTTCGTCCGTGAGATCCTATCCATTTTTAGAGGATCTATTCTACCCTTATACATCAAGATACCCTCCAAATTTCATAAGATATCTCACTCTCGTTTGCTAGATCCAAGCGCCCAAAGTTTATCCCGAATCTGATTGTCCAGGTAAACCCTAAAAATCATCTGATCCAAATTATTCCATTATTTCCATTTCCATTTCGTGTATAAAAACCATGAACCTTGAACTTTAGAACCTTGAACCCTACACCCTAAACTGTGAACCTGGAACCAAAGAACCCTGGAGCGTTGAACTATAAACCTTGGAACCCTTAACGCCTGTCCCTAGAACCCAAGAAAACATAAACTATGAACCTTAAACACTAAACCCTAAACATTAAACCTTGAACCCTTAAACCCTAAATCTTGAAACCTTGAACCCTGAACCCTGAACCCTGGAACCCTAGAGCCATGTAACCTTGAACCCTAAAACCCTAAACCTTGAACCGTGAACCCTAGAACTCTGAATCCTAGAACCCTAGAACTATGAACCTAGAATCCTAAACCCTAGACCAAGAACTTTAAACCTTCAAACCCAGGGCCCTAAAACAGTGAATCTTGAAACCCTAAACCTTGAACCCTAAACCATGAACCCTTGAAACATGGAACTCTAGAACCTTGAACAATCGATCCTTGAACTCTAGAACCCTTGAACCTTTAACTTTGAAACCTTAAACCTTAAATCATGAACCCTGAAACCTTGAAACTTAGGAACCTTGAACCCTAGAAACCTGAACTATGGAACCTTCACCTCTGGAACCCTGATCCCTAAACTTGGAACCTTGGAACCTGGAACCCTTAACCATGTAACCCTGAACATTGAACCTTGAACGTTGGAACCCTCAAACCCTGAACCCCAGAGTCATTAACCCAGAACCGTCGACCCTCGAATTCTTGAATCTTAAGCCCTGAACCATTAAACCCTGAACCCTTGATCCCCAAACCCTAACTTTTAACACCAAATCCTCCTTAAACCCTAGAACCCTAAACCCAAAACTTTGAAACTCTGGACACTAGAACCCTAAATCCCGGAACCCTATACCCTGAACTCGGGAACAATCCTTAGAACCTAGAACCATAGAACCCTACAACCATAGAAACCTTGAACTCTAAACCTTGAACCCTAAACCCCAAACCCTTAAACCATGAACCCTTAAACCCTAAACCCTAGAACCCTGTACATTAGAACCATGAACTTTGGAGGCCTAAAACCTGAACCCTAGAAACCCTGAATCTTAAACCCTAACCCTAGAACCCCAAACCTTGACTCTAAACTCTGAACCCCTAACTTTTGAATCCTAGAACCCTTAAACCATGAACTTTGAACCCTTAAACTCTAAACAATCAAACTTGAACCCTTAAACCTTATACCCTTAACCTTGTAACCCTGGATCCTGAACTCTTGAACCCAGAACTTTGACTCCTAGAACCCTAGAACCATGAACTCTGAAACCTGTGAACCTCTAAATCCTAAATCGTGAGCCTTGGAACACTGAAACCTTGAACCCTAGAACCCTTAACATTCAACCCTAGAACACTGAACCTTTAAACATTAAACCATGAACCTTGAACCCTAGAATATTGGAACCCTAAACTCTGATCCTTAGAACCCTAAATATTGAACCCTAAACCTAAACCCTATGTCCCACCCCATAAAACTTTTCTTAAAAATGATCGCGGTAAATTTTTTCTTTCTTTAAAAATGTTCCTCTTGAATTATTTTTTGTGAAAACACAGTGGAAGACTTTAATTATAAATTGTAGTAAACCTGACATTTATTTGAAATAAGACATTGTTAATCAAAATGTCCATCAAATAAAATACCCCAAAGCTCATATAAAACATAGTTTAATCAAAACATGTAATATACATAATAAACATCTTTACACAACATCATTTAACAAAACTAAACTTTTAAAACACATTATTGTTCTAAGNAGCTAGGATCACTAAGCCTTTGTTCCAACCTTCCTCCTCACTTGATTAGGATTAAGGCAAGCTTGGAAGTCCCATAGCCCTCACTCCATCCCATTTGTTTTCGGATCTTTTGCTGTTTGGTGTTTATTGTTGTTGTGGTTTCCTTACCGAGTGGATTTTGTGCATCAAAAGCCACCCCCGTGCCAACTCGTGTTTTCCGTGTGCTAATTTTATGAAATTTGGTCTGTGACTTACTCCTTCGTGACTTAAAATATTTGGCCTTTCATTGTGTCCCCTGTTTCTTCCATTTAGGAGTTCTGCATTCATCATTCCACTGTCTTTCACCCGAGTGCCTGAAGTCTGACCATACTGTCGACTGATTTTCAATCTCTCATATCGTTTAATCTACCCGTGCGTTTTTCCCAAAACTAATTGCATTTCCCGCCCCTTTTCTTGAAGTTGATTTCTGCCAATTTTCACGTTTCCAGACTTCCTACATTGGGAGTTGTGCTGAGGTCTTTCCCATACCTCTATTCTGTCAAAGCTGGTTTGTCTGTTTGTGTGACAGAAAGTAGACCCGTACCATTTTAAGTTCTACACGTGCTATCACTCTGAATTTTGGACCAAGCCCAGACCGTCCCTTAAAGTTTAAGTCCACCAAATATTAGCCCAAACGCACGTGTATATTTGTGGCCTTAACAAGTTTCCTCCCTTGTTTCTGCCTACCTTCTTTGTTCTTGGCAGATTGCTAATTTTCCTTTGTCCTCTATTCTCCCGACACCTCTCCTATCCCCGAGCGTGTCACATTGTTTTTAATGATGAATATTAATATGTTGTATAATTGATTAACCATTAAAGAGAAGTTGATTTGAATAATGTATATGAAATACCCTCAACGAAGGGTACCTTTTCGATCGAGTTTTGCAGAAATTGTTAAGTCGATTACAGGTTATGTCGACCGATTACCAGTTATGTCGACCTATCCTCAGGAAGAGGATAAACTTTTGTCGACCGGTTCCCAGATATGTCGACCTATCTTCGGGCAGCAACCTGCTTATGTCGACCGCTACGTTATATGTCGACCGATGAGTTAATCAGAGAAGAATGTTATGTCGACCGCTATAAGAATATGTCGACCCCAAGATTTTCAAGACAAAAAGCAACATGAAGTCGACCACGCTTCTACAAGTTACAAAAGCTTTACTTATGTCGACTGCCAATCTTGTGTCGACCGCATACATGTCCAGAGGCCATATTTATGTCGACCGCTAAACTATTGTGTCGACCGCATACATGACCAGATGCCATATTTATGTCGACCGCTAAACTATTGTGTCGACCGCATACATGTCTAGAGGCCATATCTATGTCGACCGAAGCTCTTCCCAACGGCATTTCACTAAAACTTATGTCAACCGATTAAAAGATATGTCGACCGATCAAGAGTAGAAAGAAGAGATAACTTCCAACGGCTATTTCTGAATGTGTCTAAACAGCTATATCTATGTCGACCGTTCCCGTACTTATGGCGACCGATCCAGCCTGCGCAGAACAAAATCTATAAATAGCTGGTGAGATGCCGATTGAATAGACGATTACGAAAGAGCAAAAAGAAAGCCGAATTGCTGCCAATTTTTAGAGAATCATTTTCATTCTCTCAATCTTTGTATTTCTATCTTAAATATTCACTTGGTGATTGAGAGAGTCGGTTAGTAACCGTAATCCTAGAATTATACTCTGTGAACAAAATTTGTAAGAGGGTTGACGCCTCTCCTAAAGAAGAGTCACTGTAAAGGTTTGATTGACACCCGTAAGTCAATCGGAGTGAGCTCAAAGAATTGAGCGGAAAGAATCTTCAAGGAGGTACCTTGGAGCGTGGACATAGGTAAGGTTGGCCGAACCGCGTTAACAATGCCGGTGTCAATCTCTCTCTCTCAACTCTATTAAGTTGTTTATCTTTTCCGCATTAGAGTTTTAGATTGAGTAAACCATACGCACGAATTTGAGTAAAGTTTAATCATCGGAGTAAAATTTTATTAATCTAATTCATCCCCCCCCTTAGGTTAATCCCGATCCTACACTCTTAGCTTTGGACCCTAGAACCCCTTAACTGAGAACCCTAAACTTCAAACCATGAAACCCTTGAACCTTAGAACCATAAACCATGAACCCTAGAACATTGAATCGTAGAACCGTGAACCATTGATGTAACACCCTTGCTTTTTGTGTATGGTACAATGATCTTGTGATTTAGTTTTGATTGTATGGTAAATTAGAAGTTGTGATCGATGAAGGGAAAAAAAATTGTTACGTGTATGAAGGGTTTGAAGGAAAGTTAGAATAAATAAAACTCTCAATCATAAGATTAACCTAAGCTAATTGGTGATTATTAGAATGGACACCTCCTACTTGAGTTGACACCTCCTACTTGAATGGACACATCATGCTTTCCTCCACCTTCACCTCCACCACAATTTTCTGTGTAAAAATAATATAAATCAAAATGTTATTATTAAAGTTAAATAAATATGATTGGTGAATTTGGGGAGCAACTTAAGTGTAGTGGAATGAGGAGAAAACACCTCATGCTTTCTCCACCTCCTCCTTAGCTTTTTATGAAGAGGGTGGGTTTCTAATCAAATGGAGAAAACCACGAAATTCATCTCCTTCTCTCAAGTTCTCTCTAGTTTGGTAGGAGAAAGTGAAGATTTAAGGATAGTTGAAGTTTGTGAGGGTATTTAGTGCATAAAACTGAGATTTAGTGCACTATTGAAGCAAGAAAAGAGGAAAACAGGGAAGCCACGAATTTGGAAACTTTAGTGCAAGTTTTTTTTTCCTCTAAGGTATCCATTCTTACCCTATATTGATATATAAGTGCTTGGGTTGGTTAAGAATTGTTGCTAGTGTGTGAATTTTAAAGTTGTATCAAGATTTCCCAATTTCGGACAATCTGCACAAGTTTAGATTTTGAATTGTTACAAGGTTTTCGATGGGTAATTTGATTTTACACTCTTTAGATGACTTAAATTATACATCTTCACAAAGATTATGACACTTTAATCATCGTAATTGAACTTGTGTATCTCAAGTTATAGTTGTTGGAAGTTACTGCAAAATAGGGTATATCTGAGATTGCTCACTCAATTTTCTTTTATGTATTAGGGTTACCAAGTGATAAGTGTTGAAGATTAAGGGATTAAGTGATCAACTTAAAGCTAAGGACTTCAAGTAAGTAACTCTGAATGTCTTTGGCCCAATTGGGACTACAATACAAAGAGTACACTTTATGGATTATGATTTGAATTGATTAGAAGCTAGATTAAGTATGGATAATATTTTGTTGGGGTGTATTGCACAATACACCGACCAAAACTCTTGGGATTGTTTGTGTGCTTGTTTGCAATTGTTTGATGATTGATATGTTAAGTTCAATTTAATATTGTCATTATAGGTTATATGAATGTTGTATGTCATGCATATGTACAATTGATCATGCATCATGTTTTATGAAAAGAACAAAAATGTTTTACATTCATGGTTTTCATGATGATTCAACAAGATATTGTGGAGGGAGTAGAGTAAGGCTGTCTCGAGGGAGGCCATACGGTGCCAATCCTCTATTCCATAATCTTCAATATTCAATATATAAAGCATGTATGTATCAAGCTATGGGTGAGATGGAATGAGCTGTCTTACGGATCGGGCCATATGGTGCTCATGAACTGTCCTAAATAGATCAAATGATGTTCATTAGATTAAGAAATGCATATTCATGTAGGCATTAAGGAATCATATATGGTTATTTACTGAGCCTTAAACTCATTAGATTAAGCTTTGTATTGTAGGTGATGAGATCAATGGTGAGGAGGTTTTTCCTTATCATTGATACAATGTCGTGGAGGATGTATAGCCGGTGCAGATGCTTAAATCGTTAAGTGACGACCGGTGTGAGATGTATTTTGATGTTTAGTGTTTTGAAAAATAAATGTTTTGAAATGTGTAATGTTTAAAAGAGATTGATAATAGATATTTATCAAAGTTTTTAAATGATGTGCCTTCCTTGGGGGTCGGTGCACCGTGATCAGAAGAATGCGTGCACGCAAGGTTCGGATTGGGGTTGTGTGTGGCAAACAGGAAAATGGTTCATGTGAATTGTAGATTTGGGTTGCGGAAGCGTAATTGATGGGAAATAATGGGGAATGGTCGAATAAAAAGGGAGATGGCCTGGTGAAATAATAGAATGACTCGGATGATCGAAGGATGGCCGAGAATCGGCTAGTGGAGGAAAGTGATAGCTCGGGGAATGGTTTTGGAATTCAGGAAGGTTAGTAATGGAGGATGAGGTTGTACAAGTTGAACACTTGAGCAATCAAATGGTTTGCCTTGGTAGACCTCGGTAGTGTTCGGATGTGACTCACCGATCACACTCTCAAGGGTTAACACACTTGGCCGGATATGACTCACTGGAGAAGGATTGTCAGAAATAGCTTCAACCAAAGGGAAGAAGGTGCAATGCACAATTCTATTAAAATTCTCTCTACCTCTAAAGTCAGAGGTTGCTACACTTAAGTACTAAAAACGTAAAAAGATAAGAAAGACAATTTAGGCCCTTAGATTACATGAACACCTAAGATTAGCTTCAGGAAGATCTTCGGTTAACTTTAGGTTCGATCCATTAAGGATATGCACGACTTGATTTGAATGAAGACCATACTTGGCCGAGGGTGACCCGTTGTTGACCGAGAGGTTGCACCGGGTGGGATAAGCTCCAACCAATGAAATATTGGCTCTAGCAAATTTGGATTAGGGGCTTCTAGAATGCACTCGGTGGTCAGCATAAAGTGGCACGAGGTCTGGTTCCTGGGTTGACTGTCAATGGGTCGTGAGTGTGAACGGGCATATTCGAAAGGGCGATCCGGTGGTTGACCCTATCCGGATATCAAGGGATTCGTGCGGCTATTCTGCAATGTTGTTGCTAGAGGATCTTCTGATGATCTTGGCAACTTGAGTGCGGATTCTTTTGATGAAAATCCTTGGTGATTCACCGGTGGTTCATGAACGGCTTTCGGGAGCGCGCAGGATGTATCTGGTTGACTCTTCTCCAGACATCAAGGGATATGTCCGTGCCATTTTGAAAGTGTAACTTCAGACAATCCTAGGTTGTCTGAAAGAAGATAATGGCACGGGTAATTCTGATGTAAAGCCTCGGTTGCTCGTTGATGTCTTAAAGCGTGTCATGCCGGTGTCTATATCTCAGACACCAATAATTCCTCATGTGCTAACTCAAACCTTGTCCTTTCCTTGACCAAATAATCGGATTACTTAGAGATTTAAGTAAAGTGGCCGATGGGATTTGATCAAGGTCTCTTAGTTGACCGAAGGTGGGCCGTTGCTTGACCGTGGGTTGATCAAGGTTCAGCCGAGGTGGTCCTTTGTGGGCCTTCGCCTATGGGATCTGCATTCCTCTTCTTTGGGCTGCTTTCTCTTTCTTCTCTAAGGTTATTTGCTGATGAAATTAAATAAACCTAAATGTGACTAAAAATAGGCCCATGGGTGATCACTCGATCCATGAGAATTGGATTGGGCGTTCTCCCATGTCAGTCACTTATTCCATTGGGCCGAAGCCCTAGAGGACTTTGGCAAGGCCGATGACCAAGTCTTGGTTGGTCGTCGGGTCGTGATCTGGGGGTGGGCGCCGGGCGTGTCATGGCCAGGAGCCCCGGGTGCATCACGGTCAGGCGCGTCGGGGACGGGAGTGGTCGGACACCATGTAATCGAGACTTTAGGTTGTCCCCGATCATGTTCGGAAGATGTTTCCGAGACTATTTTTCCTTCAAAATAAGCAACTAAGTTAGTAAAATCTCCCGTGCTCATCGGGGTTATTTCTGTGATGTGCTCTGGTTGCACATCAGTAAATTAACCTTATGTTTTAAACGAATACAATGTTTGATTAAGAAATTTCATATGGTAAATTGGTTTTCTTATGGAATGAATTTAACTATCATTAAGTCTTCCGCTGTAGTTTTTATAAAATGTGTTAAAATTGTATTTTCTTATGCATAAAAAGCAAGTATGAAAATGGGATGTGACAATAGAAACCTGGACCTTGAACCGTGGAACCCTAGAACCATTGAATATGGAGCCTTAAACCATTAAACCTTGAACATTGTAATTTGGACCCTAGAACCCCTTGAACCCAAAATGCATGGACCCTTGAATAATGAGCCTCAAATCTTAACCATTGAACCATGAACGCTCAACTTTGGACCCTAGAACTAGTTGAACCCTCAACTTGAAATTTGAAACCTGAAACCCTTTAACCCTACAACGCTTAACTTGAACTAAGAACTCTGGAACACTAAACCATAAAATCTTGAACTCTAAATCTAGAACCCTGGAACCATGGACCTAGAATCTTAGAAGCCTAAACCCTAGTCCCAAAACCTTGGAACCCTGATCCCTGGACACTTAAACCTTAAACCCTAGATCGTGGAACCCTTGTAACATCCCTTTTTTTTTTTTTAGAAATAGCTTCTCATTGAAAATTCCTTTATCAAACTTATACATATATTTGTACATACAAAGCAGAAGCTAACATTTCAAATCATACTTATAAGTAATTAAACATAGGTCACATTCTAAAAATATAAAACTTTACAAACACTACATATTTATAATTCAAAATAACTTTTTTACAAGTTCTTTTCAAAACACGTGTATTTTGGTGAGCTTACTCCACCGGTCAAAATCTCGCTTAACAACGACAAGGCTCCATGGAAGACAGTCTCCTCCTCCTTCATATTAAATCCTCAGGTGATATTTCTTCAACATTCAAATCCTCACCTACATTGCAAAGTCTAACTAATGAGCTTAAAGCTCAGTAAGTAGTGCAAATAAAACATGAATGATGTAATGCATGATATGATTTAAAACAATGTAGATTATTTCATTTTCGTGGTGTGGATCCGCCCCCCATATGACGACCATCCACAAAACTTGATTTCTCTTTTGGGTTTGCATAACGTATATCATTAGGAGATATAACAACCTACCGCACAACCCCATTGGGCTCACGGTAACCTGGATCCATAGCCATTGCCGAGGGCGTCTTTATTCTCATGTATCATAGATGTCTTCATCGAATGACACTTCATTGATTCCTGGGGGACCGAAAGTTTTCCCGACAGTGATTTTAAACGCTTTCGTCTTAAAATAAAAAATTCTTAAAATAAAATGAAGGTTGTTACATTCTACCCTCCTTAACAAAAATTTTGTCCTCAAAATTTGGACCTCAAACATCTCTGGATACTTTTCCTTCATTTCTTGTTCTCTTTCCCAGGTGGCTTCCTCCACGTTATGATTTTGCCATAGAACTTTAACCAATNTCCCCATAGCCGTATGCAAACTTTTCCAAAATTTAGAAGTAAATCTAGAATCTCTATCAGAAACAATTGAAACTGGAAGTCCATGTAGCCTTACAATTTCTTGTACGTACAATTCGGCATATTGATCCATGGTATACGTAACTCTAACAGGTATAAAATGTGGTGACTTAGTTAATCGATCTACAATCACCCATATAATATCATGCCCTTTTGTTGTTTTCGGTAATCCATAGACACACTATCCATATACTATCATTCCTGTAGGCTTTTGGTGTTCAGCTTTAATTTGCTGACATATGACACACTATTCCACATGTTTTTCCATGTCTACCTTCATTCCCGGCCACCAAAAATATTGCCTAAGGTCTCGGTACATTTTTGTGCTCCCTGGGTGCATTGAAACATTAGACGAGTGAGCCTCATTCAAAATTTCTTTTCTAAGCTCTTTATTTTCTGGGACGTACCACCTGTTTTTGAACTTCAACACCCCATCATTTGAAAATTGATAATCAGGCGATATTTGCTTATTAGTTTCCACATACTGCTTATATCTTTTATCTTCGTGTTGCAACTCCTTTATTTTATCAAGAAGGGTTGGCCTTAAAGATAAAGTAGCAAGCATCGCAGTTAAATCATTCACCCAGCTCCACTCCAAACTTTTGAACCTCATTTTGAAGTGTCACTGACATCAATAAGCTTGCTGAATTTGACTTTCGACTCAGTGCATCAGCTACTACATTAGCCTTCCCTGGATGATACTTTATGTCCAAATCATAATCTTTAACAAATTCCAACCATCTTCGTTGCCTCATATTAAGCTCTTTCTGCGTAAATAGATATTTCAAACTTTTATGATCTGAAAATATTTCACATCAACGACCATACAAATAATGTCTCCAGATTTTTAGAGCAAAAACTACTGCTGCCAGCTCTAAATCATGGGTTGGATAGTTTTGCTCGTGGACTTTGAGCTGTCTAGAAGCATATGCGATAACTTTTCCCTCCTGCATTAAAACACAACCCAACCCTGTCTTTGATGCATCGCTATAAACACAATAATCTCCATGATCATTTGGAAGTGTCAAAACTGGAGCTGTGGTTAACTTTTCTTTTAGTGTTTGAAAACTTTGTTCACACTCTTCTGACCACCAAAACTTTACATTCTTTCTTGTTAGGCGAGTTAGGGGAATAGCAATTCTAGAGAATCCCTCGATAAATCTCCTATAATATCCGGCCAAT
>QAOC01052898.1:16589-76923 GCA_003255005.1 Begonia fuchsioides | reverse complement strand
GACGAACCTTTGCCTACGTCCGCGCTCCAAGGGTTCTCCTTGAAGATTCTTCAGTCTCGAACCTTCGAGCTCACTACGATTGACTTACGGGTGTCAATCAAACCTTTACAACAATGACTCTTCTTTATAAGAGGCGTCACCCCTTTTTTTCACGGTTCTTTCCATTACAAGAGATTTGCTGAATTGCGGTTATGAAAACCGACTCTCTCAATCACAAGTGAGGGTATAAGGATTGAGAGAATGAGATTGCTCAGAAGAAATTTTGGCTTGATCTTTTTCGTCGCTTAAAAAAAAATAGTTTTCTGTCCAAAATCAGCTTCATATTTATGGCATCGTTGTAATTCGGTCGACATATCTTCTGTACCGGTCGACATAAGAACTAGTCGTTAGACACATCGAACTAGCCGTTGAAGTCTTTATTTTTCATAACGTTGCCTGTTCGGTCGACATAACTACTGTAGCGGTCGACATAAGTTGTTCTCGGTTGCTAGGTTCGGTCGACACAAGTTCATCTATGTATTCTCGAACCACTTTGACGCTTGACTTCTCGTGCTGATCATCGGTCGACACAAGTATACTTCGGTCGACATAAAGCTCCCTCTGGAATATCTTCTGTCGACACAACTTGCTTCGGTCGACACATTCTTCGTTCTGGAGCATGTTCGGTCAACATATCTTATGTTCGGTCGACATAACATTGGCTCTGGAATATATTCTGTCGACACAACTTGCTTCGGTCGACACAATCTTTCCTCTGGAACATGTTCGGTCGACATGTCTTACGTTGGAACCCTAAACTCTAAATTTTTTAACCTTGGAACCCTAAACCCTTGAACCCTAAATTGTAAACATTAACATTGAAGCTTAGAACCCTGAGCCTTAAAGCTTGGAAGAGTAACCATCAATCTTGAAACCACCGAACCTTACACCTTGGACAATGGAAACTTGAAACTTGAACCTTGAATAATGGAACCCTAAAACCCTGAACCCTTTAACCATGAACCCTAGCACGTTGAATCCTTAATTGTGGAAAAATGAACCTTGGAAAACTAAACCTTGAACCTTGAACCTTGAACCTCAAGCCCCGAACCCTAAACCTTGAACCCTGAACCCTAGAAACTTGAACCCTTGAACCCTAGAACCCCATAACCCTTAAACCCTAAAACCTGAACCCTAAAACCCTAAACATAAACCCTCAACCCTAGAACCTTAAACCATGAACCTTGAACCCTAAACTCTAAACCCTGAACGTTGAAAACATAGAATCCTTTAACCCGAGAAACCACAACTTTGAACCCTAGAACTCTAAACCTTGGAACTCAGAATCGTGGAAAACTAGACTTGAACCATGGAAGCATGGGACCTTAGAACCTTAAATATAGAGCATTGAACCATGAACCCTTGAACCTTAGACGGTAAAGTTTGGACCATAGAACCCCTTGACACTAAACCCTAGAACCCTTGAATAATGAGCCTTGAAACCTTAAACTTAGAACCCTTGAACGATGAACTCTGAACCCTTAAAACTTTAACGCTGAGCTTTTTAACAAAGAACTCGTTAAACTGTTAACCCTAAACTTTAAACCCTAAAACCCTGGAACCTTTAAACTTAAAACCATGAACCCTTATACCTTGAACATTGACCTTTGAACCCTCAATCTTTAAACTTGGAAACCGTAAACTTTAACATCGAACCAAGAACTCTTACTTACTTACTTACATTGGTGGAAAACTTGTTACTTTAATTTCTAAAAAATATCTTTAGTTTATTAAATAGTTTACAAGGAAAACCGTCGAATAATAAAAAACATACATTTGAATTCCACCTTTAAGTAAAATACAAAAGCATTGAATAATTTAAAGCTGCAGCGGAAGAAAAATAGTTCAACTTAAAATACATTCATTTTCAAAACCTTTGTACTTTATCACTCCCAAATAATATATACAATTTATTTACATCTTCAAAACATTCAAAACATTCTATATTATGACTGTCTGTGTATCATGCGTCACTTCCCATCAGTCGTTACTCAATAAACTGTATCATTTGGACACTCCTCTGCTATAACTTCTTGATCAGTCACTTGCACACTTTCCTCTATTACATTCCCTACATTGCAAAGCTTAAACTATGAGCCTAAAGCTCAGTAAATAGCATAACTATAAAAATGCAATGCATGAGTATGCTATGCTGTTGATAAAACAATGCATAATTTCATTCACGTTTCTTGGGTTTCATATCTTCTTTATCTTTGGAAATATTACAGGATCTCAAGAACACATCCCTCCACCTACTTCAACTTCTATTGGGCCCACTTACATTACTTCTTGGAGTGTTCAGGCCTATAATAACCATTTACTTTACTATTCTACTTTTCATGTTCTTAACTCATCGGAGACGAAACATAATTAGCATCTCATACCACCAATCATATCTCGTTTACCTCCAACTACGTTGTAAAACCATGCATGAAAATAGTTCGTTGATATTTTGTAAAACTATGATGCATGACCATGTGACTATGAAACATTACTTCAATCACATCAAACATAACATGAAAATAAGTATATCATCAAACATATCATGAAAACAAACATACAACGCACATCAAACATACATCCTAAACTTTGCAATGCAGTCCCACTTAAGGGCCAAACAATCTAAATACTAACTTACGTTCGTAGCTAGATTGAGTTGATCCACTTGAGTCCTCTTTTTAATCCAATCGATGACTTAAACCTACAGATCATTTAAGGATGAGAAATCGGGTAACATGACTTGTTTTATGGCATAAAGTCACAACTTACTATTTAAACTTTTAACAAATATAACTTCCTCTATATTGATCCATTCGTGATGCTACGGGTGTCAAATTATTCCTTAATGAGTCTACTATAACTTCTTAGAGACACCAAATTCACAAAACTAACGTAGCATAAAGCGATCAATGTTGACATAATAGTGAGCATGCATCTTTGGAAATCAAGGATCGGTCGACCCAAGCAATAAGGGGTCGACCCATGTTGACAAAACAGAGAGCATCCTTTTTTAAATCGAGAACCAATCGACCTAACCTATAAGGGGTCGACCGCAGCTCTCCCCAGTTTCTGTACGCTGACTTGTAACGTCTATAACTTTTTATACATAGCTTCGAATTGAGTGATTCTAACAGCTATAGATCATTCTAAGAGTCTACTTTAACTCTTATGAAGGACACAAACTCCAATTCGTATCAAATATCGACTGAATCTCCAAACCCTAACTTTGAACATAATCAACTGATTTCACATTTCTTGGCATGAAATCATTCGTTTTTATCCACCAAATCCAAACAATATGACAACTCACTTTCTCACTCTTTTTATCACTAGACCTACGAGAACTTTAAAGGATAGAAAAATACCTTGAAATTCCATCTCCACGAAAGCCTTAGAGTTTTCCACTTCACCTCTCTTGAGATAACTCACTTTCTAACTCTTTTCTCTCACAAAGCCTCTTTTCTTTCTCAATCTCACTCTCCTTTGAGCTAGAGCACAAGATCGGGAGAAAATTGAAGAGGGTACGTGGCTGGGAGAAAATATGACAGCCCATGCCTTTTATGCCCTCTATTAACCATAAACAATATTTCTTTCAAGTCCACCAATGAAAACTCTACATGTTTTGGCTGACTTTTCAACTTGGGTCGGTGAGAATGTGTCAACCGCTCGACCGTTGAGTCGACCGAAGGAATTCTTGAGAGTTATTTGTGTCGACCATTTGATCCTGTGGTCGACCGAAAGTATTCCAAAGGGTTATATTGTGTTGACCCCTCCTCGATCCTGGGGTCGACCGAAAGTATTCCCAAACACTTAGAAGATTTTCTAACCTTTCCGAATAACATCATTACTTATACCCCCTTAAACCTTATTTTCTTCATCACCTTCAACCTACTAAATTTCTAACATCAACAATACTTTAATTCTTCAATATTTACCCAACATTCATAAAACAAATCTTAAACACTTTCATTTTAAAGTCACAAAATTCTAAAATAAAAATGAGGGTTTTTCCACTCTGAATGCTGAAACCCTCAACCTTGAACACTGGACCCTGGAACCCTTAAATCATGAGCCTTGAATACTTGAACACTTAACCATTAAACCTTGAACGATGAACTTTAAACCTTAGAACCCATTAAACCTTAAACCATGAAACCCTGGAATCTTAAGCATTATACCCTATACCCCTAAACCCTAAACGCGAAACTTTGGACTATAGAACCCCTTCAGCCATGAACCATGGAATCTTGAATCTTAGACCTTAAAACTCTGAACCCTTGACCGTTGAACCCTTGAAGCCTGAACCATTAATTCCTAGAACCCTAGAATTGTGAATCTTGAACCTAATCCTGACCCTATAACCATGAACCCACAAACCTTAAACCTTGGAAGTCAAAACCCTGAACCTTAAAACCATGTAACCTAGAACCTTAAACCTTGATATGGTTCAAGAATAGAATGGGGAACAAAATGGGTTTTACGTGAGAGAAAAGCAAAGAAAAGGGCCAAAAATGGGTGTTATTGGGGTAGGTGGTTATCGAGTTGCATACGGTTTTTTCAACTGAGATTTGAAAGGGTTGTTAGGGAATGAGAGGATAGCTTAACCTCCAAAAATGGGGTAAAAGCTTTGGGAAATCAAGAGATATGCAGACGTGAATATCGGGTGCCAAAAGTGGGTTATCTGAAAAGGGAATTTGGTTGATCAGAAAATGGGAGATAACCGGAATGGAAGAAGAGATAATATGGATTACACGCTTACTCTAAGAGCATGGGGGAGTGGTTGAAGTTGTGTAGCACGGCCTAGCTTACCCTAGCTTGAAAGGGAAGCAAAAACCTTGAAGGATGCTCTTGGATATCGCCGGATATTACACAGCGGAGAGCCGAGTCTTGGAGATGGAAAACCGGCCAAGGAAGAAGATGCAAAGCACTCTCTAGATTCAAATAAAACCGATTACAATGCTCGGTGCTGAGAGGGACAACCTAATCAGATGGCATCCAAGAGCTTTACCCAATTTGGTGAATGCACAAAAAAATGATGGAAAAGACCACCCAACACTTACCCGATTTGGGGGTGAGCAAGTAAAAGTGGTCCCCAAAATTGGTTTCCCCTCCCACCGACTGCCATTGAAATACCCTCAAAAACAAAAATCATGCAAAAGAGAAAACCCCACTCCAAACCCATAGAAACCAACGCCACACCCTAAATAATTGTTTTTTGCAAAATTAAAAAGGCATAAATTAAAACTAGAGGGAGAGAATTTTGATCGGGTTTGCGCCATGTTTCGTGGGCCCTTACCTATGCCCGACCTAGACTTGGCTTGTACCCGGTTATTCCTCCTCCCTTGCCTTGGCTTTGCACTTCCCTCCATGGTGTTCCAAGCTCAAAGATGACTCGATCTTGGCCTCAATTTCCAAGGCTTCCTATATGAGGAGATGTTTGGGTTGCTCCAAGTCCTTCGGGGCAGGTTCCTACAAAAAGAGCAAATTGATTAGAAAACTCCTTAGCTCGGGCTCAGGTGATGACCCCTTGAGGTATGGTTCTATGCAAGGCATCTCGTGGCATGTCAAACCTTTTACGCTAAACCATGTTTCCCTTAACCTAGAACCTTGAATCCTAGAACCCTAACCCTAGAATTCTGAATCTTGAACCCTTGAATTCTTAACCTTCAAAGTTTAAAACCTTAACCATGGAACTCAAAAACCTTAAACCTTGAACTTTAGAACCTTGAACCCTAAACCCTGATCCATGAACCTTGTAACCCTTGCACCCTTGAACCTTGACCCCTAAACCCTAGAATACTTAACTGTAGTCCTTGGAACCCAAAAACCTAGAACCATGACTCATGAACCTCAAACCCTGGAACTTTGTACCTTGAATCCTGAAACCTGAAACACTGAAATCCTGAACCTTGAAGCTATGAACCCTAAACCTTGGAACCATAGAGCTCTAAAACCATGAACTCTAAAACCTTGAACCTTGAAATAAATCCTAAATCCTTGAACCATGAACTGGGTATCTTGGAACATTTTAACGTTAAACCTTTGAACCCTAGACCCTGAACTCTGATCCTTGGAACCCTGAGCACTATAATATTGAATCTTGCAACCTTAAACCCTAATCATGAACCATGGAACCTTGGATCCCTAGAACCTTGAACTCCAGAACCCTTGAAGCTAAAACTTTGGAACCCTATGGAATCCTGAACCATGGAACCCTAGAACCTTGGAAGCCCTAATGTGAACCTTGAACCTTAGAATCTGGAACCCTTAACCCTGTAACCCTAAACCTTGAACCTTGAACCTTGGAACCATGAACCTTAAAGTCCTAAACCCAAAATCTTGGACCTTGGAACCCTTGAATCCTAAGCCTTGAACCATTAAAACGTAAACTCTTAAACCATGAACCCTAAACTTTTGATCCAAGAATGCCTCTGACGTTGAACCTTAAACTTCAATCCTTGAAACCCTTAAACCCTATAACCATGAACCTAGAACCTTGGAACCTTTAACCCTAGAGCCCTGAATCCTGGTTACCTTAACCTTCGGCCCTTAAACCATAGAACGCTGATCCCTAAATGTTAGAAACCTACAACCCTAGAACCATTGAACTCTAAACCCTAAACCCCAGAACCCTTGAACCTGAACCCTAAAAATTGGTAGCTTGAACCTTAGAAGCCTAAAACCCGAAGCCTCGAACCCTAGATTCTTGAACCCTAAATCTTTGAACTTTAACCTTGGACCATGAAACCATAAACCCTTAAACAAAGAACCCTAGGTCCTTGAACCCTATGACCTTGAACCCTGAAACCCTATATCACTATCCTTTAACCATGGAACTCGGTTGCACATGAAACCTTAACCCTTTAACCTTGAACCTTGAAACATAAATCTTGGAACTCTAAACATTACAATCCTAAACCCTATACCCTGGAACCCTTGAATCTTGTGCCCTGAACCCTTAAGTTATGAACCTTTGAACCATGAACCCTGATCTGTTGTTCATAGAATCCCTTTGACCCTTAACTCTTAACTTTAAACCCTGAAACCTTTGAACCTTAAAACCTTTAGCCATGAACCCAGAACCCTTATCCTTTGAACCTTGAACCCTAGAATCCTAGAACCCTTAAACCTAGACCTTAAACAATGGCACTCTAAAACCATTGAACCCAAAATTCTTACATTATAACCCTAAACCCAAAACCTTGAACTCTGGAACACTAGAACCTTGAACCTCGAAATCCTAAATCCTAAACCTTGGAATTGGAAACCTTTGAATCTTCAGGCTTGGAACCCTTAACCATGAACCATGAATCAAAAACTTTGGCCCTAAAATCCATGTTCAAGCTTTGAAACCTTTAAACCCTAGAACCATAAAACCTTAGACCTTGGAACCCTAAACCCTGGAAAACTGAACCCCGAAATACTAAATCTTAAACTCAGGACCCTGAGTCCTGAGCCGTAAACCCTAACCTTGAACCCTTAACACTAAACCCTGAATTTTAAAATGTGAATCACATAAACCCTAGAACCTTGAACTCTGAACCCTGAACCTTAAACTTTGGAGCCCAGAACCCTTGGACACTTAAACCCTGAATCCTGAACCGCGACCCCTGGAACCCTAAACCCTGAGCCCATAACAATATACCCGAGACCCTAAATCTTAGAATCACTTAATCCTAGAACCCTGAACTTTAGATCCCTTAATCTTACAACCTAAGAAGGCTTGAACCTTGAACCATGAACTCTAAACCCATGAACCCTAGAACCCTATGACCATGAACCCGAAAGAGATTTTAGTTATAAATGTTTATAGTCTTTTGCTACTACATTTTACAAATGCATGATTCAACCCAAAAAGTTTACTGTCTTTTAATGAAAAGCAAAGTTTAACAAACGTCACACTACAGGGAGTTACAATCATGGTATCAAGGTAATTACTTGGTCAAAATCATTTTTTATAGATACTTACAACACTTGCCTCATCATTGGAAGCTTCTTCATTTTTTTTATAAAGTGATTAAAAGGCATTGATTATGTGTTTCCTATTTGGGAAAGACCTAAGGTAAGTAATGCTATGTTTGTGCTTTGCCTTCTTGGGCATACACCATGAAGTGTTAGGTTATGTCTGTTCCTTATGACATTAATTGTTTAATGATGAGATAGTATATGTTGAATGATGGTATTTAGCTCAAAGATATGTTTTGAAGTGTTAAGTCTGATTGTTACATGAATGTCATGTTTTTAAATAACACGTTACGAACTATTTACATGTATGAGATTTCACATGAAATAGAATATGAAAATGGTTTTTTATGGTTGAGCTTGAATAACCAACGAAAGAGAAAGATAAAAAAAGAAAGAGAATGTTACATAAATGTCATTATCAAGGGGTTTGAGTTAGTTGTACTGCTAGGTTGACTCAAGTTTGTCGTCTCTCAACCCTTGTAATGAAGTTGGCAGTCCCCTTAGGTGGACTCAAGTTTTTGGTCTCTCGTTCCTTGCTAGGAAAGAAAGAGCCAAAATAAAACAAAAAAGAAAATATTTTACAAATTCATATCATGTTAGCATTCTTTAATTTCATAATTGACTTAGTGAGCAATAGGCTCATAGATGAACTTTGTGGTGAAGGTGATGCTAACGTTCAGCTGACGAAGTGCTCCCATGACCGTGGTTACATGGCTATTAGAACGATGTTGTCCAAGCAACGAACAACAAAACTTTTAATGTTATCATTGATGTGCTCGAGAATTCGAAAAGGGTCATCGCCACATCGTGGTAATTTAGATTTTATTTTTGTTGGAAATCATTCCTTGAACAAATGAAACCACAACAAATCTTTTGGTTCAAAAGTGACACTTCGTCGTCCTTTGTTGGCGTGTTTTACGTATTATTTAGTTCATTTTGAAATATTTTGCTTGATAGTCTGATGAAGCATCTTAACAAGAAAATTCACAAGCACACTGAGAAATAAGTAAAAGAGATAAATCTAGAGGAGTTAGTGGATTAACCATATACAATTTCAAAAGGTGAAAACTTAGTATATGAATGTACTGATCAATTACAAGAAAATTCAGCATGGGGTAGAGACTCTTCTCAACTCTTAATGTTTGTCTTTATGATGGATTGTAGTAATCTTGATAAGGTCCTACTGACAACTTTTGTTTGTCCATCAGATTGTGGGTGACAAGTGGTGGAAAATAGAAGTTTTGTACCTAATTTACCAGACAATGTTTTCCAAAAATAACTCAGAAAATTTGCATCTCTATTAGATATGATGGCTAGCATCATCAGATTTGTGACACAGAATAAAATGTGCAATTTTAGAAAATCTATCCACCACAATAAAAATTGAATCATTACCTCTCTTACTTTGAAGCAAACCTAGTACAAAATCCGTCGAAATATTTACCCATGGATCGTTAGGGATGAGTAGCAACATGTACAAGACATTGGGTTAGAGTCTAGACTTCGTTTGTTTACATGTAACACATTTGCTACGAATCCTTTCAACATCCCTTTTTATACGTGACCAGTAAAAGGGCTCTTGGATGAGACCTAATGTCTTTGATATCCCAAAATGCCCCATAAGACCTCCTCCATGTGCTTCCCTTACTAAAAGTTCTCTAATCAAAAAATTAGGAATACATAATTTATCTTTTTTGAAAAGAAAACCATAATTCTTGTACTGTTCCCCATAATTAGTTTTCTCACAAACCTTATATAGTTCTCAAAAATAACTATCACAAGGGTATGTATCTTTTATAAACTCAAATCCAAGTAGTTTAGCTCCTAAGGAGAAAATAAGAACATACATGCAAGAAATGGAATCAGCTATCACATTCTCCTTACCTTTGTTGTAATAGATGACGTAGGGAAACAACTCTATAAATTACATCCATGTGGCATGTCGTTCGTTGAGCTTGTGTTTGTTTTTAAAAACTTGAGGGACTCGTGATTAGTGTGAATGATGAACTCTCGTGCCCATAGGTAATGTTGCCATGTTTCCTATGCTCTAACCAATGCGTAGAGTTCCTTGTCGTATGTCGGATAGTTGTGCGTTGCTCCTTCTAACTTCTCACTAAAATATGAAATTGGATGGTGATCTTGCATTAGAACAGCTCCAATTCCCATACCTAAAGAATTGCACTTAACTTCAAATGGTTTCTCAAAATTAGGTAAAGCCAACAAAGCTGGATTTGTTAGTCTCTCCTTAATCGTTTGGAATCCCTCTTCTTGTGCTTTCTTCCACTTAAACACCACATTCTTTTTTATCACCTCGGTGAGTTGGGAAACAATAGTGCTAAAATCTTTAACAAAACGACGATAAAAACTAGCAAGTCCATGAAAGCTACGGACTTGGTTGACATTTGTTGGCTTCAAAAGTGTACTCTTTGCTGACTAACAGCCAAACCTAAAAACACCATGTGATCTGTGCAAAAAGTGCACTTGTTCTTGTTAGCATATATCTTTTCTTTCCTGAACCATTAACTTCAAACCCTGAAACCCGTGAACCCTAGAACCTTAAACCATTAAACCTTAAACATTGGAACCCTTAACCCTAGAACCCTGGACCCATAGCATTGGAACCTTGAACCAAAGACCCTAGAACCCTAAACCATGGATGTAACGACCTGATTCCAGAGTCACCGCTTACTTGCTTTTCTTACTTGACTTACTTTACTTTACTTCACTTTAAATTTCTTTCTTACTTACTTACTTAGGTGGAAAACTCGTTACTTTAAATTTCTGAAAACTATCTTTAGTTTGTAAAATAGTTTACAAAGAAAAGCGTTGAATAATTAAAAACATACATTTGAATTCCACCTTTAAATAAAATACATAATCATTTAATAACTTAAAACATACAGCGGAAGACTATAGTTCAACTTAAAATACATTCATTTCAAAAGCTTTAAAATCTATCACACGAAAATAAGGGCATACATTTAATTACATCTTCAAAATATTCATAACATTCAAAACATTTTTATAAAATATCTGTGTGTGTCATACATCACTCCCCGTCGGTCGTTGCTCAATAAACTATATCATTTGGAAACCCCTCTGCTCTAACTTCTTGTTCAGTCACTTGCACCCTTTCCTCCATTACATTTCCTACATTGCAAAGCCTAAACTATGAGTCTAAAGCTAAATAAGAAGCATAACTATAAAATGCAATGCATGAGTATGCTATGTCGTTAAAACAATGCACATTTTCATTCACGTATTTTAGGTTTCATATCTTCTTTACTGCGTTATTCTTACTTATCGATCCGGCTCCGCACCTCGTGGTTCCACCCAGTCCTCGAGACCGAGCTCTCCACCTCGTGGTTCCACCGGTCATTTACATGTTTGGTTTATCGATCCGGCTCTGCACCTCGTGGTTCCACCCAATCCTCGAGACCGAGCTTTCCACCTCTTGGTTCCACCGGTCATTTACTTTACTGATTCTTATGTTCAAGTTCTTAATTCGTCAGAGACGAAACATAATCAGCGTCCCATACCACCAATCATATCCCGTTTACCTCCAACTACGTTGTAAAACCATGCATGAAAATAGTTCGTAGACATTTTGTGAAACTATGATGCATGAGCATATGAACATGAAAACATCTCTTAAATCATATCACATAACATGAAAATAAGCATACATCACCAAACATATCATGCGAACAAACATGTAGCACACATTAAACAATCATCCTAATCTTTATAATGTAGTCCCACTTAAGGGCCAAATAATCTTAATGCTAACTTACCTTAGCAGCTACGTTGAGTTAATTCACTTGAGTCTTCTTCTTAATCCAATCGATGGCTTAAACCTATAAATCATATTCAGATCAGATGTTGCATAAAGTCTTAACTTTCTGTTCCAAATTTGAAAATCAATAACTTCCTCTATATTGATCCATTCTCGATGATTAAGATTTCAAATTGTTCCTTAAGGAGTATACTATAACTTCTTAGAAGACACCAAATTCAGAAAACTAACGCATGTCGACTTACGTGGACAAAACAGAGGGCATTCACTGTTTGAACAGTGATTGGGTCGACATAAACTTTTAGGGGTCAACCCATGTTGACAAAATAGAAGCGTCGCCTTTTTAAAATCGAGTTTCAGTCGACCCAAACTCTCCCCAGTTTCCGTACACTAACTCGCGACATCCATAACTTTTTCTACATAGCTACGAATCAAGTGATTTTAATGGCTATAGATCATTCTAAAAGTCTACTATGGACATAAACTCTAATTCTTGCTAAAAGGTGACCAAATCTCAAAAACTCTAGCTTTATACATGATTAACCGATTTCACAACAATTAACCTAAAATCCTCCATATTTATCCACCAGCTCATCCAATACATTCATATTAACCTTACTAAATCCTAAAAGAAACTCAGAGGATATAAAATATTACCTTGAGTTTCAGCTTCCGTGAAAGTTTCAGAGTTTTCCTCTTCCCTTCCCTTTCTCACTCTTTTCTCTCACGGAACTTCTTTTCTTTCTCAATCTCCCTCTCCCTTATCAGACGAGAGAACTCTGAGTAAATAGATAGGGAGAAGAGGTCGTGTTGGTAGGGGAATGACAGACCATGCCTTCTTATCTCTTAATTAAACTAAATCAATCTCCTCTTTACATCCACCGATCAGATTTCCCTACGTTTTTGCTGAATTTTCAACTCAAAACAGGAATGTGTCGACCGCACGTCAATTGTGTCGACCGAAAGTATTCCCAGAGAACATTTTGTGTCGACCGCACGTCTATTGTGTCGACCGAACGTATTCCTAGAGAACATTTTGTGTCGACCCCTCTTCGATCCTGCGGTCGACCAAAACACACAATTTTGTCGACCCCACCAAATTCCTGGGGTCGACCCAAACACACAATTGTGTCGACCCCACCAAATTCCTGGGGTCGACCCAAACACACAATTGTGTCAACCCCACCCAATTCCTGGGGTCGACCCAAACACACATTTGTGTCGACCAGACATTGTTCATAGGTCGACCGGCAGTTAAAACTTTTATAACTTTTGTTATACAACCTAGATTTCTATGATTCAAACACCATTCTTTTTCTTATTAAGTATAGTTTAACTTTTTAGAAGACATAAACTTCAAATTCAGAGCGTAAAGATATAAATTATACAAAACACTGAATAACGCTCTAAAGTTCATATTTCTTAGTCCAGTTTTCATTTATCAATATTTTAACGTGCATAACTTTTTCACCACAACTCCAATCGAGTTGTTCAACCTATTAATCTTCTCCTTTTGATGTCTTCTATAATTTCTTAGAATAAAAAAGGGTTGTTACATTCTACCCTCCTTAATAAAAATTTTGTCCTAAAAATTTAGACTTCAAAAACCTCTGGATACTTTTCCTTCATTTCTTGTTCTCTTTCCCAGGTGGCTTCTTCCACGTTATGATTTTTCTCATAGAGCTTTCACCAATGGGATTTGCTTGTTCCGCAACACCTTTATCTTAGTATCCAATATTCTTATTGCTTGCTCCTCTGTTTATTGTAGGTAATCCGACTATAAAATCCTAAGTAACCAAAATATCTCCTACATTTTTCTTCATTATTTCATTCAAAGTTACTATCCCTTCTTTTCCGTAACCTTTTGATCATCTCCTTTGATCTCAATTGCATTAAATAACTCAGCCCTCTATTTCTCCTTCTTTTAAGTTGATTGACACATCTCTTCATATCTCATCATCATTCAAACACAACTCACATTCTATCATTTTCTAAGTCATTCATTTGTATTAAACTATTGATTTATTTTCATCCTTCTACATTTGTATCCCAATTTAACCTTTGTTCAGTCTCAAACATTCAACTTTTACATTCAAACCTAAACTTTCTATACCATTTTTATTTCCTTCAGTTAATTGGGATCCATATGAACTTTTTCGACATCGATGTGAGACATACCTGGTATAATCCTTGCATAGTTAAAAATTCCCAATTTGTATGTTGCTTTTTCAATCTCAGTTATAATCAAGACAGGTCCAATAGCTTTTGGGATGAGTCTTCCTCAACCAAACTTGAGTCCTGTCTAAGCTAGCATACCCCTCATCTTGGTCTCGTGACACTGAAATCCTTTTCCTAATCATGCATATTGATCCATGAGTTTTTGTAACATATTTGGATCATATAATTCGCTTTCCTAGTGTTATCTAATTTGGGGTAATTTAAACCTCTCCCTTATCAGACAAGAGAACTCTGAGTAATAGATAGGGAGAAGAGGTCCGGTTGGTAGGGGAATGGCAAACCATGCCTTCTTATCTCTTAATTAAACTAAATCAATCTCCTCTTTACATCCACCGATCAGATTTCCCCACGTTTTGCCTGACTTTTCAACTCAAAACAGGAATGTGTCGACCGCACGCCAATTATGTTGACCGAAAGTATTCCCAGAGAAAATTTTGTGTCGACCGCACGTCTATTGTGTCGACCGAACGTATTCCCAGAGAACATTTTTTGTCGACCCCTCTTCGATCCTGGAGTCGACCAAAACACACAATTATGTCGACCCACCAAATTCCTGGGGTTGACCCAAACACACAATTGTGTCGACCCCACCAAATTCCTGGGGTTGACCAAAACACACAATTGTGTCGACCCCACCTAATTCCTGGGGTCGACCCTGGTGTGCAGCGTGCACTAGGATCGCACACACTTGATCGGACTTGTCGCTTTTCACGTAATCGAGGAGGTCGCGTGTACGGCGATCGGCAAATTGGCTCGGGCCAATTTAGGATGGGGTTTGCGGAAGCGTAACATGATGGGAATGATGATGTTTGGTGGTGGAATTTCGGTAAAGGCTCGGTGGTGATAATGTGGACCGGAATCGGCTTGTGGAGGAGTTTGAAGGCTCGGGGATGAAGATGGTGAAAAGAGATGGATGAAGGCAATTCAATACTTGAGCGATCAAAGTATTGAACTCGGTAGACCTTGAATGTCTTCTCGGATATGACTCACCGATGAACACTCGAGGGTTGATAACGCTCGGCCGGATATGACTCACCGGGGGGGAGTTATCGAGAGGGAGCTTCGATCCTTTCGGGAAGAAGGTGCTTTGCACAATTTTTACTAAAATTCTCTCTTCTGAACAATGAAAACGATTACAATACTTAAAGAAATAAAGTTGAACTAATTTACTAAAAAGAAGGAAGCTTTCGGCCTTTGGATGGATCAAACGCTTCATGTTGACTTTGGAGAAGTCCATGTCCGTGATTCATGGTCGGAAGATCGGTTGGTTCGAAAGTGGACCGTGGTTGTCTAGAGGTTGACCGGTGGACCGAGAAGGTGCGTCGGCATGTGCGGAGCTCCGAACGAACGAAGGATTGGCTCGAGCCAATCTGGATCCGGGGCTTCTAAAGTCTCTTCGGTGGTCAACAAAAGGTAGCGCACGGTCTGGTTCTTTGATAGACCGGTGATGACTCAAATTGGCACGTGGTGTGTCTAGGCGGGCCGAGCCGGCGGTCGGTCATGGGCGTGCTTCAAGGGATCCAAGAGTGGGTTGAGGAAATCCGTTGATTGAAGATCCTCTGAAGATTTAATAGATGCTCCAAGGATTTGGTGCATGAAAATCCCTTGATAGTCGTAGGTGGTTTGGTGATCGACCGTGCTCGTGCGTCGGATGGATGATCTACGGTCATCACGGAGATATGCTCGTGCCAAACTTGATCATCTTCCTTATCTTAACCAAACAACCAAAATACTTAAAGATTAAGTAAGTTTGGCAGATAGAATTTGGCTAAGTCTTCGAATGGGCCGATGGCGGGCCGAGCCTCGTGAGGGACTCGGCCATCTTGGGCTTCTCGTCGTGCGTTGAGCGTCTTCTATCTTTAGACTTCAATCTTTCCTTCACTAAGTCTTCTAAATGCGAAAACAAACTAAGGTGGCCGGGCTCGGCGTTGGGTTGGCTGAGGAGACGGACCGTGCGTTCTCTCACGCCAGCCACTTATTGGCGGGCAGAAGCCCTAGTGGTCTTCGGATAGTCCGACGACCGTAGCTTGGGTGGTCGTCGGGTCGGGTTCGCGGAGTGGTGCCTGTTGGGTGCGGGGCGCGTCTCGGTCAAGAGCCCCGGTTGCGTCGTGGGTCGGGCTGTCGGGTGCGCCGTGTCCGGGTGCGTCACTCGTCTCGGCTGTCGGGCTGCTGGATGCACCGTGTCCGGGTATTGTCGGACACGGTCCGATGCTAGCGTCAAGGCCGGGAATGACCGAGCACCAAGTAACGGAGTGCTTGGGTCGTTCCCGATCATTCTCGGAAGGTGTTTCCGAGATTAAGATACCTACAAAACGAGCAACTAAGTTAGTAAAATCGGGTTGGCTCGTTGAGGCTTGATCCATGATGTGCTCGGGTTGCACATCAGACCCAAACACACAATTGTGTCGACCGGACATTGTTCATAGGTCGACCGGCAGTTAAAACTTTCATAACTTTTGTTATATAACTTAGATTTCTATGATTCAAAAACAATTCTTTTTCTTATCAAGTCTAGTTTAACTTTTTAGAAGATATAAACTTCAAATTCAGAGCGTAAAGATATCAATTATACAAACACCGAATAACGCTCTAAAGTTCATATTTCTTAGTCCAGTTTTCATTTATCAATATTTTAAGGAGCATAACTTTTTCACCACAACTCCAATCGAGTTGTTCAACCTATTAATCTTCTCCTTTTGATGTCTTCTATAATTTCTTAGAATAAACGAGGGTTGTTACAATGGACCCTCCTTGGAACCCTGTAGCCCTGGAACCCAAAACCATAAACCATAAAAACCAAACCGTTAAACCCAAAACCCTGAACGCTAAACTTTAGACCCTAAGGACCCTTGAACTCTGAACCCCAAACTATCTACCCTAGAACCCTTGAGCCCAATAACATTTAACCCTAAAACCTGTAACCTTTAACCCTGAACCCTGGAACCTCATAATCCTTAACCCTTTACCATGGAACCTGGACGTTGAATTCCTTGAGCCCTGTAACCTATAGCCTTAACCTTGAACGTTTAATCAAGAATCCTATAACCTTGGAACCTTAAACCCTTAACCTTGAACATTGGAACCCTGAAGAACTGAAACCTATAAACCTGAGTCCTAGAACCCTTAGGATTGAATCATGGACCCTTAAAACCCTTGAATTATGAACCTAGAACCCTGAACATTGAATCGTAAACCCTGGAACCCTGAACCGTGGAGTCATAAACCCTCAACCCTAAACCATGGAACCATGGAATCCTGAACCTTGTATCCTCGGAACCTTTAACCCTGAACAATAAACCCTAAAACCTAAACCCTTAACCTTAGAACCATGAACTTTGGAACTCTAATCCTTGGAACCCTAAACCCTTAATCCTAGAACCCTGGAATCCTGTAACCCTAGAATCTTACACCCTAAACTCTAAACCTTTGAACCCTCGAACTCTTGAAATCTTAACATTTGATCACGAACCCTGATCTTTGGGCCCTAAAACCTTGAAACCTAAACATTAAACCCAAAATCCCTTGCATTGTAAAACCTAGAATCCTGAACCCAAGAACCTTAAACACTTGGACCATGAACCCTATAACCCTCGACCTTAAACCATTGAATTCTTAACCCTTGAACATTAAATGCTAAACTTAGGACCCTAAAACCCCTTCAACCTTGAACCCTGGAACCCTTGATTGATGAGTGTTGAAACCTTAAACCAAAAACCGTAAAACATTTAACGTTGAACTTTAAACTGTAGAACACCTCAAACCCTAAACCCTTCACTTTGAACGTTGAAACCCTTGAACACTGAATGCTGAACTTTGGACCCTAGAACCTTGAAACCTAAACCCTGGACCTTAGAACCTTAGAACCTTAATCTGTGAACCGTGAACATTGGAACCCTGAAACTTGGAACCTTGAACCCTGAAACTTGGAACCCTGAAACCTTATAACAATAAAACCCTGTCACCTTTTGAACCTTGAAACCTAGAACCTAAAAGCCTAAACCTTGAACCTAGGAACTCTGAACCCTAAACCCTGAACCTTGAAACCCTGAACCCTGAACCCTAAACCCTGAACCCTATACTCTAAACACTAAACCTTGAACCCTAAACCTTGAAACTTGTAACCTTGAACCTAGGAACCCTGAATCTTGAACCTTGAAACCCCGAACCTTGAATCATGAACCCTAAACCTTATACTCTAAACATTGAACCTTGAACCCTAAACCTTGAACCCTTAACCCTTGAACCCTGAACACTTTAACCATGAACCAGAGAACCCTAAACCCTTGATCCCTTAAACACTGTAACCTAAGAACCTTAAACCATAATTCCTTGAACCCTGAAACCTTGAACTATGGAACCCTTAATCTTCAACCGTGGCAGTGGAACCATAGACTCTTTAACCTATTAACCTTGAATCCTAGAACCCTGAACCATGAAACCCTGAACCTTGAACACTAAATCTTGAAACCATGAACCCTGTTCCATGAAACCTAAGCCCTAGAACATTGAAAAATTAACCTTGGAACCTTAAACTCTGGAAGCCTTGAATCCAGAACCCTGAACACTAAAAATTGACCTTGAGCGTGAAAGATAAAATAGATAATTTAACCCTGAACACGAATTAGCAAAATTGGCCGTGCTCCTCAGCGCTAGCTCGACGACGTACTCCGATTGTACATCAAGCAATCAATTTTTTTTTACGATAACTATGTAAGATGAGCATGAAAGATAAAATAGATAAAATAAACTACTTTACAATGCTTAAATTAGACTTAACCATTCATGAGAAATACCCTCTTTGAAGGGTACAATTAAAGTCTAACAATTTGTTTAAGTGCTGTAGAAATTTCAAATATATATACAATTTGTGTCGACCCATGGTATCCTTATGTCGACCCTTAGAAAAATGAGAAGCTTAGCCTTTCACAAATGTGTCGACCCTTAGTGTTTTATGTTGACCCCTTAGCAAAATAGAGGTCGGGTCTTTCCGTTTTTGTCGACCCAGCTAAAAATCTTGTGTCGACCCAAAAAGGCAGTACAATGTGCAAATATGTCGACTCATCCAACTTGTAGGTGTCAACCCTAGAAAAGAGATTGTGTCGACCCTACCAAAATCTTAGTGTCGACCCTGCCTGCATTTTACATGTCAACTCTAACGAACCCATTTGTGTCGACCCTATTCTAATTGTGTCGACCCTAGCTTTTTCCAGAGACGAATCCTTTAGATTTATGTCGACCCCAACCAACATCTGTGTCGACCCCAGACTTTCTAAGAGAAGGATTCTTCAAGTTTATGTAAACCGCACAAAAGGTTGTGTTGACACTAAAGATTCCAGAGAAGAATTTGTGTCGACCCCAACAGCGAATGTGTCGACCCAATTTAGCAGAACAACACCAACGGTCAGAAAAATTCTCAACGCCTATATTTTTCATGTGTCTACCGGCTAGTGTTTGTGTCGACCCCAAGAGGAATTGTGTCAACCCAACTGGACAGATCAGCAACAATCTATAAATAGATAAAGCGATCTCATTTTGGACGATGATTTTTGAAGAGAGAAAAATACGCCGAATTGCAGCCAAAATTTATTCTCGAACCTTTTACTCTCTCAAATCTTAGTACTAAAGTTGTATATCTTTCTTGAGATTGAGTGAGTCAATTTTTTATAGCCGTACAAATTGTGACTTATTTCCCTTGAACGATTATTGTAAAAGGGGTGACACTCCTTTAAGAAAAGAGTCAAAGGTTTGGTTGACACCCGTAAGTCAATCGGAGTAAAGCTCAAGGTTTGAGCTGGAAAGATCTTCAAGGAGGTACCTTGAAGCGCGGACGTAGGGAAGGTTGGCCGAACCGCGTTACCAAACTGGTGTGACTTTCTTACTCTAAACTCTTATTTATTTGTTTAAGAATTCCG
The DNA here is from genome assembly GCA_003255005.1 of Begonia fuchsioides. NCBI lineage: Eukaryota > Viridiplantae > Streptophyta > Magnoliopsida > Cucurbitales > Begoniaceae > Begonia > Begonia fuchsioides. The sequence continues at coordinate 56,973 of QAOC01052898.1, read as the reverse complement.
CACTAGAGTTTGGAAATAACTAAACAATTCGCACGAATTTGACTTAGTAAATGAAAAATTTTAGTTAACCTAATTCATCCCCCCACTTAGGTTAATCTCGATCCTACACTTCAAACCGTGAAACCCTTGAATTTAGAACATAGAACCCTGAAACCTTGGAACTCTGAACTCTTAACCCTGAACCCTAGAACCTAAAAATCGTAGAACACTAGACCGTGTAACCTTGAAACCTAAAACCTTAAACCATAAACCCTTGAACCTTGAACCCTAAACCTTGGAACATTGGAACCTTAAATCTACAACTTTGGAACCCTGAACCCTAATTCTTTGAATTATATGCCCTGGAACCTGAAATCCTAAACCCTGAACCTAGACCCTAGAACCATTGAATCATTAGCCTTGAACCTTGAACCCTTGAACTATGAGCCTGAACTTTGGACCCTCAAACCCTTTGAACCCTGATTCCTAGAACCCATGAATCATTAGCCTTGGACCCTTAAACCCTAAACCCTTGAACCCTGAATCCCAATTGTTGGACCCTTGAACCTTGAACTTCAAAGGCTAAAACCCTTGAATAGTAGAACCCTAAACCCTTGAACCCTTAACCCTGAACCGTGGAATCGTAGAATCAAAACCTTGGAATACTAAAACCCTCAACCCTAGAAAAAAAACCTTGGAACCTTCAAACCCTAAATCCAATACCCTGAAACCCTAAACCCTAAACCCTAGAACCCTGAACCCTTGAACCTGACATGCCACGGATTGGCATGCCAAGCAGAGCAATCACCAGAGCCCGAGCTTGGAATTTTTCTAATATGTTTGTTAATTTTGCAGGAAAATTATTTGAAGAATTATACATTTCTAAGCAAACTTTGGAGGATCAAACAAGGCCAAAACACATGATAATTTGGTTTGGAGAAAAGGTGGATTTTTCACTAAAAACTGAGAGCTCCGGAATCGAGCCCGAACCCGAACCCGATTGAAGTATCATGTTGTATGGCGAGTTGGAGTCTCATGCAAAAGTGATCAAGGGTTCCACGACTCAACTCACCCGCATTTACATGGATTGAAGGGATTTTATTGCATTTTTAGCTTAATTTTTACGTGAATTTTACGTTGGATATTTGGAGAACCTGAGAAGGTTTCTCGGCTAGGTTTTATTTTGTTTATTTTTGCATGCTTGCATGGGATTTTGCATGATTAATTTTCGGCTAAGAGAAGGGTATTTTGGGCCAAGGAAGAAGGGAAGATTGGCTGAGGAGATTCAAGATCACGTGTCTTTCACATTTTTGCAATCTCATTGGTCCAATTTTCCCTTCTTTATTTCAATTTCCAGCATGCAAGTTGCATGCCTTTGACCCTCAATTTTCCCTCCCTTTTTCCCACTCTTCTCAGCAGATAAAACCTCCCTCATTTCATGATTGTAAGGGCAATTTGGAATTTGAATTTTAGTAGCTTTTTAGCTCTCCCTTCATCGGGTATTTTCCACTTTCAGCCGGCAGCCAGAAGTTCCTCCGGCTACCGTGGAATCTTCAAGGGTTCCCTCCTTCGAGCTGGGGTTCTCTTTTTGCTTCAAAGTGTCCAGCCTTCCTCAAGGTCATAGGGTGAGCTTGAAGTCCATAAGCTCCTTCTTCCATCGTTGATTTCGTTTGATATTTCTTTTCTTCCGCCGGATGTCAATTTTCCGGCCACCGCTGAGCCTTACTGTTCCATTACATTCCAACAGATCCATCAAAGTGATCGCCTTCAAATTTTGAGGTGTATTACTTAACCCTTCCCCAAAGTTCCCCTCAAAATTTCACCCTGAAAATCGATCTTATCGTTCAGTTATCGCCGTCCAAATTCCAGTCCTCATTCTGGAATTATCGAATTATCATTTTCCATGTATCCTAATCTGATTCTCCCACTTCCTAAATCTAAACCCCCTCCATTCTGTGTCACCTGCATAACCTGTGTTTCTCCCAAGATTTACCCCTTGTTTTTTAAGGGTAAGCTCTCCATTTATACCCTGAGACCCAAAATTTCAGCCCCAAAATTGATATATAAATTACAAATACGGCTATCCCAACTTTACCCATTTGCGGATTCTCAGGTTTTCTCCTTCCAGACCATGAGTAGTGATCCTTTTTCTTCCTCCCCTTCTTGAAACATATTATGTCAGGTTAATGATTTAGGGATCCAAGGTTTTAGGTTACAGGGTTACAAGGTTTGAGGATTCAAAGGTTCTGGTTCATTTGTTTGAGGGTTTAGGGTTCCAAGGTTCAGGGTTCCAGGTTTTAGGATTCAGGGTTCAGGGTTCTAGGGTTCAAGGGTTCCAAGGTTCATGGTTCCATGGTTTCAGGGTTCATAGTTCAAGGAATTCATGGTTAATGTTTTTAAAATTCTATGGTTCTCGGGAACAAGGGTTCAGGGTTCAGGGTTATATGACACATGTCACTATAGGATTAATATCAAATCATGGTTAAGACATAATTAGTGAAAATTATGGGATCATTAGGGTTTACTAATAATGATTAATCAAGTTAACCTTGAGGATTAGCTTAGAACTAATGTGAATTAATTAGTTAAGCTAAGCATGATTTAAACAATGATAATGGAGGTATTTTAGCAATTAATAGAGCAGATTATGGTAAAATGGTAAAAGTAAATAGATAAATTTGGCAAAATAGTAATTTCACCACATGAACCATCTAGAAATATTGGAGGATGGCTGATGATCAGCCATTTTTGTGGTGAAGAGAAAGAAGGGGTGAAAGAGAGGGAGAACTTGACAGAAAAGAGTTTAGAGAGAGAAAGTAAAAGTTCAAATGGAAGAAGCTGAAATTGGCCGCCAATCCTTTGAGGAGAAATGTTCCTCTCATCAAGAGGAATCTATTGAGCTAAAAATCAAGAGGTATGACCTTATTTTACGTGGTTTAGAGTTATTATGATCATTCGCATGATTACATTAAGGATAAGTGAAAATTATGGGATTATCAATGACTTTGTAAGTTGGTTATGAGTGATACACAAAAATTAAAAGTTTTGATATATGGTTCTGTTTATTGGTTAAAAAATCATGTTGGAACATCATATATATGTTTAGGAATGATGGAAATTTGGAATTGGTAGAGGTTGTGCATATTTTATCAAAGTTACCACAAAAGTGTTAATTTTGTACAAATTAAGATTTCGTATCTGAAACCAATGATAGACTAATCCCATGCCCTAGATGTTTTAACATGTTAAAGTACACACTTTGAGTGACCTATAGGCTTAGGAGTCACAGCATTTCATGGTGTATAAAAAAGTTATGATATTTCAAAGTTATCACAAAACCGGACATTGATTCCGAAAATTGTTGATGATATTAGGTTATTGAGGTGAAGGTGATTCACAAAAGTACCTACTACTAGAAAGACTAGCTATGGATAGACAAGGTAAGTAGTATTGTGTGTGTCTTGCCCTTAATTGGGTCTACATCATAGAACAATAGGACTTTGCTGTTGTTTTATGTTTTACATGTTAAGATGAGATGCACGTATAAAATGATATACAAAAACATGATTTGGTTTATGATATGATGGATTGTTATGTTTAATGTTTTGAATATTACTCAATTACTTGACACGTTCATACCACGAACATCTCATGCATCATGTTTTCTAGAATGTTACGAACTATTTACATGCATGAGATTTCATCTGAAACATAATATGAAGTGATTATTTCGGGTTGAGCTCAAAATACAACGAAAGAAAAAGATAAAATAAAGAAAAAGAAAGTTACGTAAATATCATTGGGAAGGGGTTTGAGTTGGCTGTCCCCTTAGGTGGACTCAAGTTTGTGTCTTTCAACCATTGGAATCAAGTTTGATGTCCCCTTAGGTGGACTTGATGTGCAACCGGAGCACATCACGGAAACAGACGTGAACCCGACGAGCACGTGTGATTTTTCTAACGTAGTTGCTCATTTTGTAGGTATTATTACGACGGAACTTCCATCCGAACATGATCGGGAGAGACTTAAAGTCTCGATCATGTGGTGTTCGACCACACCCGGACATGACGTAACTGGCAGCCCGGCCCATGATGCAGCCGAGGCTCTCGACCGAGACATGCCCGGCGCTCAACGGGCGCCCCACGACCACGACCATCACCCGACGACCATCCAGGCTTCCGTCGTTGGCATAGCCGAAGTCAACTAGGGCTTCGGCCCAGCAGAATAAGTGACCGACATGGAAGAACGCACGATCCAAATCCCTTGGATCGAGTGTTCAACCATGGACCCTATTTTCGGTCACACTTAGTTTATTTCCTTTCAGCCAGCAATTAGCCTTAGAAGTCAGCCCAATAAGAGGAGAACTCATTACAGAAGCGAAGGCCCACGAAGGACCACCTCGGCCGAACATTGATCGACCCTCGATCAAGCCTCGGCCCACCTTCGGCCCATTAGAAGACCTTGGCCAAATCCTATATGCCAACCTACTTAAATCCTTAAGTATTTTGGTTATTTGGTCAAGGAATGGACAAGGTTCAGATTAGCACGAGTATATCTCTTAGATGACCGAAGATCATCCATCGGACGCACGTGCAAGGCCAATCACCAAGCCACTAGCGAACTACAAGGGATTCTCATGCATAAAATCCTTGAACCAACTGTTGAATCATCAGAAGATCTTCAAACAATAGCTTTGTACAACAATCTCACGGATCCCTTGATATTTGGATATCCACGATCACCGGTTTGGCCCATTTAGACGTGCCTACGCACACGCTCGAGTCATCATCGGACCATCGAAGAACCAGACCGTGCACTACATTGAGTTAACCACCGAGAAGACTTTAGAAGCCCCGGATCTAGATTGGCTCGAGCCAATTTTTCATTTGTTAGAAGCTTCGCCCACCCGACGCACCCTCTCGGTCAACCATGAGCACCATCGGTCAAGACTCCAAGCTGCCCGTGCCAATCATATTGAACCAAACCTAAAGTCAATCGAGGCCTTCCAAAGCTAATCCAAGACGTTCAAGTCATCGAAAGGCTTAGCTTAGCTTTCTTAGTTTTGTTGTTTTTACGTTTTTACTATTTAAGTGTAACACTTACACTTTAATGAGCAGAGTGAATTTTTAGAGAAAAATTGTGCATTGCACCTTCTTCTCGAAAGGTTTTGATGTGCCACAGTTTAGCACATCTAGAAGCAGAAGCAAACTATTTTCTAATGAGTTTGTTGATTTTGTAGGAAGCTTGTTTTATAAAGGTTTAATCAGGAAGCCAAAGATGAAGGGCATGGTGAGCCCTAGTTTTCAAGTGGGGTTGATGCATTTCATGGGCCAACCACACTTGATGAAGGAAGACGAGTTCAAGGGTGGCACATTAAGGTGGCCCCAAATCACAAAAACATGAAGGGGAAAGCATGTTTTCCTTTTGACAACTTTGTGTAATAATTTAGTTAGTTTTATGTAATAATTAGGAGGATAATTAGTAGCTTAAATTTGTGCACATGTAAGGGTACTTAGTGTACCCGTGGCATGGAAGGGTGATCAAAACATCCATGGTGATGAAAACAACATTTCTGGTTTCGGCCCAAGCTGACCTTCGAGGCTTGTGCAGCCGTTTCGACCACCTTCCGGACCTGTTTTGGACAAACGTGCTTCTACAAAATGTGGCCCACATCTTAAGGTTTCCAGCATGGGGAAGACCATAAATTTTGGACAAAAGCTGCCCAGCCAACGATCGCCATTACAGAGGCCTCCAGAAGATGGAGTGGCCCAAGAGCATCCAACCCATGGTGGCTGATCCATGGCCATGTTTGGCCCCAACGGAAAGGAAGGCTGAATCTCATCTTTGTCCTTCATGGGAGCAGCAGCTAGCAGCCCATGGAAGTGCCCAACCATTAGCCCAAAAGATACAAGTGTTCAAGTCCATTTGATTATGGACATTCCATCATTGGAAGACCTTGGCCAAATTCTATCTGCCAACCTACTTAAATCCTTAAGTATTTTGGTTATTTGGTCAAGGAATGGACAAGGTTCAGATTAGCACGAGTATATCTCTTAGATGACCGAAGATCATCTATCGGACGCACGTGCAAGGCCGATCACCAAGCCACCAGCGAACTACAAGGGATTCTCATGCATAAAATCCATGAACCAGCTTTTGAATCATCATAAGATCTTCAAACAACAGCTTTGCAAAACAATCTCATGGATCCCTTGATATTCGAATATGCAAGACCACCGGTTCGGCCCATTTAGACGTGCCTACGCACACGCTCGAGTCATCATCGGACCATCGAAGAACCAGACCGTGCACTACATTGAGTTGACCACCGAGAAGACTTTAGAAGCCCCAGATCCAGATTGGCTCGAGCCAATTTTTCATTTGTTAGAAGCTTCGCCCACCCGACGCACCCTCTCGGTCAACCATGAGCACCATCGGTCAAGACTCCAAGCCGCCCGTGCCAATCATATTGAACCAAACCTAAAGTCAATCGAGGCCTTCCAAAGCTAATCCAAGACGTTCAAGTCATCGAAAGGCTTAGCTTAGCTTTCTTAGTTTTGTTGTTTTTACGTTTTTACTATTTAAGTGTAACACTTACACTTTAATGAGCAGAGTGAATTTTTAAAGAAAAATTGTGCATTGCACCTTCTTCCCGAAAGGTTTTGATGTGCCACGGATTAGAACATCTAGAAGCGGAAGCAAACTATTTTCTAATGAGTTTTTTGATTTTGTAGGAACCTTGTTTTATAAAGGTTTAATCAGGAAGCCAAAGATGAAGGGCATGGTGAGCCCTAGTTTTCAAGTGGGGTTGATGCATTTCATGGGCCAACCACACTTGATGAAGGAAGACGAGTTCAAGGGTGGCACATTAAGGTGGCCCCAAATCACAAAAACATGAAGGGGAAAGCATGTTTTCCTTTTGACAACTTTGTGTAATAATTTAGTTAGTTTTATGTAATAATTAGGAGGATAATTAGTAGCTTAAATTTGTGCACATGTAAGGGTACTTAGTGTACCCGTGGCATGGAAGGGTGATCAAAACATCCATGGTGATGAAAACAACATTTCTGGTTTCGGCCCAAGCTGACGTTCGAGACTTGTGCAGCCGTTTCGACAACCTTCCGGACCTGTTTTGAACAAACTTGCTTCTACAAAAATGTGGCCCACATCTTAAGGTTTCCATAATGGGGCAGAACATAAAATTTTGACAGCAACTGCCCAGTCAACCATTGCCATTACAGTGGCCTCCAGAAGATGGAGCGGCCCAAGAGCATCCAACCCATGGTGGCTGATCCATGGCCATGTTTGGCCCCAACGGAAAGGAAGGCTGAATTTCATCTTTGTCCTTCATGGGAGCAGCAGGTAGCAGCCCATGGAAGTGCCCAACCATTAGCCCAAAAGATACAAGTGTTCAAGTCCATTTGATTATGGACATTCCATCATTGGTTTGGACCAACCCAAGCCCTTTTTGAGGGAACTTAGGTCCAACCCTAAGTTTCCATTTTTCCCTCCTTTTTAGATATGCTTGGGACGTGGCTTAAGTTGATAGTTCCATGTGGTTGGATTAGGAGGCTTGGTGGGACCCAGATCTCACCTAACTCCTACTCTAGCCATTGATTGGTCCCTAATTTAGGTTTATTTTTTTTTATTTCTTTTGTGTAATTTGGAGGGTGTATGAAACCCTCTTCCACGTTGAATGAAAGGGAGAAAAGAGATATTGGTAAATTGAAGAAGCTTTGAAGCTCTCAAGCCCTTCCTTTTCTCACGGCATTTGGGAATCTAGGTGAGTAACATCCTCGATTCTTGTTTGTCTTGGTGTTGGTGATTAGCTAGGATCACTAAACCTTATTCCAACCTCCTTCCTCACTTGTTTAGGAACAAAAGCGAGCTTGGAAATCCCATAGCCTTCCTTCATTTGTTGTTTGCATTTGTGTTTGTCTTTGGTGTTGGTTGCTGTTTTTGGTGCTTACCCGAGTGAATTTGTGCAACAAAAGTCCAATTCGTGCCATTTCTGTTTTCCGTGAACAAAAGTCCCCAATTTTATGGTTGTGAGTTCCCCTTTCATGGCTTGAAATAACTGTTCTTTACGTTTAGCCACAGCCCCTCCCCATCAAGAGTTATGGATGCTTTTTCCAATGCCTTCTACCCGAATTCCTGAAATCGGGTAGTTCTGTCCATCAATTTTCTATCCTGCATATCATCCAATCTACTCGTGATTTTTCCCTCAAACCACTTGCAATTTCTTCCCACTTCGTTGAAGTTAAGTTCTGCCAATTTCCACCCTCCAAGACTCCCTGCATTGGAAGTTGTGCAGAAGTCTCCCCAACACCCCTACATTGTTTCTTTCAGCTTTGTCTGTTTGTGCACCTAACATTGCCTCCGTGTATTTTATTGATCCGCACGTGTTTTAAGCTGTAAATTTGGTCAAACTTAGCCCAATCTCAATGGTTTAAGTCCTCCAATTTCTAGCTAAAGCCCCTGTATGCGTTTGGAGTTCTCCTTGCTCCAATCCCCTGTTGCTGTCTACCTTTCTTTCTCTCCGCAGATTGTTGCCATCTCCTCTCTTCCCGACACCTCCGCATCTTGGAGCGTGTCAGGTTTGAAGCTCTCTCTGATGTATACTTCCCGGTGCGTAATATCTGGCCGAGAACGTCAACCCTTTGCACGTACAATCGGTGAGTCATATCCAAGTGCGGGCGAGGTCTACCAAAGTGAACACTTTGATTGCTCAAGTGTTCGGAATTGCCCATCCATCTACACCCAAAAACTCTAAAGAGTCCACCCACTCCACCGAGCAATCACCCTTTCACCATACTTGTCCAATTTCACCCCTTTTACCATCATCCGAGCCATTCCATTATTTACCCGAGCCATCTCCACTTTTATTCGACCATTCCCCATATTTCCCATCACCATACGCTTCCGCAACGTAACTCCACAAAACGCACGAGCCAAATTTCTGTTTGCCGCACGCACCACCAATCTGAGCCTCGCGTGCACGCATTCTTCCGACCCACGGTGCACCGACCCCCAAGGAAGGCACATCAGGACTCAATTTTGTGGTCTCTCATTTCTTGCCAGGAAGCCCCAATGATAAGGAATGATAGAAGTTAAAAGAATGAAAGACAAAAAATAAAATGAAAAGAAAAGCTTTACTTGAGCATATCATGTACATTTTCATGCATATTTATACTACTTGCTAAGCCTTATGCTCATAGATGAGTTTTATGATGTAGGTTAGGAAGACGTACACTGAGAGGTGTACGAGATGAATCACTTTCTTGATGGGGGTGGTCGATGTTGTTTGAGCAGATTTTGATCTGTGGGCAGTGATTTTGAAGAATCGTAAATAATGGTTAGGAGAAGAAGTTTTTAACTTTGTACATATAACTTGTAAATAGTTTAAGAAACCTAACATGTTGTAAATATATTTTAAGTAAATTTAGTTTTCATGTATGCCTTAAACAACTTTTACAAGAAAATATTTTCCGCTGCAAGTAAAAAAAACAAAGAACATATTTTGAGCTAAGAAGGACGTTACAAACTTATGGTATCAGAGCCCAGGTCAAAATCGTTTCTGCAGACAGCTTGACAACACAACTACCACCATGAACGAGCTCCAACATTAGTAAGTTTTTCTTACTATAGGTGAATAAGTATTTACTTATACATTAGTTCTTAATGTAGGATAAGTACAAAATGGTAAAAAGAAATCCTGCAAAAGATGAGGTCGTTAATCGGCTGTCATATATTGTTGATCATTTCAACAATTGGAAGGATTAATGGCTCTAGAAGAACAATTTGGTTTTGTAAATCAGACTCACATTCTTGGGAGGACATTGGAGGTGGAGGCAGTTCACTTGTTGATTGGAGGTCTCGGCTAGGCTGCAAAACCGCCCCACTTCTAGTAGTCATGCCACCACTTTTATGGGCCATAAAAAAAATTAGGGAATTGGATGGATTAAGGGTAAGGAACAAGGGAAAGAAGAGCTGTGCTCTGATACCAAATGACACGCTCCAAAGGATGCGAAGGTGTCGATAGAGGTAGGAGGAATGGTAATCTGCCGAGAGTCAATGAAGGAATGCAGAAACAGAGGAATGAGTCCAATGGAACTCCAAATGCATGCGTGCGTTTGGATTAAAATTTTTGTGGACTTAGACTTTAGGGAATGGACCAACTTTGGTCAAAATTTCAGAGGGGTAGCACGTGAGGAACATAAAATGGCACGAGGTCACTTTTAGGTGCACAAGTGGACAACAAGGTTTTGCAGTGCAGTATGAGAGAAAATCTCTATACAACTCCCAATACAGAGAAGCTGGCAAAGAGAAAATTGGCAGAAAACTTTCTCTATGGAAGGGGAATCAAATGGTAAGGGTTTGGGGGGAATCAAGCGGGTAGTTTAAAAGTTATGAGAGATTGAATTTTGGTCTACAGAACTGCCAGATTTCAGGAGTTCGGAAGAAGGAAGGAAGAAAAATGCATGCACCACTTTTAGATAGGGAAACATGGAACGCAATGACAAACCAAATATCTCAAGCAATGAAAGAGGAATTCCCAGCTCAAATTTTAAGACATAAGCACACGGGAAGCAGAAGTTTACATGGAGGGCACTTTTGGGACACAAACTGGAATTAGGTTAAAAATACAACCGGCAACAACCAACAAGGACAACACTAATTCTCAAACAAACATATGGAAGGACGGCTATGTGATTTCCAAGATTACCTTCACCCAAAACAAGTGTGGAGGAAGGTTGGAATAAAGGCTAAGTGGCTCTAGCAAGACACCAAAGCCAAAGAGAAAGAAAGATTATGGATATTACTCACCAAAATCTAATATTGCCGTGAGAAAAGGGAAGGATTGAGAGAGCTTCAAGCTTCTGCAATTTACCAAATTCTTTTCTGCCTTCATTAGACGTGGGAGGAGGGATTCATACCCCCTAGAACTTACACAAAAGACAAGAACAATTAAAAACCTAAATTTAGGACTAATGAGTGGCTAAGTAGGAGGTAGGTGGGAAAAAGGGGCCCACCTTCAACTTGCCTCCCAACTCAAACACTCCATAGACCTAAACCACGTCTAAAAGACTTTACAAACTTAAGTTTCATGGGAAGTAATATTTCCCTTAAGCTCCAACATGATGGAACATAAATTGGTCCAATCCAAACCAATTTCCATCAAATTGATCCAAACTGAACCAACCTCGATGCATCATTTCAAGCTACTAGAATAATTACAATTTACAAGTACTCTAAACAACCAAAAAAATCTCCAAGTGGCGAACTAGAAAACCTCCATTGTTTGACCAACCTCTCCTTTGATTTATTGGGCTCCAATCCGTGCTCTATGTGAAGAGGATTTTTGGCAAGGTTTGGTCCATCACTTATCCATTGACAAATGGATATGATCACTTGCATCCTTCTTGGACCACACTTGAACAGCGTCCTCTGCAATGGTGGACAAAGTGAAGTCGGCTTTCCTTTCTTTTGGGGTTGGACATGGCCAAGGCTCGGATAGGTTGTCTCGGCAAGATGAGCTTTGGGCATCGGTTGTCAACTTCTCCTCTTCAAATTCCCAATGCAAACAATGTTTGGGAAGCTCTTTGTCAAGGGGTGAGGGATCATCTAAGAGGTCCATTAAAGGAAATGTCACACCTGCAAAATCAGCAAACAAGTTAGCAAATTGTCTTGCACGGCCACAAGTTATCATGCCCTCCGGGTGGTGGTGGCTCTCGGGCATCCCCTCCGGGTGGTTGAGGATTTGTCCTCAAATCCAGGGGCTGCTCCTCTTCACTCTCTTCAATCTCCCCCAAATAAGGGGAAAGGTCTTGGACATTGAAAGAGGCAGATACTCAATAGTCTCCCGGAAGCTTCAACTTGTATGCATTTTTATTGATCTTCTCGGTGACTTCAAATGGTCCATCGGCTCTAGGAAGGAGCTTGGATTTTCTTTGGTTAGGAAACCTTCCTTTCTTAGGTGCAGCCACACGAGATCTCCAACCTTGAACTCCACATCTTTACGGCCACGGTTGGCAAACTTAGCATAAGCTTCATTCTTCTTGGCTATGGCCCTTTGCACCTTTGTATGCATGGCTTAGATTTGTTTAGCCTTTTGTACTCCATCGGGATTGGCTAATTCATGACTTGGCAAGGGGATCAAATCCAAGGGCGTTGAAGGGTTGAAGCAGTAAACAACCTCAAAAGGAGAAAGATGGAACAATGAGAATGTGCATCGATTATAGAGAGTTAAATAATTTGACGGTAAAGAATAAGTATCCTTTACCAAAAATAGATGATTTATTTGATTAACTCATTGGTGCACGAGTTTTCTCAAAGATAGACTTACGTTCAGGTTATTATCAGCTTAAAGTTAAGTCTGAAGATATTCAAAAGCAGCATTTCGTACGAGGTATGGACATTATGAGTTTTTGGTTATGTCGTTTGGATTAAAAAATGCCTGCAACATTTATGGACTTAATGAATAGAGTGTTTTGAGAATATTTAGATAGATTCATAATCATCTTTGTCGATGATATCCTTATTTATTCTAGAAGCAAAGAAGAACATGAGAAGCATTTGGAGATTGTTTTAGATAAATTGAGGCAACACAAGTTATATGCAAAATTTTCCAAATGCGAATTTTGGCTAGATCGAGTGAATTTTCTGGACCATGTTATCAATGAAGATGGTATATCTAGGAAAAAGCAAAGATTCAAACAATCGAAGATTGGCCTTAGCCAAGGAATGTGGGAGATGTAAGGATTTTTCTTGGACTTGTAGGCTATTATCAAAAAATCATTGAAGGATTTTTAAAAATTGCTATGCCTTTAACTCGATTAACTAGGAAGAACATGAAATTTTGGTGGTCAGTTGATTGTGAACAAAGTTTTCAGGTATTAAAAGATAAACTGACCAAAGCCCAAGTATTAAAACTTCCAAATGAAGATGAACGTTTTAGTATTTACTGTGATGCATCAAAGATAGGCCTTGGATGTGTACTTATGCAAGAGGGGAAGGTGATTGCATATGCATCAAGGCAACTGAAAGAATATGAGAAAAACTACCCCACACATGATTTAGAGCTTGCTGCTGTAGTTTTTGCTCTCAAGATATGGAGACACTATCTATATGGAAGTTCATGTGAAGTATATTCCGACCATAAAAGTTTGAAGTACATTTTTACACAGAAAGAGCTTAATATGCGACAACGGAGATAGTTGGAATTTGTCAAGGATTATGACTTTGAAATTAAGTACCATCCAAGAAAAGCCAACGTTCTTGTCGATGCATTATGTAGAACAACAAGCTTTAAGCAACCAACATTTTTGGCTTTATCGGTTGCATTACAATCAGAGATCCAAAAATTAAATCTCGCGCTTATAACGGAAGTGACTAGTAAGATGAATGAATTAACGGTTAGACCTACACTTTTAGATGAGATAAAAGAAGCACGATGACATGCTCCAAGAGTGGTGGAGGTGTTCGGGAAATGAGAGGGATAAACAGCCACGGCCAAAGGCCAACCCGAGAGGAAAAACCAAGAAACAAAGGAGGGTGTTGGCTCTGTCACAACTTCAATTGCATACGGGTTTTTAAGTCCGAAACTTAGGGGACATTAAGTTCAAGTATTAAACTCAATCTAGTCCCAAATTTCAGACCAAATGCACGTGGGGATTTTAAGTTGGCACGGGGACACTTTTCAGTGTACAGTCAACAAATAGTGCCCACTATGGCTGGAAATGGGGTAGGTTGGTTAATGCACAACTCCCGATTGGGAAGAGCTGTGCACACGAAATCTAAAGGAAAACTTTACACAAGAAGAGAGGAAGATCTAAGTCCAAAATGGGCTGAATCGCACGAGTGAAACGAAAATGGACACGGAACACAAGTTGAGGTCTTTTGAGGGTTCTCGGGTAGACAGATTTGCAACAAACGGACACAAATGGCCAAATGGCCGGTTATGGATGAAAGCTATGGGAATTCCGGAAATAACCTGAGTCCATGCAAGATGGAGGAACGCCGGAGCAAGGCTGGAGGCTGCTAGCACAACTTCACCACCCTTGGAGATCGCTCAAACCGGATATTACTCACCGATTTGGACAAACCACCGAGAGAGAAAATGGAGCTTCAAGCTTCAAGTTTTTTTCAACAAACATTTTCTACTGACAAAATACGTGAGGGAAGAGTTTCATATCCTTCCAACTTACAACAAAAGACTAAATTAGACACTAGCCTATTTTAGGAACTAATGAGTGGCTAAAATAGAAGTTTGGTGGACATAGGGCCCACCAACAACTTGCCTCCTACTCTAGCAACTCTTGGCCCTAAACCACGACCAAGTTGCATTACAAATAACAAATTTACTTAGGAAAAAATAGGTTTTCCCTAATTCCCAACAAGATGGAACTTGAGTTGGCCAAACCGAACCAACACCAAGTTACAACTACAACCCAAAAATGATTGGTTACAACTTTAAACTACATAAAGCATATATATATATATATATTTGATCACGTGATGACCAAGCAGCCCTCCCCTTGCTATAATATTCTCAAGCTAGAATGAAGAATGCCAAAGAGAGCAATCCACTAGGTCACGACTTGGTGCACCCTCGGGTAGGATGCTTCGGGAGGAGGAGCCTTTGGTACTTCGGTGGTTGTCACCCTCACTTCATGCTCCCATTGTAGGCAATGCTTGGGGACCTCTTTGTCAATAGAAGTGGGAGCATCTAATAGGCCTCTTGGAGGTAATATTGTCCCTGTAAAATCAACAAACAAATTAGAAACTCACCTTGCACGGTTGCGGGTCACCATGCCTTCCGGTGGGTGGGGGTTGTCAGTCACATCATCCCCTCTGGGAGAATGAAGATTTGTCCTCAAACCCACCTTGTATTGAAAAAAATTCGCTAAGTAAACAAGTAAGTCTAGAGTTCTTTAAATAGACAAAGCTAAATGAAAAATAAGAGAACTAGTAATTTCAAGCCATCGGATGAATTGGACGTCTAGGATGATTTGGCACGAGGATCCTGGAGGTGCGTCGTGGTTCGGGTGCGTGCGCCATGGGTGCGCTGTCGGGCGCGCTGGCGGGTGCGGTGCGCTGCCGGGCGCGCTGTTGGGTGCTCTCGGGTGCGCTCGGCCGAGATATGTATCTCCGAGAATCATGGGATTTTGTGCGTGCGAATCCCCCCAAATCCTCTTGGTTGTTATTTTCTAGCTAAGGGTCTTCTTCCATAAAGATTTGACACGGGAAAAGTTGAAGGATGCCGTGGGCTTCTTTAAGTGTTGCATGGGCCTCGGCCTCGGCCTCGGCCGTGTCTTGGGCTGAAAGTCCGTCCACTTGATGTCTAGGCTTGATCCTCTTCATTCTCTAAGTCTCTAAGTGCTGAAGGGAAATGTGGCGCTCGGCCACTTATTGAAGATGGCCGAGACCCTAATGGGTCTCGACGTGTGCCGCGTCATGTGGCCCGGTCGATCCGTCGATGGTGCGTGCCGTGGTCTCGTGTCCGGCATCATGGGCCGTATTGTCCGGCCCGGCGTGTGCGTTCCAGGTGAACGTCGAGGTATGCGGCCTGGTATGCGCGGTCAAGGTCGTGCGTCCCGCGGCATGGGCTGTCATGTCCGACCCGATGTGGGCGGTCAAGGTCGCGGCGTGTATGGTCAAGGTTGCGCGCTCCGCGTCATGGGCCGCCAAGTCCGGCCCGGTGTGTTCGGTCACGATCATTTCCAGCCATGTGATGGACGTCTTGGGCCTTTCTTGGTCGTCTTCCGTGGGTGTCTCCGAGGTTATGTTTCCTACAAAATAAACAACTAAGTTAGCATAAAACTCTCGGCCCAATGGGGAGGAGTCCCATTGTACATCAGGCCCCTCCTAGACCAATACCAAGACGTGTTCCCGGATGACCTACCCGATGGTGTTCCACCGCTCCGCGGCATCGACCATCACATTGACTTACAATCGGGAGCCATGTTACCTGACCGACCACCGTATCGCCTCAACCCGGAGGAAAGCAAGATTTTACAAGAGCAAGTGGAGGAACTCCTTGCTAAGGGCTATATCCGAGAGTCATTGAGCCCATGTACGGTCCCAACACTCTTAGTTCTGAAGAAAGATGGGAGCCACCGCATGTGTGTCGATAGCCGAGCCATAAACGATATTACCATCAAATATCGGTTTCCAATGCCACGGCTCGATGACTTGCTTGATGAACTTAGCGGTGCTAAGTTGTTTTCCCGGGTAGATCTAAAGAGCGGCTACCATCAAATCCGAATGCGTGAAGGCGATGAGTTGAAGATGGCCTTCAAGACACGGTACGGCTTGTTCGAGTGGCTCGTCATGCCATTCGGACTCACCAACGCACCGAGCACGTTCATGCGGCTAATGAACCATGTGCTCCGGGAATATTTGGGTAAGTTTATCATTGTCTATTTCGATGATATTCTTGTTTATAGTGTGGATGTACCGAGCCATTTGGACCATTTGGAAAGGCTCTTTATTATTTTACGGCATACCAAGCTATTTGGCAACCACCGCAAGAAGTGTGCATTCGCCCAACGACGCATACACTTACTCGGCTTTGTGCTATCCAAGGACGGTGTCGAAGTGGACGACGCCAAGATCACGGCCATCCGAGGGCGTCTCGGACGTCCGAAGCTTCCATGGACTCGCCAATTTCTACCGGCAATTTATTAAAGGGTTTAGCACTATAATGGCACCTTTAACCGAGCTTACGAAGAAAGGGAAGGAATTCACATGGTCCAAGCCTTGTCAAGAAAGTTTTGACCGGATCAAGACCCGGCTTTGCGAAGCACCCATCCTTACCCTTCCAGATTTTACTAAGGTCTTCGAGGTAGAGTGCGATGCCTCGGTAACGGGCATCGGAGCGGTTTTGATGCAAGAGGGCCGCCCGATTGCTTACTTTAGCGAGAAACTCAAAGGTGCGTTTCTCAATTATTCTACTTATGACAAGGAACTTTACTCCTTGATACGAGCCATCGGAGTATGGCAACATTACTTACTACCGAAGGAGTTTATTATCCACTCGGACAATCAAGCCCTAAAGTTCATCAAGAGCCAAGGGAAGCTTAACCGAAGACATGCTAAGTGGATTGAGTTCCTTGAGAAGTATCCACATATTATCAAATACAAAAAGGGGGACACAAACATAGTGGCCGACGCACTTTCCCAAAGGAGTGCCCTCTTTACCGAATTAAAGGTTAGATTTTTTGGTTTTGAATGGACAAAATGTGGGTACAAAGATGACCCGGATTTTGGCCCACGTTTTGAGGCCACGATCAATGGTGATTTAACGGGCTACCATGTGACCGACAGATACCTTTTCCGCGGAGGACGGATATGCATCCCGAGAGGAAGCATCCATGAGTCTCTCATTACCGAGGCTCATGGAGGCGACCTCGCGGGCCATTTTGGTGAAAAGAAGACTTGGGAGATGCTCAAGGAGCACTTTTATTGGCCCCATCTTTTTAGAGACGTGCACCACTTTGTGGAGCGATGCACGGTATGTAAAAAGGCCAAAACCCATACCTTGGCCCAAGGACTTTACTTGCCACTCCCGGTACCGGATCACCCGTGGCAAGACCTTAGTATGGACTTTGTTCTCGGCCTTCCCTGAACTAGCCGAGGCAAAGACGCCATTATGGTCATAGTGGACTGGTTTTCTAAGATGGCCCATTTTGTGGCATGCACCAAAACGGCCGAAGACCCGATTATAGCCGACCTCTTTTTCAAGGAAGTAGTCCGGCTTCACGGAATGCCACATTCCATAGTGTCCGACCGTGACTCAAAGTTCTTTAGCACCTTTTGGAGGACTTTGTGGGCTCGACTCAGAACAAAGCTACTATTTAGCACGGCATTCCACCCACAAACCGACGGCCAAACCAAAGTGGTCAATCGATCACTCGGCACCCTATTATGGAGTGTCGTTGACACCAAGGTCACGGCATGGGACTTATGGCTACCGTTCATCGAGTTCGCTTATAACCGATGCCGACATAGCACCACGGGCATGACACCCTTTGAAGCGGCTTATGGATTTAATCCATCAACACCGATGGATCTACTCCCATTACCAAGCCGAGAGCATACCAATCTAGATGGCCTCAAGAAGGCCGAGATGGTTCTTAAATTGCACGAGAAAATTAAGAAGACCATCGAGAGAAAGAATGCCAAGAATGCCGCCGCGGCAAATAAAGGTCGCAAGGAGAAATTTTTTCAAGAAGGTGATTTAGTGTGGCTAAAGCTTCAGTATTTCAAACACAAGAATGCTAAGTTGTTGCCAGGGGCCGATGGTCCTTTCCAAGTGGCCGAGAGAGTCAACCCAAATGCATACAAGATCGAACTCCCGGCCGAGCATCGCATTACTACCACTGTCAACGTCAAGGATTTATCACCTTATCTAGATGCCGACGAGGATGAGGACGAGATAGATTTGAGGGCAAATCCCCAAATACCTCAGGAGGATGATGTGCAACCGGAGCACATCACGAACAACACCACAGACACGGACGTGAACCCGACGAGCACGGGTGATTTTTCTAACATAGTTGCTCATTTTTCAGGTATTATTACGACGGAATTTCTTTCCGAACATGATCGGGAGAGACCTAAAGTCTCGATCATGTGGTGTCCGACCATACTCGGACACGATGCACCCGGCAGCCCGGCCCATGATGCAGCCGAGGTTCGTGACTGAGACAAGCCTAGTGCCCAACAGGCACCCCACGCCCACGACCCGACGACATCGATCGTCGACCTCGCCGAAGTCCACTAGGGCTTCGGCCCAGCAAAATAAGTGGTCAGCGTGAGGGAACACATGGTTCAATCCCCTTGGATCACGTGCTCTCCCACGGAGCATGAACATTGGGATTCAAG
Organism: Begonia fuchsioides; assembly: GCA_003255005.1. NCBI lineage: Eukaryota > Viridiplantae > Streptophyta > Magnoliopsida > Cucurbitales > Begoniaceae > Begonia > Begonia fuchsioides. The sequence goes on along the minus strand of QAOC01052898.1, from coordinate 38,106 downwards.
GTTCCAAGGTTTCGAGGTTCAAGGTTTTGGGTTTTGGGTTCAAGGTTCCAGGGTTCAACATTCCAAGGTTACAAAGTTCAAAGGTTCTAGGGTTCAAGGTTCAGGGTTCAGAATCTTAAGGTTCAGGGTTTAGGGATACAATCCCAATGTATGAGGGTTCTAGGGTTTAGGGTTTAGGGTTCAGGGTTTTAAGTTTAAGTTATAAGGTTAATGCTTAAGGGTTAAAGGTTCAAGGGTTCCAGGGTCCACGGCTAGAGGTTTGGGGTTCAAAGGTTCAAGGTTAAGGGTTTTGAAATCTAAGGTTTAAGGTTCCATGGTTCCAAGGTTCAAAATTTCTACGGTTTAAGGTTCATTGTTACGGGTTCCAGGGTTCAGGGTTCGGGGTTACAAGTTTTGTTTATTCCAAGGTTTGATGGTTCCATGGTTTTAGGGTTTAGCGTTTCAAGGTTCAGGGTTTCAGGGTTTAGGGTCGAGGTTCTATAGTTCAAGGGTTCAAAGGTTAGGGGTTCAATGGTTGCAGGGTTCAAGGTTCATGGTTTTAGGGTTCAAGGTTTCTATGGTTCATGGTTTTAAAATTCTAGAGTTCTCAGGTTCAAGATTTAGTGTTCAAGATTCAGAGATCCGAGGTTCAGGGTTCCAGGGCTTAAGGTTGAAGGTTCTAGGTTTAAGGGCTCCATGATTCATGGTTTAAATTTCAGGATTCAAGGGTTTAAGGTTCCAGGGTACCTAGGACAAGGGTTAAAGGTTTCACGTTCCCAAGGTTCTAGGATCCAAGGTTCAAGGTTCTAGGATCCAAGGTTCAAGGTTCTAGGATTCAGGGTTCCAAGGTTTAGTCTTTAGGGTTCCAGAATTAAGGCTTTAGGGTTCTAGGATTAAGGATTCAAGGTTCCAGGGTTTGATGGATTAGGGTTCAATGGATTAGGGTTCCAGGCTTTAGGTTTAGGCTTTTAAGTTTAAGGGTTTATGGGTTTAGGGTTCCAGCGTTTAGCGTTCTAGAGTTTAGTGTTCCATGATTCCAAGTTCAAGGTTCAAGATTCATGGTTCCACGGTTCAAGATCTAGGGTTTAGAGTTCAAGGGTTCAAGGGTTAAGGGTTCAGCGTTCCAGGGTTTAAGGGTAACATGGTTTAAGGTTAAATGTTTTAGGGTTCAATGGTTTTAGAGTTTTAATTTTAAGGTTTAGCTTTTAAAGGGTTATAATGTCCAAAGCTCAAGGTTAAGGGTTCATGGTTAACGGTTTCATGGTTTAAGATTCAAGGGTTTCAGGGTTCAAGATATTACGAGTTACCATTCTAAAGTTCAGGGTTTGAATTTTTTTTTCAGAGTTTAAGGCTTGAAATTTAGGGTTGATGGTTCTAGGATTAAGGTTTGAGGCATACTATTCCAAGGTTTATGGTTCAATGGTTTAGGTTTTAGGGTTCTAGGGTTTCAAGGTTCAGGGATTTAGGATTGCAAGGTTTTAGCGTTCAGGGTTTCAGGGTTCAAATGTTCAAGGTTCAAGTTTCTAGGGTTCTAGGGTTCACGGTGCACGTTTTATGGATCTTGGTTTCAAGGTTAAAGTTTCTAGGGTTTTAAGGTTTCAATTTTAGAGTTTATTGTTCAGGGTTCTAGAGTTAATGGTTATGAGGTTTAGTGTTTATTCACGATTTAGGGTTAAATGTAAAAGGTTCAAGGTTTAGGGTTCATTGTTCTAGGGTTTCAGGGAGGGTTCGGTGTTCAAGGTTTAGGTTTCAAGAGTTCAAGGGTTAAAAGCTTCAGGGTGTGTTCTAGGGTTCAAGGTTTAGGCTTCCAAGTTTTACAATTCAGGGTTCAAGGTTAAAGGTTCTAAAGTTCAAGGTTTCAGCTCAGGTTTCATGGGTTCAAGGTTTTATTGTTATAGGGTTCTAGATTTCAGGGTTGTGGGTTTCAGGGTTAATGGTTATATAGGTCAAGGTTTTGAGGATTTAAGGTTCAAGGTTCAATTTTTCTAGGGTTTCAAGGTTCTTGGGTTCAAGGTTCAAGGATCATGATTCATGGTTCCAAGGTCCAAGGTTTCAGGATTTAGAGTTCAAAGGTTTAGGGTTTAGAATTTAAAGTTCTCGGGTCCAAAGTTTTAAGGTTAAAGGTTCCAAGATTTTAGGGACTAGGATTAAGGGTTCAGGGTTGGAGGTTCCAAGGTACTAAGGTTATGGCTTAAGGGTTTATCAAGATTTAAGCCTCTAGTGCTCCATGGTTTAGGGTTTAGACATCCAAGATTTGAGGTTCCAGAATTCAGGGTAAACGTTAAGGTTTCTAAGGTTCAAGGGTTTTTCAATTTAAGTCACAAGGTTCATGGTTCAAAGGGTTATAAGGTCTAAATTTTGGGGTTTAGTGTTCATGGGTTTAGAGTTCAAGGGTTTTGGGTTAAGATTCAAGGGTTCCAGGGTTCCAGAGTTCCAGAGTTAAGGGGTTGTAAGGTTTTGAGGGTTTCATGGTTAAGGGTTCAGGGTTCATGGTTCTAGGGTTAAGGGTTAAGGGTTCCAAAGTTCAAGGTTTAAGGTTTAGGGTTCAGGGTTCTAGGGTTTATGGGTTTTAGCATTCAAAGTTTTGAGGTTTAGGGTTGAAGATCTAAGGTTTTAGCGTTTCAAGTTTCAAGGTGCAAGGTTTATGTTTCCAAGGTTCATGGTCTTAGTGTTTTATAGTTCAAGATTCTAGGGTACTAAGTTACATTCAAGGTTACAGGGTTCAAGGGTTAAGGGTTTAGGATCCAGGGTTCAGGGTTTAGGGTTCATTGTTTTTTGTTCAAGGTTTAGGGTTTAGGGTCAAAGGTTATGGCCCAAGCTTAAGGATTCTAGGTCTATGGTTCTAGGTTTCAAGATTCATGATTTAAGGGTTTAGAGTCCCCGGGTGAAGATCTATTTGATGCTTGATTCCCCGAAGTGGTGGCAATCCTTGGGGAAGTTTTTCCGGAAATATGTCTTTGTATTCCTCAATTAGTTCTCGGATCTCAACGGGAGTGTCTCCAATTTCTTCCAACCTTTCTCGGACCATCACAAGTACCATAGGACCTCCCTCTAGGATTGTTCTCGATAACTCTTTCTTGGTCATAAATAGATTTGTTTTGGCCGCCCCTTCTTTCCTTGTAACCAGCCCTTGTCCAATAGTTCTTGAACTTGTCTTTGTAGTTCTTTTGCCTCCTCGGGGATTTAATCTATATGAAGGCCGATTTGGTAATACCGCTCCCGGTTGAAGATCTATTTTATGCTCGATTCCCCGAAGTGGTGGCAATCCTTGGGGAAGTTCTTCCGGAAATATGTCTTTGTATTCCTCAATTAGTTCTCGGATCTCCACGAGAGTGTCTCCAATTTCTTCCAACCTTTCTCGGAACATCACAAGTAACATAGGACCTCCCTCTAGGATTGTTCTCAATAACTCTTTCTTGGTCATAAATAGATTGGTTTTGGCCGCCCCTTCCTTCCTTGTAACCTCATCTTTGGCTACTTGATCTGGTCCAAGGAGAGCTAATTTGATGGCCCTACTCTTATACTTAAATGAATATTGATTAGGCAATTCGTCATGGAGGGCCCTCCAGTCGTATTGCCAAGGCCTCCCAAGCAAGATATGACTTGCACTCATAGGTACCACAAGACATAGAGCCGTGTCTTTATAACCTCCAATTGAGAACTCTAGACTTACTTGCTTGGTTACCTTGAGATCTTCCTTATTATTTAACCATCTTAATTTGTAGGAGCTCGGTTGTGATGTTGTTTTTAGGCCAAGTTTTTCAACAAGGTCTTAGGAAGCTACATTGGTGCAGCTACCTTCATGAATTATGAGTGAGCAAACCTTCCCTTGAATGAGGCATCTACTATGGAAAATATTTTCCCTTTGGAAGTCTTCCTTTCGGGTTTGAGACGTGAGGAATCTTTTGATCACCATTAGGAGGGGTCCCTCTTGTGCATGGTAAACTTCTTCCTCGGGTGCTTGATTATCGACCTCTTCTTCAATCACCTCATCTTCACTCACCACCTCATTCATATCCTCTCTAAGGATCATGACCCTTTTGTTAGGGCATTTAGAAGCAATGTGCCCTAAACCAAGGCATTGGAAGCACTTGATTTCTCTTCCTCTAGGTCGGTTGGTGTCAACATTCGGTTTTTTTCTCCATCCTTCTTCTGTATCCAAGGTTTTAGGAATGTAGGCTTCTCTTCTGCTCTCGAAAATGGTTTGTAGGGAGGATTGGTCTTTGGAATAAATCGATTGGTTGTTCCCTTCCCTTTTCTTTTCACTTGCCTTTCCACCTTCAATGCAAGTTGTATAACTGCATCCATGGTGTCGATCGGTTGAAGCTCCACTATGTCACCAATATTCTTTTTCAAGCCCCTTAGAAACCTTGCTATGATTTACTCCTCGGGTTCCTCAAGATCACATCAAATCTTAAGGGTCTCAAACTCAGTCAAATACTCCTCCACTGATAGGGATTCTTGTTTCAAAGTTTGTAGTTGGAGGAAAAGCTCTTGCTTATAGTGACTTAGCACAAACCGTCTTCCCATTAATAACTTCATATCCCTCTAACTGGGGACCTCATCCTCACCGTCACGTCACCTTTGGGCTTTCAAACTATCCCACCAAAGGCTAGCATACTCGTTCAACTCCAAGGATATCAATTGCAATTTAAACTTTTCTGAGTAATTATAGCAATCAAAAACTTTATCGACACTTTCAACCCAATCAAGGAAAGCATCTCCATTACAGGAACCATTGAAGGGTGGAATGGTTACCTTGATATTTCTCATTTCATCATCTTGGGGCTGTGGTTAATTGTGATCAAAGTCATCACCAGAATCTTCAATTATTTGTCGCAAGAGTCGCCTTAAGTCGTTTCTGGGTCTTCTTCTTGGAGCAGAAGTTGGAGGGGGCCTCATTGGGGGATTGGTTACCTCAAACCTTTTGAGAAGTATGTCGAACCTTCTATCAAGCTCGTCCATCTGGCCTTGGAAGCTAGATTCTGTAGGGTCCGGACTTGGGCTTTGAGGTTGAATACTCGGGTTGTTTGGTGGAATGAGCTCTCGGTTGTGGTTAAAGTTTGCTCCACTACGCGTTGCCATGCTCCAACTTTCAAGGTAGCTAAAAACAGAGGAGAATCGAAGGTGGGAGGGGATGAATGGCTCTGATACCAAATGAGACAAAAATTGGATGGAGAAACGAACACTTTCTAGATTCGGGTGGAGAAGGGTGGAAATCCGGATGAGCAGAAAACATAGAGAAATTGTGGATAGCAGATATCAAAAACGGTGGTGGTATTTGGTCTAAAATTTTGAAGAGGAGTAGATGGGGAGGGTTACAAAGTGACCTCGAAATATGAAAGAAGTATCACGAGTAGAATGGAAGATATGTAGACGGGAGTAAAAATTGACAGAAGGTAGCCGGAAAATGGTATGTGCTGGTAGATTCGGAAAATATGGGCTTTCGAGATGAAGAATGGAAGGAATAGATAATGATCTACACACTCACCCTCAAGACCACGAGTGTGGCTGGAGATATGTAGTGAGGATAGGTCCTCCTAGCTTGGAAGGATGACCAACTACGGGGTTGCTCTCGGTTGCCGGAAGTCCATCGGGAAGGCCGAGTCTTGGGATTGGAAGATCGCCAAGGAAATTGATAATGCAAAGCAAAGTTTTTTTTCCAAATTGACCGAAACTCTCACAATGCTCAAGGAGTTGAGCTTAAAACATGCTCAAAGCTGCGTGGGAAAAGGACTCCAATCGGATGGTTCATGGAAGCTTACCCGATTTGACCACACACACAAAAAGGTAGGGAAAAGTGACCCCTTGACTAAACTGATTTAGGAAAACTCTAGGCCAGCATTCCCACCTGCGTGAGCCACCCTAGAGCTAACAAAATGCAGCCTAATTAACAGAGCTGCCACACCTAAGATGATACCCTAAGGGAGTCAAAAGACTCTCATGCAAAGGCATGCAAAAACCAACGTTAAAGTTTGTGCACAAAAAGAAACACACAAAAACTTAAAGTAAAAAGTCTCCCTCCTCCACTTCAATTGGTCTTGGGCTTGCTTCTCATTGGGCTTGTCTCCTCATAATCCTCCTCAAAACTCCCTTGGAAGGTCCAACTCGGGTTCGGGATATTAACAACATCTGCCGGCTTCTCTATGTAATTTACAGAGTGCTTGGGCCTCTCTTGGTCCATTAGGTTTGGTTCCACAATGCTAAATCCTTGGATAAGCTTCCCTACAAAAAGAGCACATGTGTTAGAAATTTTTCTAGCTTGGGCTCGGGTAATGGCTTCGTGATGTTCGGTTAAGGGTGAGGTATTTCAGGGCATGTCAGGTTTTAAGTTTTAGAGTTTAGAATTCAGGGTTCTAGGGTGTAAGGTTTTAGGGTTACATGATTTAAAGGTTTCATGGTAGAGGGTTCAGAGTTTAGGGTTCCAGGGTTAAGGGTTTATGATTTAAGGTTTTCGAAGTTCAGGGTTTAAGGGTTCAGGATTTTAGAGTTCAGGATTTTATAGTTCAAGATTTTAGAGTTCAGGGTTCTAGGTTCTAGGGTTAAGGTTCAGAGATTAGAGTTCATGGTTCCAAGATACAAGATTCTAGGATTAGTGTTCAGAGGTTAAGCGTTCAGGGTTTAAGGATTCAGGGTATGAGGTTCCAAGGTACTTAGGTTTTAACTTCAGGGTTCTAGGGTTCAGGATTTAAGGCTTAGGGTTCCATGGTTTAAGGTTTAGGCATCCAAGGTTTTGGGTTTCAGGGTTCAGGGTTCAAGGTTAAGGGTTCAGGGTTCTAAGGTAAGGTTCAGAGTTCTAGGGTTTCAAGGTTTAGGGTTAGTTGTTTCAGGGTTCGAGGGATTTAGGGTTGACGATTCAGAGTTGTAGCGTTCCAAGGTTCAAGTGTTTAGGGTTTAGGGTTTAGGGTTTTAAGGTTCAATGTAACAACCCTCAGTTATTTTATGAATTTTGTGATTTTAAGATGAAAGCGTTTAAGATTATTTTTATGAATGTCGCTTAAATATTAGAGTGTTAAGGTATTTTGGATATTGGTAAATTAGTAGGTCGAAGGTGATGAAGGAAATAATTGATTTCCGATCAACCGCTATGAATTAGAGGTCGACACTTTGTTTACCGATCGACCGCTATGGATCGAGGAGGGGTCGACACAATTGAATAGTTTCGGTTGACCCCAGGATTGAAGAGGGGTCGACACAATATATATTTTTGGTCGACCCCAGGATCGAAGAGGCGTTGACACAATATATAGTTTCGGTCGACCCCAGGATCGAAGAGGGGTCGACACAATATATACTTTAGGTCGACCCTAGGATCGAAGAGGGGTCGACACAATAGAACCCTTTGGAGTACTTTGGGTCGACCCCAAGATCGAGGAGGGGTCGACACAATGGAATACTTTCGCTCGACCCCAGGATCAGGAAGGGGTCGACACAAAATAGTCCTTTAGTATACTTTCGGTCGACATCATGGACGAACGGTCAACACAAATAACTCTCGGGAATTCTTTCGGTCAACACAATGGACGAGCAGTCGACACTTTCCCTGACTTAAGTTGAAAGTCAGCAAAAATCGGGGAAATCCGATTGATGGACGTAAAAGAAAGGTTGATTTTGTTTAATTAAGAGATAAGAAGGCATGGTCTGCTATTTCTTTTTTATCACAATTTCTTTTCCCTATCTTCTCCGAAGTTCTGATGTTGATCAAGAGAAGAGTGAGGTTGAGAACGAAAGAGATATTGAGAGAGAAAAGAGTAAGGAAACTGAAGTTCAAGGTAAGGAAACTGGTCCTTGATTTCCATAGAAGCATGCTCACTAGTATGTCCCAACACATTATGCTACGTTAGTTTTATGAATTTTGTGTCTTCTAAGAAGTTATAGTAGACTCTTTAAAGAATAGTTTGACACCCTTAGAATTACAAATGGATCATTATCGAAGAAGTTAAGGTTGTTTGAAGTCAATGAATTATGTTACTTGCGTTTTTAGGTTTTCAAGTGCAGCAACATATTGATCAAGTTTTTCAATAAAGCTAAGGACCTAAAGTAAGTTAATGTTGCATGTGATTGGCCCTAAGGGGACCACATTACAAAGATTAGGATTTATGATTTTGGAATATGCTGGATTGTTTGAGGTGTAATGCACAATACACCAACCTCAATTTATTTGAGGATATGTTTGTGTGCCTTGATTGATTATTGGTGTTAGAATAAATATGTATGTTTAGAATGCTTGTAATGTTTGCATTGTACATTTTATTGCATGTTTACATGTTCATGCATTTAAATTGTTCATGCATCATGGTTTTAGGAAAAATACGAAAATGATTTACATGCATGATTTTCATGATAATATGCAACGGGTCATTGAAGGAGGAGCTCGAGTTAGAGTGCCTCGAGGGAGGCCAAATGGTGTCTACTCTCTCCCGTGGTACCTTCAACGATCAAATAATGAAAGAAATAAAATGAACGAAATGTACGTGAATAGTTACATGTTGGGCGGGTTGAGTTTGGCTGTCCCAAGAGGTTGGGCCAGATGGTGCCTACTCTCCCCTAGACGGTATTACCCACATTAACTGGACTGTTAAGTGAAAGAAAAGAAACAAAATGAACGATACTGAAACTGCATTGTTTTTATAAAGCAGCATATGCATAAAGGTCTCATAAATGTTTTATTATTTTGGATTAACTTACTAAGCGTTAGGCTCATTAGATTAGCTTTGTAATGTAGGTGATGAGAAAAATATTGTGGATTCTACTTACCGCTGATAGATGCTCGAGGTGGTGAAGTACGTCCATTGCTGAAGATTGTGGCTGTTAGTGCGATTTTGACCGGTGGGTGGCTCATGTAAATGGAAAGGTTTTGTTTGAAAACTAATGTATAATATTATGTTTAGTTTATAACTGTTTTGTAATAACTTGGTCTTAATGTTAAGGTACAAGTATGTTTTGGGTTACTTATTACGAATATAATTTATTTTGATGAAGTCAAATAAAAGTCTTCCGCTGTATTTTTTCTCAAGGATTTCAAATTGATAAGTTTTACCTTAAATTGTTTAAAGTAGGTACATGTGTAAAAAAAATTTAATTAAGCAAAGGAAAAATTGGACGTTACATTCAAGGTTCAGGGTTATCGGTTCTAGGGTTCAAGGGTGGGGTTAAGAGTTCAAATTTTTGTATAGGGTCCAACTATTAGAGTTAGGGTTTCTTGGGTTAGGGTTTAAGGGTTATGGGTTAAAGATTCAAGGGTTCCATAGTTCTAGAGTTCGTGGTTCAGGATTAAAAGTTTTATGGTTCGAGGATTTCAGACTTCAGGGCTCATGGTTCCAGGTTTAAGGGTTCAGGGTTCCAAAGTTTAGAGTTTTTAGGTTTATGATTCATGGGTTTTAGCATTTAAGGCTCCAAGATTCGAGATTTAAGGTCCAAGGTTCTAAGGTTTAAGGGTTCAAGGTGCAAAGTTTATGGTTCCAAGGTTCATGGTTCAGAGTTTAGAGGTCCCAAAATTCCAGAGTTCCAACAGGGTTTAGGGTTCAAACATTCACAGTTCCAAGTTTTAGGGTTTAGGGTTCATAGTTTAAGGTTAAGGGTTAAATTTGAATGGTTCTGTATTTTCAGGGTTAAAGGATTTAGGGTTCCAGGGTTTAAGGTTTAAGGTTACAGGGTTACAAGGTTTCATTGTTTAAGGTTTAGGCTTCCAAGGTTCACGGTTCAGGACTCAGGATTCTAAGGTTAAGGGTTTAAGGGTTCAAAGGGTTCCTAGTTTAGGGTTTAGGTTTAAAGTTTTAAAGGGTCCAGGATTCCAAAGTTTTAGAAATCATGGTTCCAAGGTTTAGGGTTCCAAGGTTTATGGTTCAGATTTCAAGGGTTTAAAGGTTTTAGGGTTCCAAAGTTCAAGGTTTAGGGGTTATGGTTCAAAGGTTCAAGGTTCTAGTGTTCAGGGTTCCAAAGTTCACGGGTTAAAGGTTACAGGGTTTCATGGTTTCATTGTTTTAGGTTTCAAGGTTCATGGTTAAGGGTTTCATGCTTCGAGGGTTCCGCGTTCAAAGTTTATGATTCCAATGTTCAGGTTTCACGGATTCTAGGTTCTGGCTTCATGGTTATGGTTTAGGATTTAAGGGTTCTAGTGTTATTGGGTCCAGGGTTCATGGTTAAGGGTTTATGATTGTAGGGTTTCTAAGTTAAGGTTCTAGTTCTCTAGGGTTTGGGGTACCAGCATTCAAAGATTCAAGATTTAGGGTTCTAGGGGTCTTTGGTTCAAGGTTCATACTTCTTTCCTCTAAAGGGTAGGGCGAGGGGTGTTTTTAGTTGAGGTCTACATCAGTCGAAGTGGTGGAACGCCCTCCTGAGTCAAAGAGAGAGCTTATGCACCTCTCTCCAGGAAATACGATTCGGTATCTGAATTGGCTGAAGGAGAGTGAAGGAGGTGTCCCTCTCGCAATAGGGTTCCAAATCTTGCCTCGCTCTTGTGACATGCTATGTTTCCCCTCTTCATTCCCAAGTCAAGGGTGAGTCCCATGAGTCAGCTTATGGATTGTTGTCTCACGCACTAATCCCTACAGTGTCCATAGTAGGCCAGCCGCCCTACCTAAACAAATCATCATATCGGTCTCTATGTGTAACATCCCGTTTTTTTTATTTAGAAACAAAAAAACACTGAAAAGCCGTGGTAAAATTGTTTTCTTTTCCTTGAAATCTGTATAAATCATTTTCTTGAAAGCACAACAGAAGTCATTAAGTAAATAGCAAACTCTTTGTTACCATAATTCAAAACGTGTTTCCAAAACGTACTTATTCATACATAGGGTTAGTTTACATATGTAATTAACATTTCACAAAACACATCTTAAAACATAGTACTTTCAAAATACATCAAAACTTCTTTCATTCGTACATTCCCACGGGTCGTCGCTTAACAGTGCATGCACGGCCCGAGCAAGCCTCCTCCACAACATCACATCATGTGGTGAAAACTAAGTTCTTCACCTTCGTTTTCATGAGCTTAAGGCTCAGTAAGAAATCGTATAAAGTGACATGCGTAACATGAGCGTGGTTTTGTAAAACATGCATATTCATTTTGTTCTTTATTGCATTATTCTTGCTTATCGATCTGGTTTTCCACCTCATGGTTATACCAGTCATTTACTTGTTAGGCTTTCCACCTCGTGGTTCTACTTGGTTCTCATGACCGAGTTTTCCACCTCGTGGTTCTACCTCATTCATTCGTTACGTACATTCATGCATAGTACTTTGAGGATTTTCAGAACAAGAGTTAGCACCAACGGGTTCCTCCCATCCCACCCTCGCCATTCGGTTGGGTGACGTTTGAAAACATGCATGGAAAACATTTTCGTTCTTTTTGTAAGACATGATGCATGAAAATGGCATACGTGCACAACGTGACATTCATAACATAAACATAAAGCATGCATAAAACATCTCTGAATTAATATAAACAAACGTCTCCAAATGAAGATAATTCTTAAGTATACTTAACATAAACTTACTTCATTACTTTACTTAAACCTAGCAACCATCAAACAATGTCAAACAAACACCAATCAAACTCAAACACTTGGGCTGGTGCACGGTGTGATACACCCCAAACAGAGTATTCTTATTCTACTTATTCATAATCGTAACCAATTCACATTCACTTTTGTTTGTTTCTAATTATACAACCTTAATCCTACAATTTGTGATGTAGTCCCCGAAAGGCCAAAGACATGCAAGATTCACGAGGTGGAGGGATAAACATGAGGTGGAGACAAGCATGAGGTGGCTTCAATTAACACGCTACCATCAATACTTCGTGATGCACTTATCAAGATTTAGCAACGCAATTTAAATTTGCAATAACTAAGGTGCTTAAATTGCTCGGGTGTTACACTAAGCCCCCTAGTAGTCAAGTGGAAAGCCTCGGCTTCAAAACTGTACGTGGAGCTTCCGCCTCATACGGCTCCTCTAGGAATGGAGTTAGGCCCAGCCTAGGCTTGTGCGGTTAAGGTTGTTGTACACGACCTCATCAAAAAAGAATGAAAAAAATGATGTTCTTATCTTTTCCAACTTGCTCTCGCGGCCTGCACTGAAATAATGCTTTACCCCTAGATGTCCAGTCAACTGCTGCGCCTCAACGCATTTCCTTCTATCTTGAATTGGAACACACCAACTAAGGGTAATGCGTATTAATTCATCTTCCTACCCCTAAAGTGTACTATTTTTGAGATAGTACTAGGGACAGGGTTGAAAGATTCACGGTTTAACTCCCTAAACTATGAACCATGGAATCCTGAATCTTAGACCTCTAAACCATGAACCCTTAACCGTTGAACCTTGGAAGCCTGAACTAATAAACACTAGAACCCTAGAACTGTGAACCCATAATCCTAGAATCCTAACTCTAGAACCATAAAACCCTCAAACCTTAAACCTTGAAAGCATAAACCCTGAACCTTAAAACCATGAAATCTTGAACTTTGAATCGTGAACCTTGGAACCTTTGAACCTTTAACTCTTAACTCAGAAACCCTTAAGCTTGGAAATTGGACCCTTAAACCATAAACCTTGAATCATGAACCCTAAAGCTTGAAACCCTAACCCTAAACCATGGAACCATGGAACCCTCGAACCTTATAACATTGAACCTTGAAACCCTAAACTCTTAACACTGAACCTTGGAACCCTGAACCTTTAACCTTTAACCTTTAACCATGTTTTGCTTAACCTAGAACCTTGGAACCCTGAAACCATAGACCGTAGACCCCATACCATAGAACCCTAAACCCTAAAACTTTGAAACCCTGAATCCTAGAACCCTGACCATAGATTCCTGAATCTTGAATCCTAGAATGCTTAACCGTAAAAGCCTAAAACCTTAAGCATGGAACCCAAAAACCTTAAACCTTAAAAATTAGAACCCTGAACCCTAAAAATTGATCCATGAACCTTGGTTCTACCATGAAACCTATAACCCTAAACCCTAGAACCCTCACCCCTAGTCTTTGGAACCCAAAAACCTTGAACCATGGCCCATGAACCTAAAACACTGAAACCTTGAACCCTGAAATCTTAAACCCTGAAACCCTAACCCTTGAAAACCCTATTGCCCCGTAACCTTGAACCCTAAAACCCTAAACCTTGAACCTTAGAACTCTTAACCCTAGAACCCTAAATCATGAACCCTTGAACCATGAACTATGAACCTTGGAACAATAAGAAAGTGTCCCGTGTCTCTATTAGATTAGGGACTAATTGTAATTAAGGTGTAATTTACGAGTGATTAAAGAGAAATTAAGGTTTACTAATCATGATCAGTTAAGTTAATCATAAGGATTAGCGTATAACTAATCTAGATTAATTAATTAAATTATGTATGATTAAATGGTGATAATTGAAGTATTTTAGTAATTAAAGAGACATATAAGGACAAAATGGTAAACCTAAAAGGATAAGTTGGACTGAAAGGTAAATTGATCCTAAAATCTATTTGAAAAATGTGAGAAATGGCTTAGGATCAGCCATTTTCGTTGCTGTAGAGAGAGAAAGAGAGAAAAGGAGCAAAAATAGAGAAGGGGTTTAGAAAGAAAAGTGAAATTAAAGATGAAGGAGAGATATTTGCATCCAATTCCTTGAGAAAAATGTTCATCTCATCAAGAGAAATCTACTGAGCTAATAATCTTGTGGTAAGAGTCATTTCATACGCTGTATAGATTAATCATGATAAATAGTATGATTAGTTAAAGAATAATTGTTATTTTTGAGTAATAAAGAATGGTATAATAATTAGTTATTTAAAATTTAGAATTTATTGTTTATTGTTCTGTAAAAATAATGTATAATCATGTTCCAATTGCTTAGGAGTGGATAAATATGAAAGTGACGTAAATGTCATTGGGAAGGGGTTTGAGTTGGCTGTCCCCTTAGGTGGACTCAACTTTGTCGTCTCTCAACCCTTGGAATCAAGTTGGTTGTCTCCTTAGGTGGACTCAAGTTTGTGGTCTCTTGTTCCTTGCCATGAAGCCCCAATGATAAGAAAGTATGGAAATTAAAGGAAAGAAAGACCCAGAATAAAACAAAAAGAAAATATTTTACGAATTCATATCATGTTAGCATTCTTGCATTTCATAATTTACTTACTGAGCACTAGGCTCATAGATGAATGTTGTGGTGTAGGTGATGCTAACACTCAGCTAACAAAGTGCTCCCATGACTGTGGTTATGTGACTATTAAACGATGTTGTCTAAGCAAAGAATGGGAGAATTTTTAATGTAATGTATTTGACAATGATCATGCGAATCATGCATTCCTCCAAAAATAGATTTTAATTATAAATGTTTTCAAAATCTTCTGTTGCTATGTTTTACAAATGCATGATCGAAACAAAAAATTTTACCGTCTTTTATGAAAAGCAAATTTTAGGAAATAGTACGCTACAGGACATTACTCTGTGAACCTTGAATCGTCAACCTTGAAAGCTTAAACCTTGTAAACCTAAACCGTGGAAGCCTAGAACCCTAGAATCCTTGAACTCAAGAACCTTGAACTCTTAGCCCTTGAACATTTTACCATGGACCCTGAAACAATAAACCCTTGAATCCTGAATATTGAACCCTAAAACTCTTAAGTCCTTAACTATGAACCCTTGAACCCTAAATCCTTATTTTTGGACATTTAAAAACTTGGACCCTAAACAATAAACTTCAAACATTGTACCTTGAAACCCTGAACCCTAGACCCTAGAATCCTAGAATCTTAAACCCTTGATCCTAGAACCCTAGATCTTGAGACATTGAAACCTAGAACCCTAGAATCCTAGAATCTTAAACCCTGAACCCTAGAACACTAACACTGAAACCCTAAATGTTAAAAGCTAAAAGCCAAAACCCTTTAACCATAGAACCGTGAACCTAGAATCTTAGGACCCAAAACCCTAGAACCCTGTTCAACTAATGCATACGTGACATGATATGGAGGGCCCAAAAATTCTCTTGCCATCAATGTTTATCTAATGTGTTTTCTAATTTTGTAGCTCCCTATATCATTGAAGAATTAAACCCTGTTCAACTCCAATTCTTTCATTTGAATTCAAAGTATGGAGGTCGTATGGAAGAAGGAGTCGAAGCCCCCATGCTAGTGGTCCAAGAAACAAAGCATGGGTATCATAATTTGATCCGGCACAGCTGGACGTCCAAAGCTTTTTCAACAAATTTGACAACCGACATGCCCTTGGATGAAGATAACGTCTTCTTCTGAAATGTATTCAATCCTTCAAGGTTTCTAAAGAGTGGTAGAACGTTCAAATTGGACACAGTTTGCTCCGTCAAACGTTGCAATCACAGAGAGCTCAGGAAGAGCCTTCCACGATCGGTTTCACGCCTAATCCAGTCCTAAACCCTTTGGGAAAATTGAAGAACAAAAAGTTACCTAATTATCATTTGGGAGGATATTTAGGACATTTTCTTGGAGCCTAATGAGCTGAAGGAGGAGCGTAGGAAGAGCGTTCGATGAGGGCTTCTCATTGGTCCATCTTTCAAGCCATGGATTAGTATTCTTGGAGATGATCTAGGCCGTCCGATGATAAGCATGTTTTATTTTAATTTTCTATTTAATAGTCCCCATTAAAGTGTAATGATCAGATTTGATTGAATAAGGATTTATCTTTTCAAATTTGAATCTCCCCCTTTGGAGTTTTTCCTCCAAAGACTTGGTCTCCGGAATCCCAAATCCAGCCACCGAGAGACACCAGGAGTTGATTGTCTTTCCGAGCTAAGATGATCTATCCTTACCATATTTCTCCAGCCATCTTTATGGTCTAAGGTTGAGAGTATGGATCATCAGCTCAAGCATCCATTTTTAAGTGAAAGGAACCACCTTTTACTGCAAATACCTGTTTTCGACCATTCTGCATCTGTCTTCCATCTCGCCTCCACAATCCCCAAACCATCCGTGAGAATTTTGCCAATATTTGACGTATTATTTCACCCTTATTCATTTAGAAAACCTCCAAATTTCAGCTCCAAACTCATCCCCGTTTATAAGTTACAATCATTTCAAATTCATCCTAGTTTTCTCTTCATGGTCTAAGGGTGAGAGTATGGATCATCAGCTCAAGATATTTTCACCATCGTCAAAATATCTTCAAATCCGTACGTGAGAATCCAGTAATTTTTTGAGACCATGTTCTACCTTCATTCCTTAATATTTCCTTCAAATTTGGTTCAAAATATCACTCCCGTTTTGGAGATCCAAGCGCCCAAAGTTTATCCCGAATATGATTTTTTGGGTAATCCCTAAAAATCTGCCAATCCAAAATATTTCCATTATTCCCATTCCTTATTCGTGTCAATACGGAGTTTGCTGAAATTTGGTTGGTTTGTTATGGAACAAGAGTAGAGGTTATCGTCCAAAAATTAGGGTAAAAGCTCTATGGAATCAGGAGTTATGCAGATGGGAGTATCAAGTTGTAAAATTGGATGGATGTAGGGATTCAAGGGGATGGTTCGGAAAATTAGATGGTGACCAAGGATGGAGAAGAGCTAATGTGGATTACACGCTAACCCTAAGTCCACGGGAAAGTGGCTGAAGTCGTGTAGCACGGCCTAACTCATCCTAGCTCGACAGGGGAGCAAAAGCCTTGAAGAAACTCTCAGAGATTGCCGGATATGACTCACCACAAAATACCAAGTCTTGGAGGGAGAACCGACCAAGGAGAGGAGAGGCAAAAGCACTCTTTATATTTCAAAACCAAAACTAATGATGAAAACCTAGGTAACGAGATGAATTTATATCCCCCCTCCCGTCTTTAACAAGGCCGGTGGGTCCCGAAAGCCCATGCAAAAGTTAAATCCCATGCAAAAACTCTAATCCTAAAAGAGAGTTTGTAAAAGCTGAAACAAAAGTTAGAAACATTCAAAAACAAGATAGAGACGTCCTTCTCCCTTGGAGTTGGGCTTGGACCAATGTCTTGATGCTTGTGGACTTTTAAAGGGGAAATTTTTCTTCCCGGGTAAGGCTCTTCTTGGGATCTCTGTGATTGCATCGTTTAATGGAGCAAACAATGTCCAATTTAAACATTCTACCACTCTTTGGAAACCTTAACGGATTGGCTACATTTCATATGAAGACATTGTCTTCATCAAAGGGCGGGCCGGTTGTCAAATTTTGGTCCCCATGCTTTGTTGCTTGGACCACTAGCATGGGGGCTTCGACTTCTTCTTCCGACCTCCATGCTTTGACTCAAAAGAAAGAATTGGAGCTGAACAAGGTTAAATTCTTTAATGATATAGGGAGCTAGAAAATTAGAAAACACATTCGATAAACATTCATGGCAAGAGAATTTTTGGGCCCTCAATATCATGTCACTGAACCCTAAACCATTAACCCAGAACTCTAAACCATTGAACCCTAGATCATAAATCCTAAAACCCTAGAACCTTAAACCCTGAACTCTGGACGCCAAACCTTAAACCCTAGAACCCTAAATATTAGAACGATCAATGCTAAACACTAAACTCTCGAATCTTGAACACTAAACAAAGGAACCCTTGAATCTTGAACCCTGAATTCTTGAACTCTGAACCTTTGAACCATGAACCTTTATTTTGGACACTAGAACCCCTAGAACTCTGAACCCTGAACTTCGACCACTGAAACTTTAGAACCATAAAACGCTGAATCTTTAACCCTTGAATCCTGAACAATAAAACCTAAACACTGAACCCTGAACCGTAAACCTTGAACCTTGTACCTTGAACCCTCAAACCATAAAACCATGAACCTTGGACGCTAGAACCTTATAACCCTAAACCTTAAACCCTAAATCCTAAAACTCAGGACCTTCAAACCCTGAACCCTGGCCCCCTTTACCCTAGAGCCCAAAACCCTGTACCCTCAAACCTTCAAACTTTAAACCCTGAACCCTGAACCCTGAACATTGGAACCCTAAATCCTAGAACCCTAACCATAAAATCTTGAACCTTAAAAGCTTAGATTTGAACCCTAGAACTCTTGTACCCTGAAACTTGGAACTGTGAACCGTGAATTGTGAACCCCGAACCCTACAACCCTAAAACCTTGAACTCTTAAACCCTAAGACCCTTACCTTGGACAATTGAACCTTGAATTCTAAACCTTGGAACCTTTAACGTTAGAACACCGAATCTTGTATCTTGAAAACCTGAACACTTGACCTTGAAACCATGGACCCCTGAACCCTTGAACCTTTGAACTGTGAACACTAAACCCTTTAACAATGAACCCTAGAATCTTGAACCTCGAATCCAAAAACCGTAAAACCCTTAACCCTTAACCCTAACCCTAGAACCTTGAAACTTAAAACCGTAAACCCTAGAACCCTTAACCCTAGAACCTTGAAACTTGAAACCCTAAACCATGAACCCTTAACTCTGGACCCTTGAAACCTTCTTGGACCTTTGAACCCTGAACCCTAAACTTTGGACCCTCAACCCTCAACCCTAAACTTTGAGCTTTCAAACCACTGAACCATAGAACCTTGAACACTGAATCTTGGAGCCTTAAACATTGGAACCCTGGAACCTTGGACCTTAAACCCTGGAACACTGAACCTTTGACCCTAGAACCCTAGAACCTAGGACGTTAAACCCTTTAACCATAAACCATTGACCATGGAACCTTGGAACCCAAAACCATTGACCCTTGAATCCTCAAAACCTCAACCTTGGCATGCTAGAACCCTGTAACTCTAAACCCTTAACCATAGAACCCTGAACCCTGAACCCTAGAACCTAACACTTGAACCTTGAAAGCCTAAACACTAAACTTGGAACTCTGGAACCTCAAACCCTAGCACTCTTAATCCTTCACCCTAGAACTGTAGAACCCTTGAACCCTAAACCCTAGAACCCTAAACCTTGGAAAACTGGAATCCTTGAACCCTGAACACTAGAACCTGACTGACACGGAATGGAGGGGGTTTAGATTTAGGAAGTGGGAGAATCAGGTTAGGTTAAAGGGAAAACGATAATCCGATAATTCCAGAATCGGGATTGGAATTCAGACGATGATAATTCAACGATGCGATCGAGTTTAGGGCTGAAATTTTGAGTGGAACTCTTGGAAGATGGGTGATAGTCCTCAAAAAATGAAGAAAATCACGTGGATGGATCAGTCGGAATGTAATGGAATAGTAACGACGTTTTTGGTGGTGGTCGGAAATCTGCCGCGGAAAGAACTAAAACCAAACGAAAAATATTGATGGAAGGAAGAGCTTGTGACCTTCAGCCTCACCCTAAAGTCCTTGAATAAGGCTGGAGTATTGAAGCACCAAGAAATCTCCAGCTCGGAGGGAGGATTCCTTTGAGATAACCTACGGTGGCCAAAGGTGCACCGGCTGCCGGTTTGAAGTTGGAAATGCCCGTGAGAGGGAGATGCTCAAAGCAACTTTAATTCAAATTCCAAATTGAAAATTACAAGCAAGCATTGGGGGAGGTTTTATCAGCTGAAAGAGAGGAAAAAAAGGAGGGAAAATTATGAGCCATAGTCATGCAACATGCATGATGAAAATGAAAATAAAGGAGGGAAAACTGGACCAATGAGAATGCAAGAATGTGATGGCCACGTGATCTTGCACCCCTTCAGCCAATTTGCCCTTCTTTCTTGGCCCAAAATACCCTTCTTTCAGCCAAGAATCCCTCATGCAAAACCCCATGCAAAAGCATGCAAAATAACTAAAATGTATCTAGCCGAGAAACCCTCTCGGGTTCTCCTAAAATGTAACGTAAAAATTAACGTACAATTATAGTAAAAAATGCAATAAAATTCCTTCACTCCATTAAAGTGTTGATGAGTTGAGTCATGGGACATTTGGTCATGTTTGCATGTGACTTTAACTCACCATGCAACGTGAACTTCAACCGGGTTCATGTGCGGGCTTGATTCCAGGAGGCTCGGTTCTTCGTTGTAAGTCCACCTTTTCTCCATGCTAATTAATCACGTGTTTTGGCCTTGTTTGATCCTCTAAAGTTGGCTTAGAAATGTATAGTTCATGAATTAATTTTCCTGCAAAATTAACAAATATGTTAGAAAATTCTTGAGCTCGGGCTCGGGTGATTGCTCCATTCGGTATGCCAATCTGTGGCATGTCACTGAACCTTGGAAAACTTAAAACCTTGAACCTTAAACCCTAGCACTCTTAATCCTTCACCCTAGAACTGTAGAACCCTAGAACCCTAAACCCTAGACCTTGGAAAACTGGAGTCCTTGAACCCTGAACACTAGAACCTGAACCTTGGAAAACTTAAAACCTTGAACCTTAAACCCTGGAACTATGACCCCTAGACACTAGAACCTTAGAACCTTCAACCTTAAAACCCCTAGAACCCAGTAACCCTAATTCTTGGAACCCTAAACCCTCAAGTCTGATACCATTAAAACCTTAAACCATAAACCCTGAACCCTTTAACCCTAAACCCTTTAACCCTGAACTGTAGAACCTTGAACCGAAACCATAAACTTTGAACCCTGGAACCTTCGAACCCTGAACCCTAGAGTCATGAATCCTGAACCCTTAACCATGAACCCATAACCTCGAATAATGAACCCTGGAACTGTCAACCCTGAATCATGAACCTTAATTCTTGGAACCATGGAAAGTTGGAAACTTAAACCCTAAACCTTAGAACCCTGGACCTTTGAACCCCGAATCTTGAACCTTGAACCTTGGAACCCTTAACCTCGTAACCCTGAAACCTCTACATTGAAACCATGAACCCTCGATCTTGGAACTCTAGATCCGTGTACCCTTAAACCCTGCAACTCTGAATCCTTTAACCCTGGAACCTTGGAAACTTGAAACCTTGAACCCTAAACTCTTGCCCCTTGACCCTTGAATCCTGAACCCTGAACCCTTAATCTTGTAAACATAAAACATGTACCATGAAACCATGAACCATTGATCTTTGAACTCTAGAACCCTGGACCCTTAAACCCTTGAACTGTAAGTAGTGAACCCTTTAACCTTTAACCGTAGAACCCATAATCTTAAAACCCTATATTGTAAACCCTTAGCCGTGGACCCTTGAACCCTAAACATAAAATTTTGGACCCTAGAATCGCTTGAACCCTAAATCCTGAACTTGTTCAACTTGAAACCCTCAAACCTTTAACCATAAAACACTAAACCACAAAACCCTCGAACCCTAGAACTTTAAACCCTAAGCCATGAAACTCTCAATCCTAAACCCTAGAACCATGGAACCCCATAACCTTGAAACTATTGAATCCTTAACAATAAAATCATGAATCTTGAACCTTGAACCTTGAGCCATTGAACCATATACCTTGAATCCTCTAACCATGAAAGCTTGAACCCTGGAGACTAGAAAAATAAGTAAAGGAGATAAATCAAAAGGATTTAGTGGATTAAAACCATATACAAATTTCAAAAGGTGAAAACTTAGTAGATTAATGTACTGAGCTATTATAAGTAAATTCAGTATGTGGTAGACACTATTTCCAACGTGTTTTTCTTTATGATGGATTGTAGTAATGTTGATGAGGTCCTATTGA